>OX940725.1:10690000-11290000 GCA_954870855.1 Scutellaria minor | reverse complement strand
ATTAAATAATAAGATAATATTTTTTTTGGAAATCCTAGTGTACATTTAAGGTCCCGACGAAACTATAAATTAACACAAAAACTCTTGTGCACCAGGTGCACGGATCTAAGATCCATGCAATCCGGGTCAATCCAACCCAACATGGTCATCCACTCGCTGGAAAAGTCATTCACGCGCCGGCACGCGCCCCCACGCGCCGGGAAGGAGGCGCAACACACTTAGTTTATTTTCTACATTTTTCTGGAAAATATGTATACCTTTTAATTATAACTTTCATATCTTTATGTTATGACTTTCATACCTTTATGTACAAACATCTGTACCTTTATGTTTGTAACTTAGAAAAAAAAATGAAGATTTTCAACACAATTTGTATTGTATACCTTTATGTGATATCAATGCGATTTTTATGTTATATTATGTCACATTTATGTACAAATATTCTGACCTTTACGTAATATATAAAAGTGCATAACGGTCAGAATATTTGTACATAAATGTGACATGATATAACATAAAGGTCACATTGATATCACATAAAGGTATACAATTCAAATTATGTTGAAAATCTTCATTTTTTTCTAAGTTACAGTACATAAAGGTCATGATAGTTGTACATAAAGGTCACACATTTATAACATAAAGGTCACAACCTGAAGCAAAAAAATAAATAAAGCAAAATTCAAAAACATGCGGATCCGGGTCAAAAATTGGGTCGACCCGGATTGCATGTACACCAAGTGCACACAAGACCAACTCATAAATTAATAATTATTAAAAAATTCTCAGATACAATATATATGTTATCCACTTGAACATTCTAAGACAATTTAGTAAAATAGGAATCTACTGTTACTTGTTTTTTGTTGAATTTCAAATCTGCATTGATTTCATCTTTAAATCTCCCAATTGCACCTAAGAGTTGCAGCGTTGTCTTCTCGTATTGCAATAAAAAGTTATGAAGAGTTGTTGCCGCTTGCAATGCTTCTTTTCAAGTGACCGGTTGCAAAACTATTGAATCATCATCCGCTTCATCATCTACTGGATTTTGAATGACATCAGCCACTATTTCTTCTAAACTCTGAACTTCGTAACATTCATTACAATTTTCACCTGAAAAGTCTAGCAAGTGATTCACATCCATTTTACTCTGATAACGCATACCAGTAATCATGTTCTCAAGCTCACAAATGTCTTCTTCGGGAGTTGCATCATTTAAATTACTTGAGCCGGTTTGATTCGCCAAAAGAATTTTGCAATGTCGAAAGCAATTTGATATTGCCTCTTGTTGAACATTTGTTGTCCAAGCTAAGACTGTCATATTGATAGCATCTAGAACATTGATCTTTTCTGGAGAAGATATGTTCAACTCATAGTTTTCCAAAATTTTACGGTAAAATCTTTTGCGGTAGTATATTATAAATGCTCTTATTATCCCGACATCATATGGTTGGATTTTCGAAGTCATGTTTGGTGGTAGGAAAAACAACTCAACATTTTGCAACCCTTGAATATTGCTTGAATGGGCTGGGCAGTTATCCACTATCAAAAGAATTTTTCTACCATGCATTTGTTCATCCAACCAACGAACATATTCTTCAAAAAACACCCCAGTCATCCATGCTCTCTTGTTGGCACGATATTCACAATTCAGACTATTCATATTGATATTCTTAAAACAACGTGGCTTTGCATACTTACCAATAATCCATAGAGGAATTTTTTCCGAGCCATTATCATTGCAACAAATAACAACTATAAGTCTTTCCTTGTCCTGTTTTTTACCCTCAAGTTGTTTTGTTGCAAGTGAATGATCAGCCTGTAACCTGTAAAACAAACCAGTTTCATCCATATTAAAAACATCTTTCATTGGAAATTGATTGATCTTTTCCCTTATGTTCTCCAATTTCTTCTCTATATCATGTGTGTCGACTGAGCCGCTCTCTCCAAAACGACAATATGATTTGATACCGTACCTGAACTTGAATTTCTCAAGCCAACCTTGCGAAAGGTGATGCTCTGAAGGATTCTCTGGATGTAAAAGTTTTAGCGCCTCATTCGCCTTTTCCATGATTAGTTCTCCAGTTATATTCACACATTTTTGATGTTGGAGAAACCACTCATAAACAACCTTCTCCATGTCCGAATACTTGACTGATTTTTGATGCTTAGAAGAACCGCATTTCTCAAAGTCAGTCGATAGGATCTCCACTGATCGCTTGAGAATGTTTGATATTGTTGTTTGACTAACTTTCAGATTGAAACTTTTTTCAACCCATTGTACCAAGTCTTTCTGAGTGCACCCGGGCTGATCTCTCTTATATTCACATAACATTTTTCGTTGTTGGTTGGTCATGGTTGATTTTTGAACACCTTTTAGATGAGAAGCCATTGTTGTGTATGGTTTAGAAATAATATAATGGATCATTATATATTGATCTACTTCTACACAATGTACATATATACGTAAGACCAGGAACCATTCTTTTACTTTGGCAAAAAACTATGAATGAGACCATTCAAACTTCCAATTAACATGATTATGTGAGTATACATTCTTTGAATGGTAATTAAAACTTGTGTTTTAATTTATTTATCATCAATAACTAATGTACATTGTAAATGGATTATACAACCCCGAAATTTTGAAGGTCAATTATGTATATACGTTAAAACTTCTCTAAATTAATAAATTATTAATTTATCGATTATATAATATCTCTCTAAATTAATAAAATTCTCCAATCCCAACAATATTAATTTATAGAGGTTTTACTGTAAATAATTTTAGTGAGTAAATCAAGCACTAGATAGATCAAGTCATGGAATATGTGTCATTATCCAAATTTGTTTCAAATATTATTCTTAACTTTAAAAATTATGTTTGTACTTATAAGGTTATTGATTACATTTAAACAAATTTTAATTAAGTTGAACATGAGTTGAATTTGATTTGATAAAACACAAAAATATATTCAACATGTTTGTTATCTTTTTCAAATTCGAGCTGAAATAAGTTTTCCAAAACAATCTTCTATCAAGGCATCAATTACCCAATAACGTAATGATTTTCAACTTTATTACCGGGACTTACACCAATTCCCATCTATAAATATACTACATCCGTTGTCACAAGATTTGTAACTCAAGTGGTATACTATTTTTATAAAAGTGTAGATTGTAATGATTACAGTTTGAATTTGGATCAAATAAGTTTTGTAGTTTTTATTATCTTCCTTTCTTCCACTCTCTCTAGCTTGTTAAAAAAAAAAAAATACATCCGTTCTAAAATAAATGTAATTTTAACTAAAAAATAATTATTTCAAAAATAAATATCATTATAGTATTTAAAAAAAACATTTGCACGTATTCTATCAAACATGTCCTTGTTTACTTCTCTAAAACTAAATGATATACAAAGTGATTATTGAAAATTTAATTATAACTATTACACCTAAGTAAGGGTAGATCAACTAGTTTACATAGATGATGATGATGATGGAGCCAAAAAAAAAAAAAAAAGAAAATTGGATTTTGCCACCCAAATATAGTTTCCAAAATTAGAAATTGAATTTTTTTTTAAGTGAAACTACTTCGTGGCAAGCTACCAAAAGAGGGATGAGTTATTTCACTTGATATTCCAAATTATTCACTGCATGTTACAAATTTATATAATAACAATACTAATTAAAGTATGGGGTAATTCTACTATACACCGTTGTATTAATACACCGATGTTTTTTTACTGTAGTAATTTCTCTGTAAGGTAATTTTTCTATTTTGGGTTGGGTTTGACTGTTGGACCTCCCTATACTCATTTTATACCCTGAGTTGCAATAGGCCCTTTTTTATTGCATTTGATTTTGCTTGCATTTAATCATTGTAAATCAATTATGTTGTATGTATAAATAATGAAATAAATGTAAATGAATTATCACAAAAATTTTGGTTCATTCTAAATTTATTAATACGTAATATTACATGCATTTCGTTTGTTGAGATATATTGTTGCCTCCAAATCTAAGTCGTATATTGTTGAGATACGAATATCCATATATATATATTTGCATTTTCAATCCGAATCTAAAAATAACTTAAGGTACCAAAATCCATCCTAATCGAATACATATATTCTGAAGATATGAAAATCCATTCTAATCAAATTCGGATCTAAACATATGTTGAGATACCAAATTGTATACATGTATTACGAGATATGAAATTGATTATTCTTAATTGAAATCGAATAATTTTGATATGAAATTAGATATTAACATTTTGTTTATGACTAAATAATTAATATGTGTGCGAGCTGCTCATGATTTTTCATAAACTAATTCAATTATTAAAGAAACGAATATAATGAACCATATAAAATAAATGAACAAATATCAACAATTCTCATCTCTTTGAACTCATATATTTTGCAACTTTATAAAAATAAAGAATAACTGATTAACTGAAACTTTTAACAACCAATAAATTATAGTGATTAGAGATTCGATTCCACGATTAATTGATTTTATATGAGCATTGATATTTTTTTTTTTAAATTTGTTTAAAAAATATTAACGAGTATTGTTATGATTCATGGAGAGTAGTAAGTGTGTATATTTAATTATTTATATGACTACTGAGGGAAAAAGTAACGTGTTATCAGCACATACAAATTAATTGGAAAATTCAACTAAATAATCAATTAAGAATATATATATTAAGATACATTCAACTAAATAATCAATTAAGAATATATGTATTAAGATACAATCACGGATTGTGGATGTAGCACCACAGAAGCAAGTTATTTGAAATTTTAATGACGATATTTCATAACAAATATCCAAATATATCGAATATGGGTCTCAAATGATTTGTAATAACGAGATGCATAATACAAGCATATTCGATTGCAGTTTTATGGTTGCAAACTATTGTTATATACAATTAATGAAGAAGGTAGATATAGACTACATTGTCCATACTCTTTTGGTTATTGGGGGAAATTCTTAGTTTTTACTGTGGTAATTTCTAAAGACAGGTAAAAAGGTTAAAATGTAAATGAAGGGTCAAAATGCAATCATTCAAGATCTAATGGTTGAAAACATTGATGTATTAATACAACGGTGTACTATAGAAGGATCCTAAAATATGATGTCTAATAAAAGTAATGAAATACATAAAAGGAAACATCAAAATGAAATAGAAAGGAAAATGATAAGATTAAGCTCAACAACTTTTGGCAAAGTTGCTTTTTGCAAGTTGATGGGTGGGGTGGGGTGTTTGCTTTTGAAAGGACGGGTTGATGCCTTCACTTATTACAAATCCAAAGTTAAAATAGGCAGCAGCCAAAATGGATACACATTTAATAATAATAAAATCTTTTTTTCCCCATTGGCTCCCTTTTATCTTAGGTGTTAGGCGACTTATTGCCGCATTGATATTTGTCTATTCGACCATCTTAGGCGTTAGGTGATTGTAGGCAATCTATTCGACCATCTTAGGCGTTAGGTGATTGTAGGTAGGGTTAGACGAAACTATTCAATCCTCAACGGTACTAGATGCCAATTTCTTCTTTTTTTTTAACTTTTTAGTAAAATGGTAATGTTCTTAATATATTATAGACTTCTATCAAATAATTATTATTTAATTATTTAGAAAATTAATTGAATAAGTCATATATATATAAATATAATTCAAATTCGATATTAGGTTTTTGCATGTCCTACAACATAAACTTAAAAACAAAATAATATAAGACATGCAAAAATATTTTTTAGAGATAAAAAATTAAAAAAAATATTTAAAATGTAAAAAAATCTTTTTCATTTAAATTCGGCGCCTAGGCTCTGATTAAGCATCCTAGGCGTTGGTCAATCACCCGATTAACATCTAACAAATTTTAGAGTATTGATGAAGACATCAACTATATAATAACTTTGATTGATTTTCAGGATTTATGTCGATTCTCCTATATATATATATATATATATATATATATATATATACACGGTAATGATAAGGAGCCCACTGTTGGGTTTCTTATAGAGTCAATCTGGCTTATGTGGCAACACACGTATGTTTTAAGTTCCGCAGTATTCTATTTAGCGTGATATTTTTTTCTATGTAATTTATTTTTCTTTTCCCTTTTTCATATTCTACTTAGCGTGATATTTTTTTCTATGTAATTTATTTTTCTTTTCCCTTTTTCATATTCTACTTAGCGTGATATTTTTTTCTATGTAATTTATTTTTCTTTTCTTTTTTTCATATTCTACTTAGTGTGATATTTTTTTCTATGTAATTTATTTATTTTTCTTTTTTTTGTTTTTTTACGCGCTTTTTTTGTTTTGTTTTTTCTATGTAATTTATTTATTTTTCTTTTTTTGTTTTGTTTTTTCTATGTAATTTATTTATTTTTCTTTTTTTTACGCGCTTTTTTTGTTTTGTTTTATTTATTTTTCTTTTTTTTGTTTTTTTACGTACGTAATTTCTTTTTCTTTTTCTTTTTTTTTACATAATTTAATTTTGCCTATCATTCTTTCTTATCTTATTTCATTTTTAAATAAACATTTTTTCTTATTCATCTCAATTTTTTTTCTTATTCTATATCATTCTTTCTTAGTTTATCCCATTTTTAGATAAAAAAATTTATTCATGTCAATTTTTTTCTTATTCTATATCATTCCTTAAATTTTTTTTTCAAATTCATCTCATTTTGTCTTAGTAAATTTTCTTATTCTATATCATTCTTTGAATATAGAATTTTCTTATTCTATATCATTCTTTGAATATACAAGGTTTGTGATGATCTGCAACTTGAGGAGTGTAAATTTCACATCCACTTTCTTCTTCCATCGTATAAACTGAAAAATATTAAAAACAAATTAGTTGGGAAGTCATTAACATGGAACAAATTGAATCATCTTATATATGAAATTATTTGGCCATGAATTTATAAAAGAAGTAAAATACTTATGATTAGATAATACAAAAAAGTGAAAAACTTACCAATTAAATAGATATATTTTTAATAAAAATAAGAGGTTCAATTCGTGATGGATGAAGAAGAAAGTTTGATAGCAGTGAAAAGAAATATTGTAAAGAGGAGAAATTTATACTTGTGAAGGATAAGAGATGTAAAGAGGAGAAATTTATACTTGTGAAGAATAAGAGATGAATATAATGGTAGGTATTAAAAAAAAACAACTTAAGAAATATCAGATTACATACAATTAAATAAATACATGAAACTTATCTACAATTAAAAATTAGATTCGTGGGATTACTCGATAAAAAAAAGAAACTTAAGAAATATCGAGTTACATACAATTAAATAAACACATGAAACTTATCTACAATTAAAAAATAGATTCGTGAGATTACTCGATAAATATCACGTACATGAAACTTATCTACAATTAAAAAAATAGATGATAAAACTTATCTGCAATAAAAAAATATCGCGGCTACAATTAAAAAATAGATTCGTGAGATTACTCGATAAATATCAAACTTATCTACAATTAAAAAATAGATGATAAAACTTATCTGCAATTAAAAAAATAAATATCATGTCTACAATTAAAAAATAGGTGATTGAGATTACTCGATAAATATCAGGATATATGAAAGTTGTCTCCAATTAAAAAATAGATGGTTGAGATTAGTAGTACCTGGTTCGGTTAAACCGCCGGTTCCGGTTTCGAACCGGCGGTTCGGAAAACCGGGGAGGGTCTAACCGGAACCAAACCGGGGTAGGTTCGGTTCCGATTCCGGTTTGTAACCGGCAGTTTAACCGCCGATTTCGGTTCGAACCGGCCGGTTTTCCGGTTTTTCGATTTTTTTTTTTTAACAATGTATTTATGTTAAAAAATATACAACTTTGTATAAATATCCAAAATTTACAACTTACAAAGTATAAACACTAAGTTTGAATTTAAAAAAATCACAACTTACAAATAACGAATAATCAGTGATTGAATTAAAAAAAAATTACAACTTACAAACAACAAAATTCTAAGTTTGAATTTAAAAAAATTACAATTTACAAACAACAAACTTCTAAATTTGAATTTAAAAAAATTACAACTTACAAACAATAAAAAATATTACAACTTACAAATTACAAATTGAAAGAGGAATAAAAAAAAAGAGCTTGAGTTTCATTCTAAATTTGAAAGTGAATATCAAACTTCGAATAAAATTGTCTACGTATCCCTAAATTGAATTAGAGAATCAAAGCCCACGTAGTTCTTCGTTCTTACTTCTCTTAATTGTAATGAGAAAAGAATGTTGTGTGGTAGATGATGTGTCTCAAAGAAAAGAGGACATAATAAGACGTGCATCTAAGACACATCTTATTATCTCCTCATTTCTTTGAGAAACACATCTACCACACAGCTCCTTTTCTCATTACAATTAAGAGAAGTAAAAAAAAAAAAAAAAAAGAGCTTGAGTTTCATTCTAAGTTTGAAAGTGAATATCAAACTTAGAATGAAATTACCTACGTATCCCTAAATTGAATTAGGGAATCAAAGCTCACGTAGTTCTCTTACCTCAAACTTACCCATTAGTTCCGGTGGAGGAGGATGTGTTGGAATCGTAGTCATACTCGTCGGGGCCATCGTCATCAAAGACAGATAAATCTAGATTTTGTTGACGTTTCTTGGCTCGAAGTCAATCTTCAAGTAGAGTAATGTTTTGAACATTCTCTACGGTCAATCTTGCCCTTTTTGGATTCAACATATGTTGTCCTTTGGAGAAGGCGCACTTGACGGAAACGTTGGAGGCGGGACTTGCAAAAATCTCCTTTGCAATATGACTTAAAATAGGATAAGTGTTGATCCTTTTTTACCACCACTTCAAAAGATCCACAGAGTTTTCAAAAGAAATATATTCAAATGTACAACTTAAATATGTATCTAATTCTTGTGTGGGATTAGACCCCTAGCTCGTTTTTGTGTTCGGTTATCATAAAAATCATAATATGCACTAAGACCACTAACATTATATGGATTATGTGAAGAACTACTACTACCACCTACATTTTGAGCACCTAAATTATCCCCATAATCATCCCTTAATGAGGTTTTATATTCTTTAAATAATTCATACAAATATGTTTTAGCTCTAGTTGCAACTTCTATATAATTTGGAACATATTCAACTGCATCATAATCAGATAACAAAAAATGGGGGAACAAAGCACAATAATACATGCGTAATAATTCCATTAGACCATCTTCTCTAATCCTAGGATCTAATAATTTAGCTATTAAAAATATATCGGGAAGTTCGTGAAAATATTTTAATCATTTTGCTTTAATTGCTATAATAGTCTCACCTATAATAGGACATGCACATTATTCATTCAAAATTAAAGCAATTTTAACACAATGATCTAAGGCTAATGGAGAAGTAGGATAATAAGTGCCACTTAATTCTCTAGTGGCTTCTTCAAAAAAATTTAAAAGTTGAATTAAATTAATGCATGCATCCCAAGAGTTGCTATTCAAATATATCAATTCATGAGGGTTTTCTTTATAAAATTCAATTAGCAATTCTTTATAATTATAAGAATCTTGAAGCATATAATAAGTTGAATTCTATCTATGTTTTACGTCCATCACAAATTTCTTAACTTCCATTCCATTATTTTTACAAAATTTTGCCCATTTTTTATGGTATTGTGTTGATTTAGCAATTTCATAAATTGCACCCGTAATAGGTTTAATTTTATCATGCAAAGCGGTTAAACCATCTTGTACACACAAATTCAAACAATGGGGCACACAACGAATATGAAAAAGTTTACCATCTATTGGAGGCCTACAAAATTCCTTTAATGTGGGTATACTAGCGGTGTTAGGAGCGACATTATCATAACCAATCGAAAATATTTTTAGCACTATATCATAATCATTAACAATTTTTATTATTTTTCTAGCAATTGCTACGGAACTATGTCTTTCATCAAATTCGACATAGGCAATTAATCGTTTTTGCATGTTCCATGCATCATCTATCTAATGGCACGTTACTCCTAAATAATCATGGTTTCCGTAAGGATCTTTCCACACATCACAACAAATAGATACTCGTTGTGTTAAATTTTTTAATTCTTCAATTAAAGCATATTTATATTCACCTACAATTTCATCTATGTCACGTGTAACGGTATTCCTAAATATTCTTCTACTAGCGGGTTGAAAAACTTGAGAAGTAAATTCTTCATAATCATCGTCGGTTGGAATTTGAAAAGGAAGATGTTTTTTAGCAATTAATTCGGCTATACCTCTCCTATGACTTAATTGACTAAATTTAAAAAGGAAGTTAGGGTCGTTACCTCCGGTTCCCAAAGTGGAACCGGTATTTTGTCGAGGAAGATGGGTTTGAGAGCGGTCATTACCCATCTTATCTGGATGTTTCTTCATGATGTGGTTGTTGAACGTTTCATAGCCCCCTCCGTGCTTGAATTTGTAGCTCTTTCCAAAGTAGTTGCACGTCACCGTGAAGTCCACGTTTGAATTTGATACTTTCTCATTTTTAAAATGTATGGAGAAAATATCACTTCGAAGTGTCGAAGTGGATCGGCTACGTGTGTCACTCTCTTGAGTTGGACGGGCCTCCGGCTGCTCCTCCTCCACTTCGGTTTCGGCAAAATCGGCGGCGGTCGAAGGTCCGAGAGCCTCTTCCAAATTGGCGTACTCCTCACTCCAATGAGAGTGAGGAGTGTATTGATCGATAAGATCATCGACTTCAACATCTCGTGGTGGAGGCATCGACGTCTTTCCTCGGTGAGAAGAACCGGCTGAAGAAGAACCTCTTCGAGACATTTTCGATTGAATTGGAACTTGAGAATTGAAAAAAAAAACTTGAGAATTGAAACTTTAGAATTGAAAATTGAATTGCAACTTGAGAATTGAGAGAGAAATGTTGTAAAGTTGTGAGGAAATGAATGGGGGAGGGGGTATTTATAGAAAATTTCAAAAAAAAAAAAAAAATTCGTCGGAACCAGCGGTTTGAACCGCCGGTTCAACCACTGGTTCAACCGCCGGTTTACAACGGTCCTCAAATCTCGACCGTTGATCTCCAACGGTCGAGTGATCCTGGCGCGACACGTGTCCAACGGTCAATTTTTTTTTTTTTTTTAAATGCGGGCCGGTTCGGCCCGATTTCGAACCGCCGGTTCCGGCGACAACAACTCTATTTCGCCGGACTCCGGCAACAACGACTACTTTTCACCGGAGCTCCGGCGGACACGTGGCACTACCTCATCCGTCCAAAAAAAAAAATAATAATAATAATACCGTGAACCGTCGGTTTTGAACCACCGGTTTAACCGTCGGTTCACGGTTTTAGCATACATAAACCGAAACCAAACCGGCTGAAACCGGTTTACGGTTCCGGTTTGGAACCGGAACCGGGTCAACGGTTCCCCGAACCGTTGACTGCCGATTTCGAACCAGCCGGTTCCGGTTTCCGGTGAACCGTGGGCACCACTAGTTGAGATTACTCATAAAGATGTAGAAGTACATGAAACTTTTAGACAAATTCTAAATTTATGTACAATTAATGAAAAATATGTCTTAACAAATAATTTTTCAAGTATTATTGATATTAATGACAACTAAAAGAAAAGAAATTGACAATTTATTGAGATATAATGAGATGAGTTTGAAGTACTATTAATATTAATGACAACTAAAAGACAAAATGAAATGAGTTTGAAAAAATATATATTCAAAGAATAATATAGAATAAGAAAAATATTGACATAAATAAAAAAAATTATCTAAAAATGGGATAAACTAAGAAAGAATGATATAGAATAAGAAAAAAAATTGAGATGAATCAGAAAAAAAGTTTATTTAAAAATGAAATAAGATAAAAAAAAATGACAGGTAAAATTAAATTATAAAAAAAGAAAAAGAAAAAAAAATTACATACGTAGAAAACACAACAAAAAAAACGCGTAAAAAACAAAAAATAAGAAAAATAAATTACGTAGAAAAGAATATCACGCTAAGTAGAATATCGCGGAACTTAAAACATACGTGTGTTGCCACATAAGCCAGATTGGCTCCATAAGAAACCCAACGGTGGGCTCCTTATCATTACTGAGGGAAAAAGTAACGTGTTTTCAGCACATACAAATTAATTGGAAAATTCAACTAAATAATCAATTAAGAATATATATATTAAGATACATTCAGCTAAATAATCAATTAAGAATATATGTATTAAGATACAATCACGGGTTGTGGATGTAGCACTACAGAAGCAAGTTATTTGAAATTTTAATGACGATATTTCATAACAAATATTCAAATATATCGAATATGGGTCTCAAATGATTTGTAATAACGAGATGCATAATACAAGCATATTCGATTGCGGTTTTATGGTTGCAAATTATTGTTATATACAATTAATGAAGAAAGTAGATATAGACTACATTGCTCATACTCTTTTGGTTATTGGGGGGAATTCTTAGTTGAGTAAGTCTCTTGTGAAATCGTCTCATGGAATTTTAATGCATTGCGTGAGACAGATCAACCTACAACCCAATTACCCACCACTCAAATCCAATAATTAACATGTTATTTGTGGTGATGGGGCTCTGTCTCACGGAAACTATCCGTGAAACCATCTCACATGAGTTTTTGTGTTCTTAGTTTTTACTGTGGTAATTTCTAAAAACAGGTAAAAAGGTTAAAATGTAAATGAAGGGTCAGAATGCAATTATTAAGATCTAATGATTGAAAACATTGGTGTATTAATACAACGGTGTACTATAGAAGGACCCTAAAATATGATGTCTAATAAAAGTAATGAAATACATAAAAGGAAACATCAAAATGAAATAGAAAGGAAAACGATAAGATTAAGCTCAACAACTTTTGGCAAAGTTGCTTTTTGCAAGTTGATGGGTGGGGTGGGGTGTTTGCTTTTGAAAGGACGGGTTGATGCCTTCACTTGTTACAAATCCAAAGTTAAATAGGCAGCAGCCAAAATGGATACACATTTAATAATAATAAAATCTTTTTTTTCCCCATTGGCTCCCTTTTATCTTAGGTGTTAGGCGACTTATTGCCGCATTGATATTTGTCTATTCGACCATCTTAGGCGTTAGGTGATTGTAGGCAGGGTTAGACGAAACTATTCAATCCTCAACAGTACTAGACGCCAATTTCTTCTTTTTTTTTTAACTTTTTAGTAAAATGGTAATGTTCTTAATATATTATAGACTTCTATCAAATAATTATTATTTAATTATTTAGAAAATTAATTAACTATACAATTAAAAAATAATTTTATAATATTGAATAAGTCATATATATATAAATATAATTCAAATTCGATATTAGGTTTTTGCATGTCCTACAACATAAACTTAAAAACAAAATAATATAAGACATGCAAAAATATTTTTTAGAGATAAAAAATTAAAAAAAATAGTTAAAATGTAAAAAAATCTTTTTCATTTAAATTCAGCGTCTAGGCTCTGATTAAGCATCCTAGGCGTCGGTCAATCACCCGATTAACATCTAACAAATTTTAGAGTATTGATGAAGACATTAACTATATAATAACTTTGATTGATTTTCAGGATTTATGTCGATTCTCCTATATATATATATATATATATATATATATATATATATAACCCCACCCCACTCTAATAATGTTGTTTCCAAATTTAAGTGTAAAAAAAAAAAAAGGTGAAACATCTTTAGGCAAGCTGCCAAAACTGCCGGGGTCCGGGGGAAGAAAAATTAAGTGAAAAAGCTTTTGGCAAGTTGCCAGAAAAGTGCGATTTAAAGATCAATAATTAATCCAGATCTAAAATATCGATATCTATGAAAATATCTTAGCTTTAACTTTTTTTTTTAATATATTAACATCGATATTGGTGAAAGAAATTATAACAAGACAGAAGAATACAAATTTTCTCAGAATTAGGATTGGGTTAGACATTGCTACGGAGTTTGATTTTGATTTGGAGATTTCTCAATAAGATTTTCATTTGCCCGCATGAATGTCTTTATATATCTTTAATGAGTATTGATAATGTGGAGCTCATTAAATGAGCTGTAATTTATTTTTAATATGCATCAAATTAGAAAATTCCACATCATTAACTATGGTTGGGAATCGTCCAATTTTGATTATGTCATGTATTATATTTCCGATGAATTTTGAAATTTCCGACTAAATTTAGACAATATTTGAGTAATGTTGAGTTAAAAGACGAAATAAAAAAACCGATAATTATGAGACTATTTATGAAAAAATGAAAAGTTTCACTTGAAAAATGATGGGAAGTTCTTAATCTCTACCTAATCAAAACAAAAGAATGAGAAAAAATATAACACTCATAATTAATACTCTAGAATGTACATAATTTAATAAACCAACCCAAGTTGCTTTAGTCTTTTTTTTTTCTACGTAAATCACTAAGTAATTATAAAATATGAAACAAATTCATGACAAAAATGTTATGTTGCTCTCAATGATTTAAATTTCAATCGTACATTTCCATTAGATTTGGACGGAAAATTTATGGAAGAGGTCTCAAACTTTATACAATTCCAAACATTGAATATTAACGAATATCAAAATTAGAGTTGCTCAAACGTTTCGAATCATGGGGATTCTGGTTTTTTTTTTTAAAGTTTTTAAGCTGATAGTTCCTATTCGAACCACTGGTTTGAGCGGTTTCATCCTTTAAAAAAAATTAAATTAAATTTACATATAAATATAAAAATTATTCATATATTACTAAATAATAATTTTGTTTGAGTTGATAATAGATATAAATGAAAATTTAGAACTTATATTTACAAGGTACAACTTCAAAAATTAAAAATTACTATTTAAATACAACTTAATACAAACCATAAACCTAAAAACATAAAACTTATAATACAAATTAGGGTAAAGGTGCAAATTCACCACTAACATTCATAAGGAGGTGCAAATACACTCTTAACCTTTTTTTTTAGAGCAAATACAATCCTAACCTTTAAGTTGTGGTGCACATATGACCCTAATATTGATATATGATGCAATTTTAATTCTTCTTTTTTATTTGTTATTTTTACATCCTTCTTACATATTTTTTCTTTATATTTTATTAAATAATAAATTATTTGTGTTGAAACATTTTTTATCTAAATCAATTTCAGATTTATAAATAATTTTTATTTTAATAAGAAATGATATTTATTTTTCTTAAATTATGTTTTTAGTACTCTATACTAAACTTATTAATTTTGAAAATCAAAAATTCATATGTTATTATGCTTATAAAAGAAAATTGTTTAGATTTTGCAATAAAATATTATGGTTGTTTCATGTATACTATCATTTTTTTTCTATACTATATAAAACTTAAAAAAACATAGTGTCTTTTTTTTTTTTAAGGAAAATGTCATACTTGTTTTGTCATTATTATAAAATATAGATGTATTTAATTCTCAAATTTCTTTCTGAAGTAGAATTCATCAATTAATATAATTTAAAATTAATGTAGAATATTACAATTCAAATGATTAACTATTCACATAAAATAATACATAGTAAAAAAT
Source organism: Scutellaria minor (assembly GCA_954870855.1). Taxonomy (NCBI): domain Eukaryota; kingdom Viridiplantae; phylum Streptophyta; class Magnoliopsida; order Lamiales; family Lamiaceae; genus Scutellaria; species Scutellaria minor. The sequence continues at coordinate 11,274,407 of OX940725.1, read as the reverse complement.
ATAATAAATTTGCACAAGAAGAATGTGAATAAAATATCAATGGAAAGAAGAATTTAGTAAATTTGCTCCCCCAACAACAACGTTGGGTGTATTTTTGCACCTTTGCCCTACAAATTAATAGTAATAATCAATATAACTTCAAATTAACGTGTAAAATAACATAAATACATAATATTATTTTTATATAATATAAAATTAAAAAAAAGAAGATAAAAACCGCCGGTTTGAACCGTCAACCGAATAAAATAACAACAGTTTACGATTGCGAGATCAAAACAAAATCGATCAACTATTTTTCAAATCTTGACCACGATTCAATTTCGATTTTCTGAACTAGATGAGCGCCTCTAATTAAAAGTCCCAAAAACTTAATAAAATATCACAATTAAAATAAGGATTTACTTAGAAATACCAAAATTAAAATAAATCCCCTTTTCTGCCTCCCAAACTTGCAATTATAAATATCACTCGTAGTTGCATAACAAATCAATCAGAAGTACTGAAATTTGCAAGGAAAAGAGAAATGGCAAATTCATATTCACTCACTTCCCTTTCATTTCTTCTTACCATAATAATCTCCATTGTTACCTTCCAATATTGCTCAGCCTCATCATCATCCATTGCTTCAAACCAACTCAAATTCTGGTCTGAAAATGTACAAAACAAAATGCCAAACACCATCCTCAAAAAGCTGTCCCCTTTGAGCAGAACTGACTCTGATTATTACAGCAACAAACTGTCCACAAATGGTGATCAATTCTCAGTCGATGCACATTTCTGCTCACTTGCTAACCTTGCTTGCTCTTCTGTTTTTGACAATACCATGATTACTAAAAAATCATACGCAGCTCGTGTGAAAATATATGGTATTTCTGCTGCTTCTCAAAAGGCCATCAAAAACGAAGATCCATTCTCGTTTTTCAGACAATCAATCCTCAAAAAAGGGAACCTTGTTCATCTCCCAAACCTGCAAGAATCCCTCCCAACTCGAGCTTTTCTTCCAACTCAAATCGCCTCTAAGATCTCTCTCACCTACGAATCCATAGCTAAATTATTCCCAGAAACGGCGAAAGAGACAATACAAACCACTCTTTCTTACTGCAACGCCGCAGCCATAGCCGGGGAGACGATGAGCTGCCCTAAAACCCTAGAAGAAATCGTGGGGTTTGCCAAATCTGCGTTGGGGTCCACAAAGGTGGTATCCTTGAGCTCCAAATTCACCAACGCCGGGTTGATGAACTCGAAGAGTGAGATGATGATCAAGAATATGAAGAAATATGATGCAGAGAAGATAGTGGCTTGTCACGAAGTTTTTCTACCCTTTGCAGCGTATTTCTGCCACTCACTCCCGTCTACTCGTTTGTACGAGGTGGAATTTGTCGATCCTAAGACCGGAGTGACTGTGGATACGCTGTTGGGTATATGTCACATGGACACATCAGCATGGCCAAAGAATCACGTGGCTTTTCAGATACTGAAATTTGGGCCAGGAGCAGGGGAGGCGTGCCACTGGTTCTCCCAGCTTGATCTTGCTTGGATTGCCATTTAGCCATGATGATGATGATGATGGAGAATGGAAATTAGAAGTAAAAAGTGTATGCATGCAACATATATGTGTGTATTCTGATCTGGGTCCTTGGTTATCTTTAGCATATATCTTGTTGTCTTTAATATATGTCACGTGTGAATTAAAAATGTTGTTCATATAAGTGGTGTATGTTAAGACACTGAAATAGAGGGTCTGGTTTAAGTTACTTTAGTATGGTTTAGGTGGTGTTTCCTACACTTGATGTAGGATATATGCATGTGTATTATTGGGGCTATTTATGTATATATGGAGGACATCTTTAATTGGCCCTTTGCTACTAGAATCAAGAATTGAAATTCTCAATTCTGGCCTATAATTATCTTAAAGGCTAATACTTTGTCCGATATTTATCTGGCCAGAATTTGAGAAATTAGCTGGATTTTGTCACGTGACATGGTTGTGACCATCAGATTTGAAGTTTTTTTTTTTTTTTTAATTGAAAGATTTTTTGGTGTAGCATATTTCTAAAGCGTTTGAGTAAAAATAGAGTTTGTTTTTTTTAAAGTTGAAGTAAATTTTTATGAGAAATATTTATAATGTTTTATAAGAAAAATTAAATTTTTTTAAAGTTACTGGAAAAAGAAAGTGTGTGATTGAATAAATTAAATCAATAAATAAATGGAGAAACAAAAGTAAAATTAAAATCACTTCTATAAATGGTTGTATTTTTATTTATTTAGTTAAAAAAAAAAAACCAACTTGTTAAGGTGTATATCATTTTACCACTCGAAAATGAGATTGATCCACAATTATGTTGATGGTCCATTTTCTTGGCATGGCCCATTGCATGTGATGGAAGCCCAATACGCCCATCTAAGTAGCACATGTTGTTAGCCTTTTCTAGCTACTCTTAATTGTATAGTGGAGAGCCCATTAATTTAGTTGGCTTGAATTGCCTTAATGTTTTAAAACCTATGCTCTCACATAACTGAGTTGTACCAATAAATAGAGCACGTTTTAGAAAACATTTGCACCAAAATTTGTATAGTAAAATCGATTTTTTCCATAGCATTTCTCTGCAAACCAATCATGCATTTTATGTAATATAGAAGCACGGTCTAATCCTACCATCATTTCGCTTCATCGGAGCTTCTAGTTTTATGATGCTACTAATTAGAAGATGTAAGTGGTTTTACCATTGAAAACATCACATTGTTTCATGAGTACTAGCCGGGACTTGTTGGTTTTCTAGAGAAAATGTCTCCTTCACTTGACTTTCCAGTTTTGTTCTTACTCGTAGACAAAACTCGAAAATCCAAGTAAAAATTGAAGTTCCAAAATGATTCTGATTCAACGAGAAATTGTTGTGTTTGTTTAATTGCCAATATTTTCAGCAAATATATAATTAATGTAAAATCATTTATATTCTGCATTTTCTTGTAATCAGACATTATTTAATATATTATAGATCCCCACCAACATATATTTAATTCACCTCTTTATGTTTTTATAACGAAATAGATCTTAATCGATTTAGTTTAATCCCACTGTCTCTTTATAAATTACATCGGTTTGTATATATATGTATTGGACAGCGTTAAACTCAGTTTTCAAGGCAATTTGATCTTTGTGAATTCTTGAACCATATCTATATATGCCCATAATTTTAGTGAGTAGATCGAGCACTGGATCTGGATAGATCGAGTCATGGAAATGTCATTATCCAAATTTGTTTACAAGTTGAATATTATGCTTGTACTAATTATAAGGCTATATATTGATCTAATAACGTTTGAACAAACTTAAATTGAGTCAGAATAAAAGCATATTCAACATAAATGTTTGTTATATTTATCTCATTTATTTTTACACAATTCATGATATTCCTTATCTCAATTTTTCCTTATTTTTTTTCTTTTATATTATCTCATCTCAATGAAATATATAAAGAAAGAAAGAAATAAAAATGTTCATTTAGCAATGAATTAAGATATTGATATTGTTTAAAGGTATATTTGTCCAATTTTTATATTTATTTATTTATGACCAAAATTTTAGATTACTTATTTTAAATCAAAAGTAGTAATAAGTAAATAATTTTTGAACTGTATTTAAGCTCTCAAGGTAGTATTGAGTAAGACAAAGATAAATATTAATAACTCATAAACACTCTGGAATTTCCAGAGTTTAATAATCTGATGAATATTGAACATAACTAATCCAAGTTGCTTTAGTTTTTAGTTTTCTATATAAATAAAATACTAAGAAGATAATATTCGAAATTAGTTTGGCAAAGTTGGTATTGACAAATCATTGATCAATTTTTATATGGTGTTTCGTTTGTTAAAAACGAAAACAAGTTGTAAATTTGAAATTATGTTTCGAGTAGATAATTTTAGAAAATTTATTTTCTCAAATCCAATTTCAGATGAATGAGAAATTAACGTTTGAAGTTGGCAACTTAAATTGAAAATGTGTGAAAGTTTGAAAAAGTGTGAAAAAGTGTGAGTTTAAATTGAATTAATGTACCTCATATTGAAGGGATGCAACCAATCCAAACCATGGTGAGATACACTATTTCATACCAAAATGTGTTTAATTATGGAAAGACATCAATTCACATTACAATGTGTAATTATGGAAAGACATCATTTCAAACAAAAAATGTCTACAATGGAAAAACACTACGCCTCTTCAACTTCTATAAATATACCTTATATTCAATCATTTAATTCATTTCACTATAATTTGCATTCTTAGCATTCTACCAATTGTAGTCATTTCTTCTTATTGTCTCTGAATGCTCCAAATATCGTTTTTGTTCGTAGGAAATTTTTTGGATTCGTTAACGTATGTTGTGATCCTTAATTAAGTTAGTAAGTCGTTGTATCTTGGGGACGTTTGTCATAGACCTCAAAGCACTGAATACAAGACAATTTCATCGTATGAAGAAACAGTCAAACTCTTTCCTCAACTTTCTCCGTTTGTTATTTTGAGTCATTTTTAGATACAATACACACCTTCCGACAGATAAAATATGTTATATAATATCACGATGAAGATTTTATATATGCTGCTGCCAATGAAAATTTAGTGAAAATTTTAATTTTTCAATTATGATATTACGCATTTCATGATTTTCAGTATTTGTATCCAATATTTAAAATTGTATCAATTTTGATACTTACCGTCTACTTCGGTCCAAATCTTACGGAAAATTGTACCCAATATTGATATACCCAAAGTTTAAAATCATACTCAAATTTGGTAAATTTCTATCAGATTTGGAAAAAAAAAGTTGACGGGGATACCAAACTTAATTGATACAATTATAAATAGTGGATAGTATTATTGAAATCCACGTAACGTTCACATGAGATAACATTAGGTGTCACATGCAAGTGGAATATGAAATTACTTGAGATGCCAAAATAGAAAAAAAGGACACGAATTCTTATTTCCCAATTGCAAACTTTCAATTATAAATAGCCCTCGTAGTTGCACAACAAATCAATCAGAAGTACTGAAATTTGCAAGGAAAAGAAAAATGGCAAATTCAATACTCACTTCCCTTTCACTTTTTCTTGCCATAATTTTCTACGTAGTTACAACCTCCCAGTATTGCTCAGCCTTATCATCATTATCATCATCCATTGCTTCAAAGCAACTTAAATTCTGGTCTGAAAATGTGCAAAACAAAATGCCAAATACCATCCTCAAAAAGCTGTCCCCTTTGAGCACAAACGACTGTGATTATTACAGCAAAAAACTGTCCAGAAATGGTGATCACGAATTCTCAGCTGATGCCCATTTCTGCTCACTAGCTAACCTGGCTTGCACATCTGTGTTTGGCAATGTCAAACCAGTGAAACAAATATACACTACTGTGAAATCATATGGCTTAGCTTCTGCTTCTCTAAAGGCCAAGGAAAACGCAGATCCATTCTCGTTTTTCAGACAATCAATCCTCAAAAAAGGAAACCTTGTTCATCTCCCAAATCTGCAAGAGTCCCTCCCAACTCGAGCTTTCCTTCCTACTCAAATCGTCTCCAAGATCTCTCTAACCTACGAATCTATCACTAAATTATTCCCAGAAACAGCGAAAGACACTGTTCAAACCAGTCTTTCTTACTGCAATGATGCAGCCATAGACGGGGAGACGAAGAGCTGCCCTAAAACCCTAGAAGAAATTGTGGGGTTCGCCAAATCTGCGTTGGGGTCGACAAAGGTGGTAGCCCTGAGTTCGAAGATCAGCAAGGCCGGGTTGATCAACTCCAAGAGTGAGTTGTTGATCAAGAATATGAAGAAATATGATGCAGAGAAGATAGTGGCTTGTCACGAAGCTTTTCTTCCCTTTGCAGCTTATTTCTGCCACTCACTCCCGTCTACTCGTTTGTACGAGGTGGAATTTTCCGATCCTAAGACGGGAGTGAGTGTTGATACGATGTTGGGTATATGTCACATGGACACATCAGCATGGCCAAAGAATCATGTGGCTTTTCAGTTGCTGAAATTTGGGCCAGGAGAAGGGGAGGCATGCCACTGGTTTAGCCAGCTTGATCTTGCTTGGATTGCTATATAACCAATTTGCAGCTTCATGCATCATCACCACCTTGATGATGATGATGATGATTGTGGAAATGGAAATTAAAATTGTATGTATGCAACATTAGTCTATTCTTATGTGGACCTCGGTTGCGTTTTTTAGATTTTATATATTGTATCTCATTATCTTTAATATAAATCGGATACATGATGTTAATTAATGATGTAGTTTATATATACAACTGATTGTTCGTGTGATGATTATTTTTTGAAATATGAGATGAAACATATTAAAATAAATGATTTAGTTTACGTTGTTCTAAAGTGGTTTTAGTCATGTTGTCTCCTATATACACTTGATGTACGATATAAGCATATGTATCTTCTAATAAGTGAAGATTTCGGAAAACAATTGCACCAAAATTTACATACTAAAATCTTTCTTTTTATCCATAACATTTTTTTTCAAATCAACCAAATCAGATCCCCTATACTAAATATCTCTATACCACGCGTGTACCACATCCCAAAACACGTTATATTGATTTTTAAAATAAAAGCAATTACAAATTATAAATTTTTTCCAATATCAAAACTACATAGTTTTAATATGACACACAAATGGAATAGAGATTTTGGTACAGATGATCCGATCTGTAAATCAACAGTGCATTTCTCAGCATATATATATAAGTGAAATCTAGCTAGTACTCCTTCAATCTTTCTAGTTCGTTGGAGTTACTAATTAAAAGACGAAAGTTGTTATATCTATTACTTATATAGAAGTGTGGATATACCTATATAAAAAAAAGTATGGATGTTTTTTATAAAATATGGATTGCCGAATATATCCCTATCAAATATTATAATTTAAGATTATTATAGTAATTTAAGTTTTCATATTTAAATAATTTTATATTAGAATCATAGTCAATTCAAAATTTTGTAGAATCTTATTATAATTAGAACTCTAATATAAAAGTGTTATATATAAAATATTTGTATTATTATTTATTTTCTTAATTTGAATTGATCTCCACGTGCATTATTTAAAACTCGTCATTAGAAGCGTCTCGTCATTTTCTGAGCGTTAGCCGAGACATGTTGGTTTTTTGGGAAAGAGTTTCATTGACTTAACTTTCCCTATTTATTTGTTGTTGTTGGTTTTAAGATTCTTACTCATAGCCAAAACTCGAAGATCCTCTAAAATTTGAAGTTGGAAGATAATTCTGATTCTAGCAATAAATTGTTGCTTGCCTTGTGCAATCATTTTAGACAACATTTATAATCTGTAATCATTTATATTTTGCAGTTTCTTATAATTTGATCACTACAAAAATCACACAGATTATCTATGGAATATGTTCATCGGTAATTTTCGTAGGTATATCACCTCATTTTTATAATGGATATTGTTTTATGTTTTTATAATGAAATAGATCTTAATCAATTTAGTTTTATCCCACAGTCACTTTATAAATTGCTCGGTTTGTATATATTTGTATTGGACAGTGTAAAACTCAGTCTTCAAGGCAATTTGTTCTTTGACGAAATCTGGAATCATTTCTCAATTAATATTCCCATATAATTTTAGTAAGTGGATCGAGCACTGGATAGATAGAGTCATGGAATATGTCATTATCCAAATTTTTTTCATATATAGTATTATATTCAACTTTAACTATGTTTTTTTTTTTTTTTAATTTGTATGGTTATTGATCGAATCAAATTTGAACAAAATTCAATACAGTCGAACATGAATGAGCTTCAGTAGTTAGATTTCTTGGATCAAGACAATCTTGATCATAAAACATAAATATATATTAAACATGTTTGTCATCTTTATCGAATTTGAGCTGAAACAAGCTTTTTAAAAACAATCTTGGATCAAACATCAATTATGCAATAACTTGGGTTGATTTTCAGCTCTCTTACCGTGATTATGTCAATTTAAATGTGTATATGGGATTTGAAGAAATATTTGTTCATATTCTATTAAATTGTCCTTATTCATTTCTTTCAAATTGAATGATCTATAATGTGATTATTAAACATTTATCTATAATTATTGTTCTTAACTAAGTGTAGATTAACTTTTTACAAGCTTTCTCAATTTATGCGTAAATTCTCAATGATTTTTTTGAAAAAAAAAATTTCCATCGAGATACTGTTCCAAAATTAGGGATGACAATTTTTCCATAGGAAATCATCCTCGTTGGGTACTAAAGATAATGAGACATGTCCGGTCGATTTGAGGAATAGTGCGGCAACGGTGATTCCCTATTTTGAAATTGCAAGGATCGATGGTTTGTAGATAATATATATGCCCCACCCAATCTCCAACCTGTTTTATATAAACTAGGATTCCTCATTTTCTGTTTTTTTTAATATTATATATATATAATTATAATTAATAAATTTATCCTAAATGTGTTTTTAATATTATATATATATATATATATTATAACTAATAAATTTATCCTAAATGAGTTCTCATATGAAGTTGGTGATGAATATATTCATGATAATTTTATCATTAAGTTGTTTTTTTTGTTTTAATATTTTTTCTTGAAAATATTTTTACAAAATGATAAATTTTAGCTTCTAGGATAATATATTTGGTGAACCCGAGAAATCCTCATCTACATACCATATTGTCAAAGTGAAGATAATAACAGAAAGAGAGAGCTGCCAAATATATATATATATATATATATATATATATATATATATATATATATATAATTTTCATTATGGCAAAGCCGCTTCTCTTCTTCCTCCTCGTCCTCGCTTTTTCTTTTTCTTCTTCTTCTCAATTTCTACGTATGATGTCTTCTTCTTCTCTATCTTTTTATCCTCCTTCCTTGAATCAAGATTTTATATTGTGTTTTTTTCTTCATTTTTCTCTTATTTTTCTTTCTCATCTTTGTTGATTTAAATGATTGATTTCAAGTTACGATTTCGTTAGAACAGAGAGCAGTCGTGATATAAGTTTAGTACATGTTTATTTGCATTAATATGAATTATATATTTGCATAAATTTCGAGGAAGAAGATGATGAAAATCGTTCATCTGAAAATTTAAAATTTTAAACTCACTCTAAAGTATACTGATACCTTTTGAATCTATGAATAATACATTTACTTAAATATAACAAATAATACATTAAGTAATACATTTCACTCAAACAAAGTAAAACAAAGTAATTAATACCTTAAGTAATACATTATAAGTAAATAAAGTGTAATACCTTTTAGATATATAAGTAATATCTTTAGACCTTTAGGATAAACAAGTAATACATTTACATAAAACAAATAATATTATTAGGTAAAATAAGTAATATATTTCACTAAAATAAAGTTAAACAAAATAATACATTTAAATCAAACAAGTAATACATTTTGAGTATACACCTAATATCTTTAACTGAACAATTAAATATAAACATATATTTCAGTTATACAACTAATATCTTACAAGTATACAACTAATACTTTACGAATAAACAACTAAACCTTATGAGTATACCTTTCGTAAAATGTAAACATATATTTCAGTTATACAACTAATATTTTATGAGTATACCTTTTACTTAACAAGTAAAATGTAAACATATATTTTAGTTATGCAACTAATACCTTATGAATATGCAACCAATACCTTAAGAGTATACATCTAATACCTTTTATTGAATAATTTATATAGAATCAGGTAGCGTGTGGCACAGACCAACTAAAGTGTGGCCGCGTGTGTGGACGTCGGGGCAATCGGAGGTACCGATCTTAAATCTGTATTCCAAATGTATGTGAGTTTTTGTATAATAGAAATGATACTTGGCGTGATGTTTTGATATGAGGATGGTATTTGCCAATGACATCTCTGAACCTACCACCCATTATCATTCCTATCCACAATTTAGAAAATTGAAAAACAAATTAAGTGAAATTTGGGGGGGCTAGGGGATGGACGAAAAAGAAAAATTAAGTAAGTTTGATATTCATATTGCATTAGTAAAAAGAAAATTTTGAAATGTATTATGAAATTAAGTTATGAGACGAAATTTGAAAAACAGATAATTATGAAACAATTTGAGAAAAGTGAAAAGTAGTGAGATTGAAAATGATTTTAATCATGCATTAGATCAATATTGAAATTAGAGATAAAACACTATTACGATAATTAAAAAAAAACATTATATATAATATTACCTACAATTTAAAGTAAGTGTGGTTCTGAACGTCGAATTTTATTCAAAAAATTATTCAAAAATTACAATTTTATAAATTTTAGTTTAGATTGCAATCTAATAAAAAAAGGTTTAGATTAGAAATGAAAAAAAAAAACCAACAGTTTAGGATTTCTTTTTTTCATTTAACCCTAAAATTAAAACCTCTACGAATCATTTGGCCTCTGCTTATGTCTGGGTCTGGGCGTGGACTATATGGTAATGGTCCTAAGTTTGGATCTTAGATCTTGGCAATTGAATTTTGAACTGAAATTGTCCTAAGTTTGGATCTTAGATCTTGGCGTTTATGGATTTGGGCTTTGGGCTGGCCCAATAAGGTATATATCATTTTAAGGTGATTCTATTTAGAGTCATAGTATTTCTCTCTACAACCATGATATATATAATTTCTCTATTTTACTTTCATTAATCTCCATACATTTTATTTGAAGTCATTTTTGAATTTAGATTTTTCCCAAAAATATTTCTCCCTATAGCAATGATTGTCTTTCTTCTCTACACTTCAATGTTTAATTAAATTGTATTGTATAAATGCATAAATTTTCTAAAAAGTCTTGTGTTCCTAAATGTGGGAATGATTTTCTTGATGATGATCAAGATAGAAAAATGATTTTTAAAGAAATTGTGTTATTATGATGTTAATTATTTTAGTGAAATGTCCCAAGATATTTCTTTAAAAATTTGTTGAGAGAAATTGAATGGCTAATTCGATAATTTTGAATAATTTTTCAAAAATAAGATTTGGAGTTTCGATAATAATGCATAAAATTTATGTATGTGTGTGTTTTAGACCAAATGAAAAGTATGGTGATTGATGGCTGTAAAAAGAAAAGAAAAAAGAAAACCTTAAGATCAAAATGGAGAATTTAAATATATAATAATTGTATAGAAAAATATTATGGTTGTGAACAAAATTATCCATCATTTTATCATTCTAAAGTTAGATTAACCCACAATTACGTTGGTGGCCCATTTTATGTGGTGGAAACCTAAATCACCCATCTGAGAAGCCCAATTTCTGAAACACAGATAGTTTTTGGTCTTCTAGCTCCTCATAATTGTACAGTGGAGAGTTCACTAATTTAACTTGAATGTGCTTAATGTTCATAATGGTGTCCTTTCACATATCTTAGTTGTACCTATAAATATAGCACGTCTTAGAAAACATTTGCATCAAAATTTGTATAGTAAATCGATTTTTTCCATAGCATTTCTTTGATAATCGATTATTAATCGGGACGTGTTGGAGTTTTTAGACAAAAGTCCTTTAACTCGACTTTTCCTTGTTCATTTGTTAAGGTTCTTACTTGTAGCCAAAACTCGAAAAGTCTTGTGAAGTTTGAAATTCGAAAATGATACTGATTCAACAAGATAGGTTTGTTTGTTTTGTTGTCAATATCTTCAGCAATATTTATAGCTAATCTATAATCATTTATATTCTGTATTTTCTTGTAATCTGACATTGTTTGATATATTCTTGATAAACAACAAATATTTAATTCACCTCTTTATGTTTTTATAATGAAATAGATCTTAATCAATTTAGTTTAATCCCACTCTCTTTATAAATTGCATTCGGTTTGTATGTGTATTGGACTAAGTAAAACTCAGTCTTCAAGGCAATTTGTTCTTGGACGAAATCTGCAACCATACCTTAATATTCCCCTATAATTTTAGTGCGTAGATCGAGCAATAGATAGATCGAGTCATGGACACTACAAGAAAAATGAATATTTGCGATAACAAATTGTTGTTGCAAAAATATTGATAATTGTCGCAAAAATATTTTACAACAAAAGTTGTCGATAAATTATTATCGCAAAAATCTTCTTGTAAATAATTTTTTTTGCAACATATTGTTGTTACTAATGAATTAGCTCGCAATAACTAGACTTTTCGCGACTACTTTTGTTGTTGCAAAAAATCTTATAGTAAATACTCATTTTTCTTAGGAATATCTTCATCCAAATTATATATATATTTATGCTTGTAAGGTTATTTATCAAATGAGTTGGACCCACACACTCCACAACTCATAATGCACATGAGTTTGTGAAAATTGGTTAGATTGATGAGTTATGTAGATTCTTCTCATAAAATATAAGTTTTTGTGTTATCAAATCAAGTTCTATCAAACTTTAATTCTGACAAATATGAGTTGAGCTTCAATAATTTGATTTTGTACACTTATTTTATCATTTTTTTTACTTATTAACCTTGATATTATAACGTATAATTTATACGTACATTTAACATGTTTGTTATTTTTATCCAATTTGAGCTGAAAAAAGTTTTTTAAAACAATCTTGGATCAAGATATCAATTACGCAATAACTTGGGTTGATTTTCAGCTCTTTTACCTAGATTACGTCAATTCTCATCTATATATAAACTTCGTTTGTTTCAAAATAAATGTCGTTTTAGTAAAAAACAAATTGTCTCAAAATAATAAATGTCATTATAGGAATTTAAAAAACATTAATCAATATTCTATCAAAATTGTTTTTATTTACTTATCTCAAATTAAATGATATACAATATGGTTATTGAAATTTTACCTATAATTTTGTATTTAATTAAGAATATTTTTTTAACCAACTTCCAATGACGTTTATTTTAGAACAGAATGAGTAATAATAATAAAACCATAACTAAAAATAGAAAATAGGATTTCCCATCCATATACTATTTCAAAAGTTAAAAATTGTAAAATAAATGAAGTGAAAGAGAAAATGGGTGTGGTGCTTTACTGGTTGGGTGGGGGGTTGGCTTGGGGATGGGAGAAAAGGATAAAATTAAGTGAAAGCTTTTGGCAAGTTCATAGAAAACTGGGGTTGTATTGTGCACATGCTACAATTAAATAAGTGAAAGCTTTTGCCAAGTTGTTAGAAAAACTTTGTGGCACATGCTGCAAATTCGATCTTATACTGAGCAAGGCAAAGATAATTATTGTTAAGAATGAGAAAAAGCTCATAAACAACACTCTGGAATCCGGAGTTTAATAATCTGATGAATGAAAATAACTAATCCAAGTTGCTTTAGTTTTGTCATTTCATATAAATCAAAAATTTATAAGGATGATAAAATATGAAACACTATCACGATGAAGATTTTATTCTGCTCCCAATGAATGTGTGGTGATTTTTTTAACTTTCAAGAGAATCCTTATTTCAATTGTGATATCATATATACTGTGGTTTTCAATATTGTTATTCAATGTTTAAAATATATAAATTAATTAAAAACAATTTAAGTGAAACAACTTTTGGCGAGCTGCCAAAATGGATGTTGGTTCAGATTAGATCTTCTATTACATTTGGTATTACATCTCATGTTTCATAGCATTTATTATATGACATGTGTTAAATAGTGATATCATCGAATACACTTGGCATGTGGTGTTTGTTTTGAAATAAGAGATGTAACACCAAGTGTAATAGAAGATCTCATGTGGGGTTGGGAGTGTGTTTTATTGGGGGAAAAGGACAAATTAAGTGTGAGCTTTTGCCAAGTTGTTATAGAAAAACATTTGCGGCACATGCTGCGAATTCGAAATTAAGTTGTCATCACTCTTTAGGGATGAACGGATTGGAAATCCGATCATTCAAGGAATCTCAAACTATAATTTTAATAATATTTGTATCTCATTTTCATATCACTACTTGATAGGTACTTGTATCCATTTTATTAAATATAAATATTTATTTATTTGAATGTAAATGAGTATTTGAAATGGATATTTCTTTTTTTTTTTTTTATTTGTAGTATTAATGTATTAATATACATATTTATTTGTAGCATTAATGTATTTATATACATATTTAGTGAACATTTTATTAGTTAGTTCAGTGGCAAGTGTTTTTTATTTTTTAATAAAAGATAGCATGATTACATCATATGCATGCTATATACATCCATACCCTATTATATAAACATGTAGAGGGTATCTACCTGGACTCTAATTAGATTTTATTTCCCAAACCGGTCTCATTTCCATTTAAAACAATCCGTACCCACCATATTAGGGTTCGAGCGGGTAAGGTGCATTTAGCCGTGAAATGGTCATCCATATCCCTTTTATCGGGATCTTCTATCATATTTGTTATTATAATTTATATTTCATGACATTTAATACATGTTACATTTTAAATAATGATGTTACTTGATATACATGATGTGAGATGATTATTTTATAGTAGAAAATGTAACACAAAGAATAATTGAAGCCCTCGTGTATTTTATTGGTGGGAGAATGCTGAAGGAGATTGATAAATATTTTATATTAAAATTTTAAATTATAATAAATATTTAAATTTAAATTTATTTTTAATAAACAATATAATGAAAGTAGTATTAGGTGATTGTTTTCAACTGTATTTAGTAGTATTTGCTGAGTAAAGACAGATAAATATTGGTAAGAATTGAATGAGAAAAAAAAAAAAGATTAAACTCAAACAACTCTGGAATCCAGAGTTTAATATCTGATGAATGAATATAACTAATCCAAGTTGCTTTAGTTTTTGTCTTTTCATGTAAATCAAAAACTTAAGATGATAAAATATGACACACTGTCACGTTGAAGATTTTATGCTGCTCCCAATGAATATACGGTGAAACTTTTAATTTTGATATTTCAAGAAAATCCTTATATATTTTAATTGTGATATCACACATTATGTGATTTAATTTCAGTATTGACATCCAATATTTAAAATTGTACCAATTTTGGTACATACTACATACAATCAACTCTCCGTCCAAATCTGACAAAAATTTGTACCCAATATTGATATCCAAAGTTTAAAATCGTATTTAAGTTTGTTACATTTCTGTTAGATTTGAATGGAAAATCAACAAGAAATACTAAACCTGATACAATTTTAAATATTGGATATCATTATTTTACTGAAAACCACTGAACATAAGGTATAACAACTGAATGAAAATGTTAAAATGTCCATTAATATTAATATGTCCACTAATGATGTGTAATGATCTCGTCACTTTAAATTATGAAATGTAGAATTAAGAAATATGTTAGATCTTTAGCATGTTATTAATGGTAGACATATATTAATGTGCACACGGTTGATAGGGTAATTAATATGATTGCACATCTGAAATGTGTGTTAAACTTAGATACCAAAATAAAAAACAAATACCAAACATCCCAAACTTCCAATCATAAATACCCCTCGTAGTTGCATAAAAAATAAATCAGAAGTACGGAAATTTGCAAGGAAAAGAGAAATGGCAAACTCATATTCAATCACTTCCCTTTCATTTTTTCTTGCCATAATTTTCTCCATAGTTACAACCTCCCAATATTGCTCAGCCTTATCATCATTATCATCATCCATTGCTTCAAAGCAACTTAAATTCTGGTCTGAAAATGTGCAAAACAAAATGCCAAATACCATCCTCAAAAAGCTGTCCCCTTTGAGCACAAATGACTGTGATTATTACAGCAACAAACTGTCTAGAAATGGTGATCAATTCTCAGCCGATGCCCATTTCTGCTCACTAGCCAACCTTGCTTGTTCTTCTGTTTTTGGTAATGTCAAGTCATCAAATTCGTACTCTAAAACATATAGTACAAACGCTGCTTCTCTAAATGCCGTAAAAAACGAAGATCCATTCTCGTTTTTCAGACAATCAATCCTCAAAAAAGGGAACCTTGTTCATCTCCCAAACCTGCAAGAATCCTTCCCAACTCGAGCTTTTCTTCCTACTCAAATCGCCTCCAAGATCTCTCTAACCTACGAATCAATCGCTAAATTATTCCCAGAAACTGCGAAAGACACAATTCAAACCAGTCTTTCTTACTGCAATGCTGCAGCCATAGACGGGGAGATGAAGAGCTGCCCCAAAACCCTAGAAGAAATCGTGGGGTTCGCCAAATCTGCATTGGGGTCGAAAAAGGTGGTATCCCTGAGCTCCAAATTCACCAATTCCAGGTTGATCAAGTCGAAGAGTGAGATGATGATCAAGAATATGAAGAAATATGATGCAGAGAAGATAGTGGCTTGCCACGAAGCTTTTCTTCCCTTTGCAGCTTATTTCTGCCACTCACTCCCATCTACTCGTCTGTACGAAGTGGAATTTGTGGATCCTAAGACGGGAGTGAGTGGTGATACGTTGTTGGGTATATGTCACATGGACACATCAGCATGGCCAAAGAATCATGTGGCTTTTCAGATACTGAAATTTGGGCCTGGAGAAGGGGAGGCATGCCACTGGTTTAGCCAGCTTGATCTTGCTTGGATTGCTATTTAACCACTTTGCAGTTTCATGCATCATCACCACCCTGATGATTATTATGCATGCAATATTAGTCTATTTCGATCTGGATCTTCTAGATGTTTAGTCTTCTATGAAATAGAAGATCTGATTTGATAAGTCTATTCTAAATTTCTAATGTGGTTTGGTGTTGTCTCCTGCACCTTAATGTATTAATGGAGCTATTCATGTATGGAAGACATCTTTGCTATCTAATAATTAGCAGAAATTAAAAACAGAAATTTTCAATTTCGATCTCATAATTAAGGCCGAATCAACAAATATTGGATTTTTTTTAAAAATTAATTTAGTTTAATTTTGCAATTATCTTAAAAACTAATATTTTGTTCGAAATTTATTTGACCATGATTTTACAGATTAGCTGGATTTCATCACTATCATATTTGAGGTTTTTTTTTTTTTTTGACAATCTTGGTGACATGGACCGTTTTGCTAATATGGTCCTGATGTGGCATATAATGTTTCTAAATTTTTTGTGTAAAAAGTAGAGTTTAATTTAAAAGTTATAGTTAATTTTTATGAGAATTTTTTAATAATGTCTTTATGGATAAAAAGTTGTAGAGTTTGTTTGTTTGTTTTTTTTTTTAAGAGTTATAGAGTTATACATGATTGCAAAGGGATGAAACAAACCAAGCCGTTCGTGAACTTTTCGCTACTTAGTTCGATAAATATTCGTTATTCGCGACTTGATTCGATAAATATTCGTTCGAGATCGTTCGTTAAGCTTAACAAGCCGAACTCGAGCCTAGACATATTCGACTCGGTAGTTCGCGAACATGTTAGTTAAGTGAGTTCGTTTATAGTTCGTGAGCCTATTCGTTTATATATTTTATTTAAATATGATTATGAATTTGATAAGTTTTTGAAATTTAGATAAATACAATTAATTAATAATTAGTAATCAGATATATTTTATTTAAATATGATTATGAATTTTATAAGTTTTTGAAATTTAGATAAATACAATTAATTAAAAATTAGTAATCAGAAAAAAATCTTTAACCAATCCAAATAGGAATCGGACACAAAACCCCCCATCATATAAATAAATTATTACTACCACCAAACCAATTTGTGCTCTCATTAATTTATCTATTAAACATTTATTTTATCTATTACATTTTAAAATATAAACATATTAATAATTAAATTCAATATAATTTACTTATTTCTAATATATAGCTTGCTATGCCATCTGAATTTTTTTGAAATTTTGATATTAATGATACAATTTACCAATAATATAATATCTTAATATAAAAGATATAATGCTTCAAGTATAATTATATTGATGTTTCAAGTATAATCCCATGATGAACATAATAATTTAGCATTGTGGTCTTGAAAATAAGTATAAAAATATATGCTTAATAATATATTCATAATGAGTATAAAAAATTTATACAGTCCAAAATAAAAAAATTTAATTTCACCATACCATTAAAAAAAACTATATAATTTTTTTTTCAAATGCCTTAAAGTCAGAATTTCTCAATTTAAAAAAGTTTTTTGAAAAAAAATATAGATCGATTATCTTAAATTCTGTAATTTAATTTTAAAATGTGTAAAAATAAGTAAAAAAGAGTCAATACAAAAAGTGTTGTAATTTTGATATAATCATTATCACCATACTTCAAAAGTGATTTTTCGAGAGTGGAAACCTCATCACCATATTCTACCATCTAAAAAAAATCAATAATCAAAATAAATAAACCCTTAACAAATAATAATTAATTTTGAATATGAAAAAAAATATAGAAAATTCAAATATTTTTAAGATCGAATTCAACATGCTTAAACTTTGAAAATAGATCGGACTCCTTCATTAACAAAATTTAAGGTTAATAACAAAATAATGGAATTATTAAGTTATAAAGATTAACATGTATCGAAATAGAAGTAGAACATCGAACTTACTTGAGTTTCATTACAAGACGCATCAAAACGGTGCAATAATCTCAGGGTTTAACAGAAACAATAAAGGAACCCCTATAAATAATGGTTGATCACCCCTTACTAAAACCTTGAATAGAATATGTTTATTAACCAAAGCTTTAACATCAGTTGTCACGTTGCATCCACAGGTAACTTCAACGTAACATAAACATATTTTATACATATATAATTTTATATCCTGTATTTAAACTCGGCGCAATATTATTAAAATGAACAGTGAATCTTCCTTTCAAAACATTAGTTTTCTAATTACCTAAAATACATTAATGATATGTTATAGAAAGATATCAAACCATAAACATGTGCAGATCTACATGTGTATCAACATTCAAAATCTTTATATAAGAATAATGTATGAATATACCAAAATATCATATATTTATATGAAATATAATTAGAAAAAATTTAATGTGAACGTGTATTGCAATAATTTCATATAGTTTATTCATTTAATTATTCATATATTTGCAAACTCAAATAGATATATATGATATACTCTACATTTATGTGTGTGTATATATATATTAATTATATAATTATTATATTATGATCAATAATATTGATTTTGAAAAAGATAGCTTGTAAATTAGTATTACGTTTTGCAAATATTATTTTAAGTCAAAATTTCTACAATTTAGATATTTTAGATTTCAAACAAATTCATTAGTTTATATAGTTTTAATTCAAAATTAGTTGTGACATAAATAATTATTTGACATCATATTACTCAATTAATTATTGAATAACTAATTGATTTGAAAAACAAACCATAATGAACTTATATGTATATTCGAAAAAAATAATTCAAAATGCAAGATATTTAATTGATACGTATACTTTTTTTTTTATTATATACATATCAATTAATTTTTCTTGTCATATATATCATTGGAAATATTTGTCAGCAAAGTTAGATTATTATATACCATATATATCTATTACACAAAAGTAATATTTTTAGAAATTTACAATAAACTCAATCAATATCACAAAAAAATAAAATATAAAATTTGATGAAATTTCTATTATTAGGAAATGAAAATAGGCGGGAAATTTTTGACATTTTTATTGTTAGAGGTAATTATTTTATATATATATATAAATTATTTCTCCTATATATTTCTGAGTGTTTCAATCAGCAACGGATGAAATCTTGAAAGTGGAGGAAAAAAGTTGAATTGACAGTTGTACCCCTGTGGAAACACCGAGAAGCCTGAGGACAAAGAGAAGTAGAACCTGGAACGCCATTACAACTCCTCGTTCGAAATCAATTGGAGCTCATCGCCGCCGCCGCAGGTTCGCCGCTAATACCTCTCTCTCTCTCTCTCTCTCTCTCTCTCTCACACACACAGAGAACAGTCTTGTCAATTGACGATTCAGTGCCCTAATTTAATGATTTCAAATTTTACTGCAAAGATCTTATGCAATTTAGGCGAATGCAATTTTATATGATTTAGGACCTTTATTATCTGATTTTGCTTCTATTGAGAGATTTAGGTATGATTCTGATGAGTAATAGCC
This sequence comes from Scutellaria minor, assembly GCA_954870855.1. Lineage (NCBI taxonomy): Eukaryota > Viridiplantae > Streptophyta > Magnoliopsida > Lamiales > Lamiaceae > Scutellaria > Scutellaria minor. The sequence continues at coordinate 11,254,308 of OX940725.1, read as the reverse complement.
TAACATATACAATGATCGCTTACTGATGGAGACTAGGATTGCAGATCTAAGAAGCACGAAAGCTTTTTATCACTAATATTATGCAATTCTTAACATAAAAATTGCTAAGTGTACGCTTGCTATACCTATACAATCTGCCTTTTAGTATTGGGCGACTGGTGGGACGATTTATATTAGGTATTTGGTATCATCTCGTCGGTGGTACATTTGATGAGGCATACATTTGTGATTTCTTGTAAATTTTGAAATATATGACAAAATTAATGTTAACGAGCTTTTAGACTTGAGCTCGAACTCTAATTTTTTCGAGCCGAACTCAACTTTGAATAAACGAGCTTGTATTCGAGCCAAACTCAACTTTGAAATATCGAGCTTGTATTCGAGCTCGAACTCTAATTTTTTTCGAGCCGAACTCGAGCTAAGTTCGTTTAGCTTGTTATCGAACTTTGTTCGAGCCGAACTCGAACAAATATCGAACTCAATTTTGATGTCGAGCCGAGCACGAACTCCATTTTTAAAGTTTGTAACGAACTCGAGCCCAAAAAAAAAACAAACGAGACGAACTTGAGCCCAGTGATATTTGGCTTGGTTCGGCTCGTTTACATCCCTATGATTGCATAAGCTAAATCAATAAATAATAAATAAATGGAGAGACATAAATAAAAACTAGGTCAACGAGTCAACGACAATGATTTGATTTCGATTTTCTCCCTCATATAATATTAAAACATATCCCAATTTTTTAAAAATTAAAAGAATAAAAATTCAATTTTTGGGATGTGTTTAGTGTTTTTGGCGTACTAGTTTTAGATCACGTGTTTGCACGTGCAAATCAATTCAAACTAAAGAAATAAATAATATAAATATCATATATATATATATATAACTTTTATATTAGAGTTCTAATTATTATATGATTTTAAATTAAAATTCTGATATAAAATTATTTAAATACGAAAATCATAAATTACTATTATAATCTTTGATAAGCATATATTCGGTAATTCATATTTTGTAAGAAACATTCACACTTTTATATTTAAGTAATAGATTTTAGTTTTTAGTATTTTTTTCATTTTCTTATCTTGGTGGTGAAATTTAAATTGGGTGGTTTTGGAGCAAAATTCCCAAATTGATTTGTGCCCTAGTTGGTTGATCCAATCTCTGATCCGCAATTTTCAATTCAGGGACTGAGCTCTCCCTTGGGTGAAATGGGCAGCTTCAGAATCGATTTTTCGAAATTGGGTCTTCGACAAAACCCTCAATTCTCCACCTTTCTCCACAAACCCTACGCACTGCGAATCTGCTGCGGTTTAAGGAATGGGCCAAGAAAACCTATGTGGAGAAGCCGAGTACTTTCATCTGAGGCTATTCAAGTTGTTCAATCCTTGAAATTGGCACAAAATTCGTCTTCTAAATTGGAGCAAGTTTTCAACAGCAAGCTCAGCAGGCTTTTGAAGGCTGATTTGTTGGATGCATTGGCTGAGTTGCAGAGGCAAAATGAGTTGGATTTATCCCTCAAGGTATATTCTTCAATTCATTATTTTGTATGTTCTCAAATCATTTTGTTTTCGAGCAATGTTTTGTGTTTGAAAATGGAGCATTTGTGTTCATGACAATTGAGAACGCAATCTTTTTTATTCATAAAGAATGTTTTTAGCCAATCAATCAAAAGGATTGATATTGTTACTTGTACTGAATGGAAGAGGCGAAATATAATTTTGTGAAGTTTGATTAAAGTTTGAACTTATTTTCTATGATTTGTACAAGAAATCTGCGGTGCTCTGTAAATCGTGTGCTCGTAGAATGACTCAAAAGTGACTTTTGGAATTGCATCCCTTTCGAATTCTTTTTGTTTACAAACTATGGCCCTCTTCATTTCACTACAAGAAAAATGAGTATTAAGATTTTTTGCGACAACAAATTGTTGCAAAAAATGCTAATATAAATTGACAATATGTTGTCACAAAAAAGAATGAAAAAACCTTATTTGCGACAACATTGTTTTTGCTAATATATCATGTTGTCGCAAAAAAATTATTTGCAAGAAGGTTTTTGCGATAATAACTTAGCGACAAAATATTGTCGCAAAATGTCTTTGCAACAACATTTTGTTGCCGCAAATACTCATTTATCAAGAACTGAATTTCCGTGTATATTTGTTCATCCTATTATTTGTACTATTATCTGCGCCTTTATTTTGATTTAGTTTATTGCAATGTGCCTGTATCCGAAATTCACAAGGTTTCAGGTGTTTAACTTTGTGAGGAAAGAGATTTGGTATGTCCCGGATCTATCTCTATTCAACAAGATGATAATGATGTTGGGGAAGAACAAAATGATTGAGATGGTTGAGCAACTCGTAATAGAAATGAGGAACGAAGGCCTGGAACCTGATGCTAGGACCTACACTGAACTGATCGGAGCATATTTCAGAGTTGAAATGGTGGAAAAGGCAATGGAATCATACAATCTGATGAAGGCTTCAGGTTTTGATCCAGATGAGTTAACCCTCACAATTTTAATAAGAAATCTTGAAAAGGCTGGCAAGGAAAGTCTTGCAGAGACGATAAAGAGAGAATGCATTGATTATTTTGACTACCCCAAGAAGTTTCTTAAAGAAGTTGAAAGGACTTTTGTAAGTATTCATAACCTTCATTATTTCTGTTCTTAGATGCATATATTGTATTGTGGCTTCACCACTATTATAGTGAAAATGATGTTATGGTTTGCCAGTATTGCTATTAGATTCTTACATAGGTCCAAGTCTATCTGAGTCCATAGACTAGGTATTGTGTCTTCGTGTCATGATACTGCTACTTTTTCGTTAGTGATTTTCAGCCTCTAATTCACGAGATGATGCCAAAACTTCCTTAACTACATTTGAGAATTCATTTTCTTTTTCAATGTCTGGTTCAAGTTACCTGTCTTCTTGCAGCCGAAGAAGAAGAACATTATTGTAATCTGAAGATTCGTGTTGGGTGAAATCCTTGTATATGCTTCAGCAAGAGTTCTACTTATTGATGTTTCAAAGGAAGATTTCGGTTGGCTTATGATACAATGTACACAATCTGGTGATTTCATATTTCAGCCTAGGGCTAATGTATAAACATGTGGTTGCCAGAATGTAATTATTCCTTTGAACAATCATATTACTAACTATACTCTTCATTATATAGAGGGTAAAAGGCTAGAATAACACATGCACTTGTGTTTCTTGCAAAAGATTCTAAGTTCCTGCTGTAAAGTGTAGATATAAAATGTTAGAAACTATTTAAAAATTAAATTCTAATTGGATGGTATTGCATCTGCTGTCAGATTCAAACATAGATGCAACTCTGTTGGAATTATTTTTCGTTGTCATGAAACTGCTACTTTTGTTAGTGAATTTGACTTTCATCTCCCTCTTTATTTCCACCAGATATGCACAAAATTCTGATTTCTTTCTGCAATGTCTCATTTGATTTCGAATTTGGTTGGATAAATTTCAAGAGTAACATATTTCTTTTCCTTTTGGTAATTTTATTGCTAAACTAAAAATAATAACTTAAATGTCTCTTGAATTGATAAAAGTGCTTCAATAAACAAATATAGTTGTTTCATCATGTAGACAAAGAACAAATTATTGAGCATCATCAGCGATGGATTTGAAAGGTTAATACAGAATGGCAGATGGTTTTCACAAGTGTGGAGAAAAGTGAAATTATACTGAAAACAGGCATTACAAGATAATACAATAGGAGGGTTAAGTTTGGAAACTAGGAAAAAAATAATGACAACAAACAAAATTCAGTCAAAAATCACAAAAGATAGGAACAGATGAAGGGCTTAAAAGTAAAAAAACACATACAAGAAAACAATCAAGTCAGTAAAAGAATGGCATTTACTTCATTAGCCAGCTAAATGACTTGGGGAGTTGTTGAACATGGTGTGCCACATATATGCTCGAGAAAGCACCATCTCTAGCTCCACATCACCCCAGTTCTGCGTAGGAAGGTGTTGAAGAAACATCACCATTTCTTGAAAATCGAGCTTTAGTAGCTTATCTGACCACTGCAAACATATGAAAACAAATCTCCAGTTCATAACTCACTTTCACAGCTAATTGAGCAATAAATCGAATATCAGTGTCTAACTATTTGCATTTTGATTGTAATGTACGGTGTTTCCCTTCTACATTCATTCAGAAGGAACCAAAATCGTGTTCAAATTTTCAAGTCATATATTTTTTCATGCTAATAGCAAGAGACACGATGTGTGAAGCATTCTTACCGTCAAAAGAAAGCTGGCAAATATGTAGACAATAAAATCTGGTAATGCATCTCCTTCGGCAAGATATGTGTCCCACAAACGAGTAACAAGATGGAAAGGAATCTACAGAACATATATATACTCGTTAATTTATCCATTCCAACGTTAAAAAACTAGGTTTGAGCAAAGATAAGGTAAACATTGATAGAATATTTTCAAAAATATGGCATCATAGGTTTCATCAATTCAAGGAGATTAAAAATAAAGGAGAAATGAATGCATTCGAACCTCACGTATCAGAAGGCAATTGAACCAGCGGAAAGCAAATTGAAGAAATTCAAGGCCCTGATCCTCTATGTGCTTTGAGATAGGTTCTAATACATTCAGAAAAAAACAAACAGATCAGTCAATCGAGGAAATATTGATCTTAACACAATTATTAACTAAGTTCAAATACTTCATCTATAAACACAAAGATAATCTCACCAGGATTATCAAGGAAAAGGAAATATAAGAAATGCCTCCATTTAGTATGAACATGGGATAAAGAATCTAAGTTCATATCACATGAATGGGACCAAAAGATAAAGACGGTTTTTTTTTTTTTTGTCTCAACTACTTTCCATCAAGAGAAGGTAGAGTTGAAAGGATATATCTATACAGATATATTCCCTCTGTTCGAAATTTGTCCTGCCTATTTCATTTTTGGGATGCTGAAAGAATGCTCTATTTTCTTAAGATTTCTGTTTTCCAAATTTACCCTCTACCAAAGTAATAGTTTAACCCGACTTACTATTATGCACTAGTTTTGATGGCAATGGTGAATGATGCACAATTAACCTTTTCAAGCTCTCATCTATCTGTATGCCAAGTCAAAACGAAGCAATATATATGGAAATGTGGAGGACTTTGAATGCATATGCATGTCCATACATGGATGAGAAACATTTTTAGAAATCCATTTTGGGGTAGAACACAGCAATAAATTAAATAATTATTAAGGTCATACCATCAATCCTTCTAACCAATTCCTTCAGCTTAAATACAAGTCGCTGAATTCCAGGCTGAGCAAATGTGTAATGGTCTTGCATACCATCAAGCAACTTTGATAGACACCAATAACTGTCAGCTTCTACATTAGATATCTTCTCAGGAGAAAGATCAGCCATTGACCAAGTCTCAATACTGCCCTCCAAATATTCTGATAAGAAAACAACTAAGAACGGCGTCGCAAGATCATTTATTCCTTGGACGTAACCACTTGCAGGATGCCGTATAGCCCTTGAATAAGAAAAGAACATTATTACTATTTCAAAACTGATAAGGACATGCTACAATTAAAAAAGTAGCACAATGACTAACGGTAAGATAAAGTTGTGTAAATCACCAGCAAAATAGCCAGTATGAAGCAATTAAAAGATTTTGAGTACTTGCCTTATATGTATAAACAGACAACCATGAAGACAAAAAGTCATTTACCGTCTAGATTTGCCTTTAACAGATATGTAAAGATTGTAAGGATACTAATGACATCCACTAAATGCCTGGAATGCTAGAATTATCAAGCAAATTTCAATACACCTCCAAAATAACAGATGATTGGCAAAACTCTTGGTTTCAAATTGCCATTGTTCATCCAAACACATCATGCCATCCAATGGGATGCCACACACTACTAATACCTTAGTATTTAGAATGCCAATTCTCCAGATGTAACATGAAACTTGTCCACAGGTAATCCTCCATAACTTTTTACTTGAAATACAGCAATTGATGTCAATTCAGGGTTCAACAGACATCAATATATTAGGAATAATCATTGCTAATATTATGTACTACCAACTAATTATTGTGTTCCAGTGCCGACAGTACTCGAGACAGATAACCTGCACTATGGTTTTGTATTTGATTGCCAATTGTTTAATATAAATGACTTTTTAAAGAATTCAACCAAAGCATTCTATATCAACTTCAAAAATAGTCAAATTAATTGGTTAACAACACCGACCAGAATTTAATTATAGAATATAGATAACTAATACTTGACAAATGAAAGTACTAAGATGGTAATGGCACAAAACATAAGCAGAATTTTTGCTGAATACAAGCACTGCAAACTTTGTTGTTGGGATGCATCCAAACATATTTTGAATGTCTATCACATTTAGAAGCACATGTATGTGAAGATTCTAGTCCTGGACCCATTGTTCCAGAATCATTTCTTAGGAAGAGAAATGTGTAATGAATTGTGTTCACTCGATTAAAGTCTCACAGTGAGATGCCTAAAATAAAGAAAGTGTAGGAACACAACTAACACACAAAAACATGAAAATATGTGCAAGCAAGAACATCTAACCATGTATAAAGTATTCGCTCCAATGACTTCTGAATTTCCGCTTGTTGAAAGAAAGTCATATCAGGAACAGTTCTGGGACAATCAACAGCAATCTAACCATTGCATAAGAATCCACTATTAAGTAGGTAATGATGCAGAAGAGGACATGAGAACAAGTAAAAGTAAATCAAGGGTAACAAAACCTGACGAAGCATGTTAACTTCTTCATCTGTGCGCTCCGTATCAGGAATATCATAATATTGAGAAACATGATCTAGATACTCCAGGCGCTTTCGTCTAAGAACTCCCTCCCTTCTATCTGAATTAGAGGGTGCATATCCCTGTTGTCAGTTCATATTTAAAGTTCAAAAGAACATTATTCAATAAACAAACGTTAAAACCAAAAGTCATTGACAGGTTAAGATATCCACAGGACATATTAAAAAAGATTTTAGATAACAAGTTGAACAAGTGAATCAGTTCCTATCTGTTGTTTCTTCATGTCAACTATCTAGAATAAATAAATCTGCAGAATCTAACTACCATCCGCATCCCCAAATCAACACCTATTCCCCAGACAAATATTAGATCTATGAATAAGTACTAGTTGACATTAAGTTCACTTTCAAGGCTGCAAAGGATGCCCATTGAAAGTGTATTAGGGGAAACAATAAATGATTTTTGGGCAAGTATTGGGGAAGAAGCTCTGCTTAGGGTTCCTTCATATGGGTGGAAAAAGTTTGGGGCACATTATTTACTAGTTTGAAAGTAAATGCATGGTTGATGGCATTTGGATTTAGGATATAATGGACATTTCATGTCCACTTGTTTCAATTAAGCTACATTTAAGAAATCAAATCCATTGCTTCAACCTCACTTCCCCTGCTCGGATCGTCAGATTTGAATCTTTTCAGTTTATCATGAAATTTAAATACAAGACATTTCTGTTATCCTTCATTCATTCTTTATTCAAAGTATATGCTGGATTTTTTTATCAAATAATTTCTGTAAATACAGTCTAATCAATGGAAGTAAACAGGGCCTCAACCCCCCCCCCCCCCAACCCCTCTTAGAAAGGTACAAGTGAATTAACTCAATAACAGACTCATGTTCCAAATAAAATTCTGGCAGAAAATTCCCAAAAGAAAATTATTTAAAATACTATTATTTCCAACAGATGTATTGAAGCAAGAAAAACCAACTAGAAAATGGCCATACCAAGAGAAGCCTCCAAACAGTTGGACGCAGATACGGAGGCACACCACTCCATGCCAATTCTCGCAGTTTTTCTGCATTACGTCAGTGAAAGGTAACATTAAGAAACTGAGGGAGGAAAACAATGAGAGATCAAAAATTCATCATTATGTGAAATATCAAAATGAGGCTAAAAGAATTCCACTTATGGACTTCTGCAGCAAATTAGTTCTAGTGGTTAAATTTATGAAACAAGATTTCATATTGATTATGTGAATGATAATTTTAACTGAATTATATTTTTTTTCATTTGATCATTTGATAGTTCATTATATTTTTTGTTCACACGGGGCAGGGAGAGAAAGGTAGGCAGGGGTTTAATTGTGAAGAAATATAAAAATGAAACAGGTGGGTCTACTGGAAATGAGATTTCAGAAATGAAATGGGATAACTGAGTTTGTGTCCAAAATGGTAAGGAGAAAGCAATCAAATTCTAACAGTTAAAAATTGGAGTTCAGTTCAATAAAGTTAAACCAAATGGCTGGACCATAAGAGACTTTCAGAATGGAAGATGCCTCTTTTTCTTATGGAGCTGAGACAAAGCACTACCTCTTGCAATCATGGATGCCATTTTATAGATAATATCAAATTCTATCGCATCTGCCCTGTAATAAGTGCAGATCTAATAAATGTAGCTATAGATGGTTCTCGGCCAATCAAGATAAACATTTCGATTGCAACAACAATTAAAAGGTCCATCTATGAAGAAATTAGCACACAGCACATCTCAACTCCGGGAATTATTTAAACTTCATTTGTATTTAAGTAACGAGCCATATGTTTTTTGAAGCACATAATATGTCTGCAAAAAAATGATCATCAGAAAACGAGGTTGCATCGATGACCTGAAGGACCAATAAATTTTATTACTTCCCAACAAGGTGGAGATGAGAAGAATCTTGTGATGAAGCAGTAAATGGCACATTCATTTGAAATTTTTGTTGTTGTTGGAATAGTATTAACACATACCAATAAACTTGAAATATTATCATCTCCACAGAGCATCTTTGAATAGAAAAATGAAGAAAAGTACAAACCTAAAATTACTGAGGGTGCTGATAATTCTTTTGTGAACTTCATTAGCCTAGCAGAATCCGTAGCTCTAGCTCCCACCGCAGACTTATGGATCTCTTTCGATGTGCTTTGACCACCCATAGTCAAAGATTTCGTAAAGTTAATAGATGAACTAGCATTTGTGTTGCTTCTGTTTTGGAGTTCATCCTAATTCATGAAGACTATCTATTAATAAGTTAAGGATTTTACTAATAATTGCATAACAGGCAATAGATATTGATACCTCTGTTGATCTATCCACTTGCTCTCCGTGGTCTATATCACTCTCTGAAGCTCTCCTGTCAATGTTTGGAGAATACAGAACTGATGGATCCACAGGGTCTGTTCTCCGTGTTATCAATATCTTACCAGGGAAACTGCGCCCCTTCAGCAATCTGTGAATAAGAATAATATCAGCTACTAAATACATTAAATAGGAAAAAACTAAGAAAAACCTTGTGACACCGGATATTAACATCACATCAAATGAAGCAGCTTGTTTTGTACAGCAAAGCAAAGTTAATGTAAAGAAAAGCATAAGCCAAATAATGTAAAGCAAGGCTGATGGCTGATACTTCCTCATAGATCAAATAATTTCAATTAATCATAACAACGATAGTGAAGTAAAATTAATACCACTGACAAGAAAGAGGTCAATAAATCAGCAAAACTGATATGGACTTTCAAAGCCCAACCATCAAAAGCTTCAGTCGATTCATTACCAACACCCAGCAGAAAAGGAACAAATGAAAAATAAAAGAACATCAAAATTATCCCTTTATAATATGAGAAGAAAATGGGAGATATCACGACTCGAAATTTAGCATACTTCGGATAGGTTACAGAGGCGAAAGAGGAAATTGGACAAGGTATTATATCTATCAAGGAGACAAATTAAGCCATCCAGATGGCGATGACTATAAACAAAGAGCCTGAGAAAATGTAATATATCCATTGGATCAAATCTGTTGAACTATTGAAGTGCCAATTCAGTTGCAGTATCAACTATCAACACACACAAAAACTCTAAAAAGTACAGCAAAAGAAGAACAGAGAAGTATAAACGTGCATCATCGTCAACTAAAAGATGGAAAACAACGAAATTAAAACTACATTCATTCACACACATTCAAATCAGGAACTTAAATCATAAACCGCCGAACAAATTTTCAGATGGGCACTCAAATCAGGCCAAACAAATAACAAATTCCTCACACGAAAATTGAGAAATGGTACTCAAAATAAACAACGAATTGGATAATTCAATAACAGGAATTTTCGAATAATAATTACTAGATCTAAAAACTGAAACTAACATGCACACAAACATACCCTTGAACATTTCTGAGAGTCTGATTGAATCTGGAATCAAGATTCGAGGGTGAAGGAGGAGCTTCTTTGTTTCCATCCACGTCTCTAGTGTTGTTGCTGCTGCTGCTGCTGTTCCTCATAGCTTTCTCTCTTCTCGATTTATGGGACAATCATGGCGAATTTAAGGATTTTGCAAGAAAGGAAGAACAATCTCACGAGTTATCAGTGCAACTATACTGCGTTTGATCGGAACTGGAATGATATTTTCTGAATTATTTTGTTTTAAACTGGTTTTTAATTTAGAAGTAATAATTTATTAAGATATAAAACCGGTTTTATCTCCCATTTAATTTAATTTAATTTGTTCTGATATATATTATTGAAGGGTAAAACCTTATATAAAACTGTAAATAAGTATCAACCAGTTTGTTACATAACAAAACGAGTTATCCTTTGTAGCTTAATAACTTGAATTTCATGTACTTATGTATGTTGTATATATTTATTTATTTATTTATTATATTGTTAAAACATTTTCATGTATATATATAAATATATTCAATGCATTGTAAAAATACTTTGCAAGAATGAAGTATATGTGTTGTATAAGATGCTTTGAAGTTTGAAAGTCCTAGCTCTAACATTCAAGGCCTTGGGCCCATTCTGACTTAGGCTATTTTGGACTGTTGAATGTAGATAAATTTTGTCAAGCCCAATATATAATAACTCGATAAAATAGGTATATAAGGAAAATGAATGTTACTGATAAATGGCAAATTGGACAACAGTTTTGGACAAAGGCTATTCATTTTGGATCAACCCAATAAGGCAAGTTTTTTTTTTACTTTTATCAAACCATTAAAGTAAGTTTAGTTATCATAAAATCAACACGTTACGATTTGTTGGCTATTAATTTGGTATCCAAACCTAATAAATAGATTAATCTTAAATTTTGAGTAATGATTTGGTATCCAAACCTAATAGTATTTCAATCGAGTTCAAATAAACGAGGATTGCTTATGTTTGTATATTTAAAAATCAAACATGATTAAAATTATTAATGAAAGGCTCGAAAACATGTTCAGTAATAATTTAGAAGTAATAATTTATTAAGATATTTCATAAAGAAAAGGCTAAAATTGTTCAAATAAAAACTAAAAATACATGTCCACAAACACTCAATTGAAAATAAATGACTAGAATAATTAAAATTTAAATAAAAATGAGTTATATTAGCAGATATTAAAACCAAAATAAACATATAAACATAATTGAGCATTGAATAATAACTAGATAAATAAATAAATAACAAATATTCAATGAATAATCAATAAACACTAAATGAACATGTACGTTGATATGTTATAAATATGAACAAACAAGTTTTTGTTTATATTCGTTAAAATTAATAAATGAATATAAACAGTTAAGTGAACTCGATCACGAGTAGTTCATCGAATATTGAGCTCTACTTTTTCCCTAAATAAAGAAAGGTTGCATCATATGGATTTAACCAATAGCTGACATTTCACTGAAGACTTAAATATGAAGCAATACAGCCTTTTGTCATGAGGAAATGAAGATAGTTGGTTCCACATGCATTATTCAAGAAACAGTCATCCCAACTCTAGGTCACATTTAATTTCAAAAACCCATGTAGAGACACGTAGAATTCCTTGTTTAAATCATATCATTTCGACTCTCATTCTCATGTTTCCAATACATGTCACGTATATAAAATAACATTATCAATACATATCAGAAATACTGAAACACGACAATGTTTGTAAGTATATATGTTAAGAAATACGAGACCAGGCATTGTAGGTATATAAGTGAAAGAAAAGTAGGAATAGCCCCACTTGCAAGCAAACTTTGGCAGACATATTATACTGCAAGCCATGTGAATAAAGTCATCTAAAGAAACTAAATTATGGATCCCTCAATTCCCCTTCTCTTTACTATTATCTCACCTTTGCTTTTGCCCAATTCCAGCTCCAAAGTTCTTCACATGTCCCACTCTCTTTTTAACCTAATTCCAGCTTATCCATGATCCACAATTATAATTCTAATCACTTTATTACTTGTTTTTAATTAATTAACCATCACTATATAGCTCAAATGTCTTGCTTTTCTTCTTTTTCGTAAACATAGTCACAAAAATTCCCAATTTTCAAGAAACCTTTATTGGGATTGTTTCGTTTAGATGGGCATAACGGGGGAGATTGTAAGAAATGTTTTCTTGAAATCCCGGTCGAGGCATGACCGTCATGACGATGGATTCAAGGTGATTAGTTACTCACTCTCTATTTTTACGAACTTTTTGAATCGTACTAATCAAGATTGTGTTAATTTTTCGTTCTAAAGAGAAAATGGAGCACTTCAGTACGATCATACTTATGCGGTGATGAATATAACTCGGTTCTTGCAACGGAGGACTCGGCCTCGATGGACTTAGCTTCTTTTACGAGCAATGAAGCTACGAACACCACTACAAATGGCGAAGATATTAGCTCGGTTTGTGCATACGAGGATTCTACTTCTGTAAGAAGCTCTGAGACCACCGTCAATCAATCTCTGGATACAGACTCAAAAGACGAGAAACCAAAGGAAAAATTGAACTCAACGTACAAACTCTTCAAGCAAGAAGATGCCGCATTGATCATTCAATCAGCTTTCAGAGCCTTTCGAGTTAATACAATTCCATACATCAAAATTCGTAGAAAAAATGTTATTTAGACAGATAACTGACATTGTACTTCTTTAGGAGAGACTAGCACGAGACAAGGATGAACCTACAGAGTCCATAGGCACATCCATAGAAGTCCAAACCGGGAATTCATCCGATATCTTCTCAATGACGAAGGAGAGCTTCTACGAGCATAAGAAACGACACAAAACACGAGCCCAAGTGCTGAAAATCCAGGTAGAACTCTATGCTAACACTAAAACAGAAAAAATGTCAAAAAATTCCCCTGTTTGACATCTTAATTCACCATGATCAGGATGATTGGGATGACAGCACAGTGAGCAGTGTGATATCGAAAATGAGGATGCAAAACAGGCTAGAAGCAGCAACGAGGCGTGAAAGGGCGTTAGCATACGCGTTTTCTCAACAGGTAATTAAAGAAACGCTTTAAATCTGTTGGAAAAGTTATGAAATGAATCAAAGCAAGAACTCATGATGCTTTACTGATCAGCTAAGGATTTGTTCAAAGAAGAAAGCAAGCTTTGCCAATGGTGACGAGACGAACACGGGTTGGAGCTGGCTTGAACGATGGATGGCAGCTCGACAACCGGAGATCAACTTGGTGGATAACAACACAACCATTTGCCAGAAAACAATGATCAGAAAGAGAATGCTTGATGTGTCAATGGAGGAGAGAGAAAGCTGTGGTTCTAATGAGGTTTCTTCACTATTTGAAGTTGGCATTTTGTCCATTCCAAAGCCACCCATGAAACCAAACAAGGCTAAGAACAGTTTTTCCAGGCAAGATTCAGCATCAAGCCACTTGTGTCCAAGAGAGCCTAAGGTGAAATCCAAAAACTAGAAATTAATTAAAAATGATAATTTCAATTTTGGTCCTGCATGCAAGACACTTTGACAATCAAATATTCGTTTTCCAATTTTGGTCCTTTATATTTTAATTTTTTTTCAATTTTATTCAATTTTGATCGGAATTTTAAAATTGCTGACATGGCCGCTGGAAATTCTGACGTGGCTTCAGTGGTTTTGATAATTCTGACAAAAAAATGACTGAAATTGAAAAAAATTAAAATATAGAGGACCAAAATTGAAAAACAGATATTTGATTGTCAAAAATTGAAAAAATATCTTACATACAAAATCAAAATTGAAATTAATTCTCCGTAAAAATAAAATGAAAATCCAAGTCAAATTATTAGTCATAATTCTTGATAATTTGAGCAGGATGTGATCAAGAAAGAGTGTCATATTGAGGATGAGAAAGAGAAGAGGAAAAGACAAAAGCAGCCTGGAAATAAGAAAGATGTCAAGAATGCTACAACTCATCAAGTACCATTGCAGCATGAGACACAGCAATAATTTCTCTGAGCTTCACTGCCTTTTTCTTCATCTTAGTTTGTATAAATTCCAAAATAATGTGTGTAACTAATTAATTATTCTTGTATATTTTGTGCCTCCCAACAATAATTTTGGAGATTATAAATCATGCATTATATTGATCTTAGTTTCATGCCAGTTACTCCCACTCCTGAGGGTATTTTGGACTTGACAAGTATATATTCGTTGTTTTGAGTATCGGAAATTTTCAATTTTGATCTACAACTTTGGTTATATTCAAATTTTTAACCATTAATTATATGGTTTCAATAATGATCCTAATTTCTCTTATTTTTTCAATTTTAATCCGATTTTAATAAGAAATATCGATTTCCATTGCCGTGAACGGTAATGTTGTTGATGTGGAGGAATTTGATCCATTTAGCACTAAATTGAGAAAATTTTGATCTATGCAACCCAAATAGGTATTCTCGCTCAATTTAATATTATATCAAGTTTTCTCTCTCATACAAGCAAAATTCATTCTATCAATTTTTCTCTCATACAAGCAAAATCCTCAATTTGTGGCGTCACAACAGCATCATTCACATTCATATAAGCAAATATCATCATAAATCACTAGAATTGAGAGAAAAAATAAATTTAAAGGACCATCATAAGAACTCGTAAAGTTAATACCACCAAAAATGATCCGAGACATATTTACAAGATCAAAATTGAAAATTTCCCTATAGGATTATAAAAACCTGAACATATAATTTCAAATTATAAATTCTCATTATGATTATGATAGTGTTCGCTTAATGTTATATACTACTCCATAATATAAATGAAGCGAATTTTTATTTTCTTTGATGCACACATTCTCTCTATTTTTATTTCAGTTCAGAGTTTTTGTCATGTCATGAACATATGTAGTAGAGATCTAATCTTACGTAAATTAGAGTATCTTTCATTCAGACCATAGTTAAGGTAAGAGAATCAACACAATAAGTACATTACATCCTACACAGGATCAACGCCTCATCCGAATGAGCAACAAAGCCATGGAATTTACTATCTTGCAGAATGAACAAGCTCTCAATGAGTGTGTTTCTAAAGGTCATACCAGCGAAAGAGTTGGCTACAAATGAACAGTTAGGTTTTACTGTCCATCGAGAGTTCCAAGCGCCTCCGTTAGAAGCCTCTGTGCTTCTTCTCTTCTCCTGATTACCGATTATAAAACAAGAATGTTAGGTGATGATTGAAAGCATATTGTAGCTTTACTAGCACACAATACAAGAATATAGCAGAAATCTCGCTACAATTAGCACATATGGTCCAAAAGATCCTAGAACATGTCCACAAGATATAAGGCATCATACCTTTTAATGTCCTCCACAGCTTGTTTACGCCGCTGTATCTGCAGTTCTAGAATATGGATCAATGTTGCTCTAGCCTGACAAAATAAAGATACAACATGAAAAAGCAGAAGTCAAAAGCCTAATTCTGATTCTTTCAATAAGAACTAAGTTTGTGCAAATCAAGATAATTCTTCACCTGGTGAGGACGAAGAGAATTTAGAAGGTGATGTATGTTCTTGAAAATAAGAGAAATGTCTTCTACTCTCCGAGCATATTGAGATGGGCGCTCTACAAGAACATCAGCAAGCTCCAACAACTGTAGTTGCAATTCTCTGTTTAGCGACCTCAGCTCTTTCTTGAAATCTAAAGAAAATAATATAACGAGTTGGAATAACATTCTTTCACCAACTTAAAGAAGTAATAAAGCTAACATTTACCTAAAAGTATCAACAATTTTTTGCTACATTACATATGAACATGAGAACTGGGGTATTTTAACTTTCAGTCAAGAACAAAAAGTTAACAAACATGGAAAATTATACCCTTAAGTTTCGTTTCATGCGTCAACAATAGTAAACCATATTCTTGATTTGACTACTGTCCTGAAATTTGAATCTACTGGGAAAGGATACAATTATGCTTGTAGGACTTTAAGCTTTTCCAGTTTACATTTAAAACAAATATTCAACGGCTATGTTCTTTCACCCATTTCCTATACATGGGCCTATGGGCTATCATCAACTTTAGTGGCAACTGAAAACTGCACCAACATTCCTGGGTTTGGACAAAGCACCAAGAATGTGTTTGTGCTGGGTTTCATGAGGACTTTATAGTTCTGGACATGGAGTTCTGAGTATTGGGAATTCAAATATAAATAGTAAGAATCTTTGTTTGTAGTGGGATTGGGGAAAGAGAGCCATGTAACTCATGTCTGGAAAAAGGTGGGTTGTTATATTATTGTATTGTATTTGACCAGTAGAGAGATAATATAATGATTAGTGTATTTATTGGAAATTGTAAGATAACAATTGGATGGTTAGGAGAACTTAAAGTCCACTTTTTCGAACCCAAAAAAAAAACAAAGATTGAGTATTGAGAGTCCAAAAATTGGACTTTAAAACAAATCACAAACAGGGAGATTTACACAAGAATAATGACAGAAAGACATAATTCTATAATCAAATAGTAGCATTTCCAAAAACCATCCAGATCTCATGTTAAAAGATGTGCATATAACTATCCTTTCTTAAATTCATTGGTTTGTTCTCTTTTCTTCACTCCCAACCCTCCATCTTGTTATGGGGAATTCCATTACCCATCCAGTCATTTGCTTAATAGTCTTTTGGGGACTACATGATTTATCAATTTACTATATACCCACAATGAAGATAAGAGGTAGTTCCCAAAATTGACACCTGACAAGCAAAGAGAAATAGCCAATTTACAGGTTACAACGGAGGACTCAGTAAATATTTCACCAAGATCTGGGCCTCTGACTATACTGGAACGATGAAAACATTGAACTGACATTATCATTTATAGTCTCACAAGAAACTAAAGCTATAAAACAATGCTAGAATTCATGAGAAGCAGTACTCAAACTATTATACCTCAATATAGGAAAACAAACAAGAGACATCTTCTTAAGGCTTAAAAGAATAAACAAATTAACTAAATGATTGACATCTAAATGTTTTCAACCCCAAGTTCAGTATTCATGTGGCACAACAAATGCAATTAAAATGAACATAAGTATACCGATATTTGGTCCTTTAGGGTACAACTGACGAACACCCTGCTCTTCCAAACCTGGAAGCACATCATCCGTCTACAAGATGGGATAAAACACAAGGTTAGAAAATATAAAACCTTCTACCCTCCTTTCATTACTGTGAAAAGGTAATAGCATGCTGCAACTCTGGAATGCAATGACTCATCAGTATGATGTGGTATTCACATTGGATTTTAGATGGCAGAGGTCCAAGTCACTTACAGATGCATACAAATCGTCAACTAAACATGTTTCATGTTGAAAAGATGAATGAGCAAATTCTTGCAACAAGGAGGCATTAACACAGAAATGCTGTTAACCTTTAACTTCACAAGTACAGCAAGGCAGTTAAAGAAAACAGATAAAGTGACGCATAATTCAATGGTAAAACTTTCTATAAAAAATTTATTAGCCAATAAGCTATCTTGGCATAACATGCTCTTTAGGTGAGTACTAACAGAAACATGGGACAAAACATTACCACCACAGAGATCCCAACCATTTAACATTCAAATGTAAACATTTTCTAGTTTTAAATTCCTTTTGAATCAAAAGGTGATGACTGGATTAATATTATGTCGAATAATATTACGTCTACAAGAGGTAGATTCAAGTTTAGAATCATCACATTAAGTAACAATTTGAACAGCTATATGTTAAAAAGACTGATTCTTTAATATACAGGGTTGAAACATGGAGAATAACGATCAAAACTCTATCAATTACTATATATTTAGATGTTGGGTTAATTTGGATTACTAATATTCATTTTTTTTAAACAAGCAACACAATAAAACAAACACATTTTTACTTTCCAATCTAATAGTCTAAATAAGAATAAACTAATCCATAAACATTCTATTTCTCACACAAAACCTAACGAAAAAATTATGAACCCTGGAAATGTTAAAAACATGAAAATGAGTCATTGGGCCATTAATCATTTGCAGACTCCTCAATTCTGTGATTTCAACTAGCAAGATCATTCCAATAAACAGTTAATGTTCCAAGACATTCTCATTTCCCCAGTCAAGCTTCAAATATTGCAACAAGAAGCTTATTACAGACTAAAATCAGGATTTTAAGAAA
This sequence comes from Scutellaria minor, assembly GCA_954870855.1. Taxonomy (NCBI): domain Eukaryota; kingdom Viridiplantae; phylum Streptophyta; class Magnoliopsida; order Lamiales; family Lamiaceae; genus Scutellaria; species Scutellaria minor. The sequence goes on along the minus strand of OX940725.1, from coordinate 11,235,856 downwards.
CCCTTTAACAAAAATCATATGGTAAATCTTGTTCTTTGCAGAAACACAAGCTTCTCCATACCTAAATAGGAAAATTCGAGCCCAGATGAAATTCTGGAGCCACAAAATCCTGCACGGTGGCAAGTGAACCATACTTGGCATGTAATTATGAATACACAAATCACAATAAATTAACAAAATAAACAAAATTAAAAGTAATTCTCCGTTCATTTCCCCCTTTCCTCCTATTAATCCAAACCCCCAAGTTCCCATTTCCAAAGAGCAGCCAAATTCCCAGGACAAAAAAAAAATCTCACAAGAGATCACCACGGAAAAGTATTGAAACTACCAAAAAGACAGAGAATTGCACAGGTTAACGATTCTCATATGCATAACATAGAAACATGTTCGAAAAAAAAAAAAAAGCGTGATACCGTATAGTTGGCGCCGTAGAGGACATAGGGGCCCTGAATAGGAGGCGGCGGCGCGGGGGCGGAGTCGGGATCTTGAGCGTAGTTTCTGTACAGCTTGTAATACGGCGGCGGCGGTGGATAAGTCGCCGTTGCCATTACTATAATTGAGTAACTCCACAAAATTCAATTTATTAATCCCCCTACTCAGGATGGGATTCGGAGTTTGAGTATAAATGCAAACAAATTGATTGCAGAAACAGGCACGGCGCTGGTGGTCGATCGGTTTCTCGTGAGATTGCGCCTGAAAAGTGTTTGTGTTAATTACATTACATACTTCTAGGGATGTAAACGAGTTTGGCTCGTTTGTTTTTTTTTCAGGCTCGAGTTCGTTACGAACTTTAAAAATGGAGTTCGAGCTCGGCTCAACATCAAAATTTTGAGTTCGATATTTGTTCGAGTTCGGCTCGAACAAAGTTCGATAACAAGCTAAACGAACTCAGCTCGAGTTCGGCTCAATAAAAGTTCGTCAAAAGTTCGAAATTGGCTCGAATACAAGCTCGTTTATTCAAAGTTGAGCTCGACATAAGTTCGTTGGAAGTTCGAATTGAGCTCGAATACAGGCTCGATAGTTCAAGCTTGACTTCAACTCGAAAAAATTAGAGTTCGAGCTCGAGTTTGATACCAAATACCCAATATAACTCGTCACACCAGTCGCCCAATACTAAAAGGCAGATTGTATAGATATAGCAAGCGCTTAGCAATTTTTATGTTAAGAATTGCATAATATTAATGATAAAAAGCTTTCGTGCTTCTTAGATCTGCAATCCTAGTCTCCACCAGTAAGCGATCATTGTATATGTTAGTCTATTACTCATCAGAATCATACCTAAATCTCTCAATAGAAGCAAAATCAGATAATAAAGGTCCTAAATCATATAAAATTGCATTCGCCTAAATTGCATAAGATCTTTGCAGGAAAATTTGAAATCATTAAATTAGGGCACTGAATCGTCAATTGACAAGACTGTTCTCTGTGTGTGTGTGTGAGAGAGAGAGAGAGGGGTATTAGCGGCGAACCTGCGGCGGCGGCGACGAGCTCCAATTGATTTCGAACGAGGAGTTGTAATCGCGTTCCAGGTTCTACTTCTCTTTGTCCTTATCCTCTATTACAACCCTCAGGCTTCTCGGTGTTTCCACAGGGATAGAACTGTCAATTCAACTTTTTTCCTCGTCTTTCCAGATTTCATCCATTAATGATTCAAACACAGAGAAATATATAGGAGAAATAATCTCTCTCTCTCTAATAATAACAATTACCCAAACAATAGAAATGCAAAAAATTTCCCACTTATTTTCATTTCCTAATAATAGAAATTTCATCAAATTTTATATTTTATTTTTTTGTGATATTAATTGAGTTTATTGTAAATTTCTAAAAATATTACTTTTATGTAATAAATATATATGATATATAATAATATAACTTTATTGACAAATATTTGCAATGATATATATGACAAGAAATATTAATTGATATGTATATAATAAAAAAAAAAAGTATACGTATCAATTAAATATCTTGCCTTTTGGACTATTTTTTTCGAATACACATATAAGTTCATTATGGTTTGTTTTTCAAATCAATTAGTTATTCAATAATTAATTGAGTAATATGATATCAAATAATTATCTATGTTACAACTAATTTTGAATTAAAACTATATAAACTAGTGACTTTGTTTGAAATCTAAAATATCTAAATTGTAGAAATTTTGACTTAAAACAGTATTTGCAAAACGTAATACTAATTTATAAGCTATCTTTTTCAAAATCAATATTATTGATCATAATATAATAATTATATAACTAATATATATACACACATATATAAATGTAGAGTATATCATATATACCTATTTGAGTTTGCAAATATATGAATAATTAAATGAATAAACTATATGAAATTATTGCAATACACGTTCACATTAAATTTTTTCTAATTATATTTCATCTAAATACATGATATTTTGGTATATACATACATTATTCGTATATAAAGATTTTGAATTTTGATACATATGTAGATCTGCACATGTTTATGGTTTGATATCTTTCTATAACATATCATTAATGTATTTTAGGTAATTAGAAAACTAATGTTTTGAAAGGACGATTCACTGTTCCTTTTAATAATACTACGCCGAGTTTAAATACAGAATATAAAATTATATATGTATAAAATATGTTTATGTTACGTTGAAGTTATTTGTGGATGCAACATGCCAACTGATGTTAAAACTTTGGTTAATAGACGTATTCTATTCAAGGTTTTAGTAAGGGGTGATCAACCATTATTTATAGGGGTTCCTTTGTTGTTTCTGTTAAACCCTGAGATTACTGCACAGTTTTGATGCATCTTGCAATGAAACTCAAGTAAGCTTGATGTTCTACTTCTATTTCGATACATGTTAATCTTTATAACTTAATAATTTCATTATTTTGTTATTAACCTTAAATTTTGTTAATGAAGGAGTTCAATCTATTTTCAAAGTTTAAGCATGTTGAATTCGATTTTGAAAATGTATGAATTTTCTATATTTTTTTTCATATTCAAAATTAAATATTATTTGTTAAGGGTCTATTTATTTTGATTATTGATTTTTTTAGATGGTAGAATATGGTGATGAGGTTTCCACTCTCGAAAAGCCACTTTTGAAGTATGGTGATAATGATTATATCAAAATTACAACACTTTTTGTATTGACTCTTTTTTACTTATTTTTACACCTTTTTAAATTAAACTACAAAATTTAAAATAATCGATCTATATTTTTGTTCAAAAAACTTTTGTAAATTGAGAAACTCTAACTTTAAGGCATTTGGAAAAAAATTATATAGTTTTTTTTAATGGTATGTTGAAATTAGATTTTTTTATTTTGGACTGTGTACTCATTATGAATATATTATTAAGCATATATTTGTATACTTATTTTCAAGACCAAAATGCTGAATTATTATGTTGATCATGGGATTATACTTGAAACATCAATATAATTATACTTGAAGCATTATATCTTTTATATTAAGATAATATATCATTGGTAAATTGTATCATTAATATCAAAATTTCAAAAAAATTCAGATGGCATAGCAAGCAATATATTAGAAATAAGTAAATTATATTGAATTTAATTATTAATATGTTTATATTTTAAAATGTAATAGATAAAATAAAAGTTTAACAAGTAAATTAATGAGAGCACAAATTGGTTTGGTGGTAGTATAATTTATTTGTATGATGGAAGTTTTGTGTTCGATTCCTATCCATAATGTTTTGGATTGGTTAAAGATTTTTTTTCTGATTACTAATTTTTAATTAATTGTATTTACCTAAATATCAAAAACTTATAAAATTCATAATCATATTTAAATAAAATTCTGATTACTAATTATTAATTAATTGTATTTATCTAAATTTCAAAAACTTATAAAATTCATAATCATATTTAAATAAAATATATAAACGAACAGGCTCGCGAACTTTAAACGAACAGGCTCGCGAACTATAAACGAACTCACTTAACGAACATGTTCGCGAACCCACTCAACGAACATGTTCGCGAACTATCGAGTCGAATATGTCTAAGCTCGAGTTCGACTCGATAAGTTAACGAACTTGAAACTCGGACTCGAGCTCGGCTCGTTAAGCTTAACGAACGATCTCGAACGAATATTTATCGAATCAAGCCGCGAATAGTTCGCGAATGGCTTGGTTTGTTTACATCCCTACATACTTCATTGCATTCGTTTTCCCTCAGAAAATTTACAAGTCTACAACGGACAAATCATAGCAGATCCGACCCGATTCGCAACAGCTTATCTTTGAATCGACCCGAATATGATGGGTTTAGACCTGCTGACCCGTAAACTTTTTTTTGTTTCATAGAAGAAAGAATATGAAGGGAATGCAGAAAAGAAAAAAAAAAGTATGGCAGCACAAGTGGAAATTTTGAATTCCATGGATTATGACAATCACACATTTTAATCTCATAATTATAGTGATGGGGCAAAATTAGTTTTTTTTTTTTTTTTTTTTCATAAAAGTGGCAAAAGCAATACCTAATTATGATGTTTTTATCAAAAAAATCCTTAATTAATTTCGTTGGAATTCTTCGTAGAATAAATATCACCTCAATTCTTTTAGACGATACATTTTTACTCATAAAACGAATATTTATACATGTAAAATAACTTGCATTGATCATATTAACTATGTTGACTCTTGTTGATTGGTTTGCTTACATCGACTGGGTTTTAACTTACCTATACAAAGTTGTGTCTCATGTAAAGAGATTCGTTAGACGTTCTCATATAAGACTTATTATTTTTTGTGAAATGGATATATTGTAGTCTTTACTCTTTAGCAAGCATTATATTTAGCATAATTCAATGGCACGTCATGACTTAATCCATCATTCGATAAGCAATTCCACACCTTAAACACCAGATATATTAAATCCGTTTTAGTTTTAGTTTTAGTGTTGCACAAAAACTTATGTGATACGGTTTTACGGATAGTTTCCGTAAGACGAATCCTTTTTACCCATAAAACAAATCCATTTTCACTAATTTATATGTAAATTGTGAAGTCTCCCGTCTCACATAATATGATCCGTGAGACGATCTCGCAATATATGTAGCACCACTAATGTAGTGCAAAAAATATTATTACCATATAAAGTTTTTTCAATACAATCTCATTTTGTGTATTGAAAAAAGAAAAAGAAAAAATGAGTTTTATTAATCCCACAACAATCACTTCCAAGCTTGATCCTTGAAAACAAACATTCCCTACTTGATGAAGGGATTATTCTTGTTCGTGTAACGACAGTTTTGTCGAATCTCACCCTGTTTCCCTGTAAGAACTTTGAGACTTCCCATTCGACTAATCGACAAAGCAAATTCTTTTCTGAACCGCTCGAAGCTTCCAGCGTATTCGAGCACCAACTGCGTGGTGTTGTAGTTGAAGAGAAGCTCTTGGTCGACCTGTAGAACGGAATCATAGGAGAGTACGTTGGAGTAGTATGCATTGGTGAAGCGATATTGGGGTCCGTTTTTGTCGGTCAAGAACACTGTCTGGTCCTTCTTTACCGGTTTGGGGCATTGTTTTCGAAGATTGTCCAATGTGGTTTTGCTTAGGGAGGGATCAGGATTCCCTGTCTTGTTCATGAAGTTGTAGAGGCGATCTTGGATGCTTGTGCACTGTGTTTTTCCCATCGTGTGTGCTCCTGAGATCGTAATGTCATATATATATATGTACATGCATTCATGGAGAAAATTACAATTTTGGACATCTATGTATGACCCTATTCTATCTTGGGTGCATCAAGTTCACAGATTATGAGAATGGTGAAGGTTAAAATCAGTCTGAAGAATGATTTTTTATGCGTTGCTGCCTTTTTTTTTTCTCTTCAATTGAATTCAAAAGTTCATGGATTTTGCATTTTGCAACTTATGACCATTTTCCCATCATTTTTCTGACCAAAGATCAAAATTTTCATTAATTTTTTGCTCAAATAGAGCTTTTAATCAAATGTAAATCAGAAAATTGATTTAGGGTTTTCATTTGATGTTCATGTATTTTGGTTATGAAAAATCGAGACATCAAATTTGATACTGACAAATTGGAAAATGATCATAGATTGTAATTAAAGTGAAAAACTCATGAACATTTTATTTTTTTTGACACGGCAACCACATTCTTGTAGTCACATCAGCAATTTTGAAAATTCTAATCAAAGTTGAAGTGAAGTTAGATAAAATTAAAATATAAAGGACCAAAATTAAAAAACAAATACTTATTTATCAAAAAAATGAAAAATCTCTCATACACAGGAACAAAATAGAAATTAATCCTTAAGTATATATATGTTACCTAGAAGAGTAGCATAATCTATTTGATCCAAACCCTTGGATTTGAAAAAAGCCAAGCCTTGTTCCAAAGAAATAGAGGGAGATGGAAGAATATCCACCCATGCTTCATTTGATTCTAATCCATCTCTTCTTCCCAAAAATACTGGATATGATGGTGCTCCTGCCTGCATTCATCCATGTCATCATATTATTCATGAGAGAGAAAGAGATAAATTTAGAGAGAGAGTATTGATATACATATATATATATATATATATATATATATATATATATATAGATTACCAAATGAGCAGCATCTCGAACAGCAAGGTTAAGAATGTCAGCACAAGAGACCGTTCGAGGGCAACGTTGTTCCACAACTGTCTTAATCTTGTCAATGAGTATGAAACCATCCAACCTTGAATTTTTTTCAGCTTTTTTCTCTGTGTCATCTCCATCTAGTAGAATCGATGCGTCACATCCCTGGATATATAATTGGATTATCAATATTCATCATCTCTAATCACTATTTTTTATATTAATTATGATTTTGAGATCAGTGTTAACAAAATTTAGGGTAGAAAAATATTCTAAAATTAACTAATTAAAACATTGTATTTCAGTACTTGAAAACGTGACATCTATGCACATACATTTTATTGTTTCATAGTTATAAGCATCAGGAACAGTAAAAAAAAACACTAGATCGACTATTGTATAAAAATCAACCAATTAATTTAATTAGTAGGCTTGGATCTAGGATCACATAATTAATTAAGTGAATTTTTTTTCTTATAATTTTCAGAAAAAAAGAAAAGAAAAGAAAAGAAATGGACAGATGCATGTCCCCTGAGGGTAAACTATTTACATATCAATATCGGAGAATGTGAAGTATCAATAAAATTTACTTAAAACCCATATTTTAATGGACGAGATTCAATTGATTTCATGATTAATTATTTTGTAGTAAAACTAGGATCCAGTTTTTTCGAGTCTATTTTTCTAACGTATATGAATTAATGCGTTATACCTACGAAGCCTTAGACTAAACCAATTATATATTCCAAATAATTTCTACAGATACATGATAAATGATTTAAAAAAAAAAAACACCAAATGAAGATTTAACTTACATTAACCATGCAATCAGCATAGAGCAACTTAAATAGCTTTGCAGTGATGGTCTTATCTTGATTCCACCATAACTCTACTTGATACTTCACAAAGGCTTCCACATTGTCGCAAATTTTAATAGGCTTCTTGTAAAAGTGTCGTCTCAACGGCTTCGCGTCTGGCGGCAACGTCACCGCCGCCTGAACCCGCTCTACGTACAAGCTCAACCCTAGCGCCATCAATATCATTGATATCACTATCAAGTTAAATCCGTATCTCTTCATATTTATTTTTCTCAAGAACGATATATTTATCGATATATTGATATTTGATGAAGTTGTGAGTTTATAAATTGAAAACTATGTGAATTATGCTAAGTGAGTGGCCTTGAGTATATATAGTGAAACATAACATGGGAAACGCCAAAATGGCAAGCTGTTAACATCATTAAAAAAATTCAGATGTTTACTTCATTAATTAGTTTTGTTCCCTTCAATGCATTATTTTATTTCTAATTTACTATTTAATTAGGAATTTGGAGAGGGATTTTCACATTAAATATCTATGTTAATTTCTTATCATTTTACTAGAGTGATAGTCACTCTACATATCACAACACACACACACACACAAACATATCTATAATAATGTGAACATAATTACAGTAATAATGCGTTAATAGTAAGCAAGTGAGTGGATTTCATGACATTTGAAATATTTCAAATTTAGTAAATTAAATTATAAGACATCTTATATATTGTCAACTCTTGAAACCTTTGACCATGGAAAAACCATCCAACTTGCTTTCTTCTTTTTATTTGGCTAAGCAAAATGTTTGAACATAGTATACATATATATTAGAAATTATATATTATTTCATTAATGAAATTTCATGTTGCTCAACCATTTTTCTCCTTGCAGCTTTTAGAAGCTTTTCAATGGGAATCGGTACTGCAGGATGTCAGATAACGCGCATTGCTTTGAGATAAATCGAAACGTAAGAAAGTGTAATATTTTTTATTTCTATAATTACGAATTTAGGTTTGAAGGTTTTTTTCCCAACCAATGTATTTTACATTTTCATCAAATTTTATAGGTTGACTTTATCATTATATGATTATTTAATTTGAGTAAATCTTTCCTAAATTCCAAGCAAAAACTTCTCATCAAGTTGGGCAATTTCTAGAGTTTTATTACTCTATATAATAGATATGTTCAAACAAGGGATTTGCTTTAAAGAGCTGTTTAATGTATCTTCAAGTATAATATACACTGTGCGTGGAAGAGTTGATCAAGTATATAGATATTAATGTACAACTGGCCATAGCCGACCACGGAATAATTTCCACTACCCATGAATAACTAAAATATATTTCTCCACATATATACATTTACTATATGTTAATTTTTTCGCAATATTCAGTTAAAAAATAATTTCACAATTTTTTTAACACTAAAACTTGGATGAGAAGGTTTCACAGATAGTATCTGTGAGATCGAGTTGTTAAAAATATCCAACTTATGTGGCTTTTCGCGTGTCCAATTAAATGTGTATAATTGTGTTAAGAAGACTCAATTAAAGTGATTAACTAAAGTTTAAGTTATAAGCTTATATGAATATCAAAATATTTAAGAACTTTTATGTGTAGATATATCATTAGGTGATTTTTAATTTCTTGAGGGATCAAATTGAAAATAAAGAAAATATATTATTCTAAGTTAGGTTATGGTCCCAAACATGAAGAAAAGTGAAAGTGATAATTTGGTAAATCGTACCGGTCAAATTGTTTCATGAATTCAGGTTTTGAAATTTACTATGTGGGTTCTTCGTGTCGAAACATGTTTATTGTGATTAAAGCATGCTATTTGCTAATTATTTTCTAACACGAGATTCATTACCCACTAACCAAATTCATTTTTCATAAATTTATTTGTGAATAGATCTCACTAAAATTATACTATTCAAAGAAAGAAGTAACTCATAAACAATAAATAGAGTAGAAAGTAAAGGTGACTTTTATTATTGTGATAAAAGTCTATATATATATATATATATATATATATATATATATATTTAGAAAATAAATACAAAAATTTATATAAGACAGATTTCATAATTTACTATCCACGATCAAAACATATTTTCACGATTCAATCTGTTTTGTGGGTTAGATTGCAGATGATAATGTGAGCAAAGAAAATCTGGAAACAGGTTTGACCAATAATTTAATATAAGAATTTGAATTTATGATCATTAATAAAAATGAAATAATATTTGTATATTTCCACTGATGTTGCTCACTCGAAGACTTTTGGACCTCAGTTTATTATTACACAAAAAAACGATCTATCTTTTTTAAATCCATAACTTCACTGAAACAATAAGTACATTATTACAAGATTTATCTTAATAACATATTTCCACATTAATTTTACAGGCTCTTTTAAATGGGCTTATAACTCTAGCCCATTTAGCATCATGCATCGTGAAAATCCTTAGGTCTGAGCATACTTTGGAGTAAATCGCAACACTGAATCGAACTGGAAATGAAATTAATATTTTGGTAAAGTTTAGGTTTCATTTTTCAAAAATTTGGATTTCAGTTGTCGGTTTTCGATTTGGTTTTTATAGTTGAAAATTCAAAAACGGAACCGAAGTAATTTATATTAAAATTCAAGATTAGATACTGTAATTCATTTCTCAAGTTTTAACCCTGGTTGTTTATGGTGGTCGTCTATTTGTTAGTCATTATAGGGAATGCTTTTTTTTTTTTTTGACAGCAGTCATTATAGGGAATGTTAAACTTTAAAAATTGTAGACTGTATTATTTAACAATCTATGGTTCTATTATATATTATTAATCAAATGAGTTTGAATTGATTTTATTGATTTTTATGTGATTTTGATTTGTGGAATATAGAATATATTTATTTATATGGTTTGATTTTTGTTGATTTTATTATTATTTTTTATATACTCAATTTATTGTTTTTTCCCCATTGTGTTGAATTTTTAATTTTTTTAGGACCAACTCGGTTGAAACCAAATTTAGTACCAAACCAAAATATTATTTTGGTTTGGTTGTTAGTTGATTTTCACTAAATTCGATTTTGGTTACAGCTTTCAAATATACAAATAAAAAAAATTCGATTTTCGATTTTTGATTTGGTAATTGAATCGATCAATGCTCACCACCGCAGTAGATAGGGAATTATAAGGAAGCTGAATAAATACATAATTCAATTCCCAAGGAAATTATGACTAGGCCATAATGCAAATAAATTAATAAAAATTAACTAAATAATTATATCCTTTCAGAAAATAAAATTTGAAGTTGTAAAAGTTTATAGAAATATATACTTTCTTGAAATTTGGATCAACGATAAATCAAACATGAGATTTATTAGTTTTTAAAATTTCAAGTTGTGATTATTCCCCTATTTCTATATTGTTGTTATAAATCATTAATGTAACATGCTATATTTTGAAGTGTAAACGTAATATCGTTGTCGTTTATAATAGGAAATCTAACCAAATGAATTCTACTACTAAATATTTTGAATAAAATAAAGTTTACTGTATTTTTTCCTCTAAAAATGAAAAAAAAAACATTTTATGAAAATGCAAACATGGTTATTGCCTCTTAGCCTTTCCATGCAGGAGTAGAACTCGTGTCATCGACTTACACAAAATCAAAAAATTGATCTAAAATTGTCGTAAATAAACTTAATTAAGGTCCAAATTAAAATGGGTCTAACAAATATTGAAAGAACCCAAAATGAGAAGTTCATATTTGAATCCCAAGTTCTAAAATATTGTTCTAGCAATATTCATTATAGTACATAGGCAGATAATTTTATTAGAATCTTCTTAGAAAATATTGTTACAATATTTTTTATGGAATTCTCTAGTTGAATAATTGTAGCCATTACTTAGAAATATATTGACATCATTCTATCCATTCATCATTTACCAATATTATACTATAAATAAGGATGTTTGAGCACATTATGTATCAAGAATTGATCAAACAAAATTCTTTACATATAGACTTAGGTTTTAAGGTTTCTTTGACTCATTTAATGTGGTTTCTTTGACTCATTTAATGTGCACTTCAGAGATGAGTCATATTTCACAAAATGCACATAAAATGTGAGACTTTCATAGAAATTATATAAAATGTGAGATTTTCGTAGCAACTATTGAGGTGAGTTTCACAGGATTGTGATTGAGGATGATGCAAAAATTATTGCCAATGAAATTATAATTTGACATGGAGGAGATAATTTAGTGGAGATACAAAATTCACAAACGATAAAAAAAAAAAGAAAAGCCAAAAACAACGCAATTCTAAAAAAATGCACATAAAATGTGAGACTTTCATATTGAAATAAGTGTCACAGGATTGTGATTGAGGATGAGGCAAAAACCATATTGCCAATGAATTTATAAAAAATTGACGAGATAATTTAGTTAATTTAGTGGAGATGCACAACTCACAATTCCATAAAAAGAAATTTAAAATTTAAAAAAAAAAAACCAACAAAAAAATATAGATAATTTAGTGGAGATTAAAGCTCAAAAAAACCAAGAAAAGTATCAATTCTAAAAAAATATAGATAATTCTCACAATCCAAACTATAATCAGTGATGGAAAAAACAAGTAAACAAAAATAACGCAATTCTAAAAAATGTAGATAATTTAGTGGAGATACAAAACTCACAATCCAAGCTATAATTCAGTGATAAAAAAACAACCAGAGCTCACAATCCAAACTATCCGACCGTTCTCTATCAGAATTCTGATTTAGTCTCAAAGAGGTGAAGAAATAGATTCATCATTCCACTAACGTCCCCTTCAGATATCTCGATTGAAATCCAGATTTTCCGTGGAAATAGCCCTTTAGATATCTCGATTGAAATCTCCATCAATGGGATTTTCCGTAGAAATAGTATTCTTTCAAATTTGGCAGCATCCGGAATAACTAGTGAAACTAGTGAATTACAACTCTATTGTACCGCAATTGGTGCATTGGTCTTTGTAGCTTCCCCTTCAGATATCTCGATTGAAATCCCCATCAATGGGATTTTTCGTAGAAATAGTATTCTTTCAGATTTGGCAGCATCCGGAATAACTAGTGAATTATAACTCTATTGTACCGCAATTGGTGCATTGGTCTTTGCAGCGTTAATGCTTCTTGCTGGGCCAAAAACTTATTAGATGTCGGAGTCAATGGTATCTAATAAGTTCTACCTACTATTGGATTTGAACCAATGACTCCTGTCGTATGAAAGCAATACTCTAACCACTGAGTTAAGTAGGTCATTTCTCATCCCAAAGAGAACCAAATGGAACCCATCCCACCAATGGATTATAAATAAACAACCAGAGGTCACAATCCAAACTATAATAAAATAATGCAATTCAGAAAAATAATGCAATTCTGAATTCAAATATGTCTCTCAAATTGAAAGATGTGTTAAGTTGGTTAATTATGATGTTATTGTTAAAATGTGGGATTACAATTGAAAATGGATATTTTACATAATTAATTCTTAATAATTTGATAAGTCAACAACCTGTCACGCCCCATTTTCGTACTTAAAATATAGAGTTTTCTTGTGGGCGTGTAGGAAGAAAGGGGAAAGAGACATACATTTTAAAATAGAAGAAGAAAATAAACGACGATAGAAAGGTTTACATATACAATACTTTGGCACCAGCCAAAATAAAACGTTTTAAACCTTGAGCAGCGGTGAGCAGCGGAAAATCTCATACAGGATCTATCAAAAGAAAAATAGTATAGTTTTACAAACATGAAATATTAAAATATCGTTTCAATATCAAGTTTTAAAAAGTAAAAAGAGAAGACTTGATATGGCGCCACCCTCTTTATTTCCTGCAGTGTGAATACAGATAGGGGTGAGTGCGTTGAATACACTCGTGGGGATAATTTGGTATACTTTCAGTCCATTAATTCGTTAATAGACAAATTAATCAATCATAAATCAAAACAACAGTTAAACACGACACATATATTGCATAGCATGTAAATCTATCTTTACGGATGACCCAGTCCATCCCTAACACATTATCGGTATCTTTATGGACGACCCAGTCCATCCCTATCACACCATCGGTACCTTTACGTACGACCCAGTCCATCCCTATCACACTATCGGTACCTTTACAGACGACCCAGTCCATCCCTATCACACTATCGGTACATTTATGGACGACCCAGTCCATTCACAATATATGGTCACAGCATATAGGATTCAACAATTCATATATCAAATACGGAAAATATAATCATATAGAGATTAGAAGTTACACCACTTTGTTCGGTAGTAATCCGCGTGTAAACAAAGTCTTAAGTTCTAAAGTGTTTGTTCCGATTGAGAGCCTACACATGTAAAGAGGTTTCTTTATTTCGTTATTACGATAATTAAATATATAAACTCTCTCATGAAGAAGAAACGATAGGTTAAACAAAACAAAACGAAAGCTTTAGAGATCAAGAATAAAGAAATGAGCGTGGAAGGTTAAACATGTGATCATGGGGTGAAAGGAAAATGATTAGGGTTTGAACGGAGGAAAGACGGGATTAAACGGAGGAAAAATAAGTTTAAACGGAGGAAAAACGAGCTTAACGGAGCGTCTAAAGGTGTAGGGGCGTTTTCGTAATATCTGGTAAAGAGTTGACTTTGACCAGGGTATCTTTATAAATACAAAATAGTTTTGGGATCTTTTTGATATATTCAAAATTTTGGGGGTTAAAACGAGATTTCAAAAGATGGAGGGCTAGGATGTAAAATCCTAACAATCTAAGATTTGCGATATGATCCCCGGAATTAACAAAATTAAAGATCGACCCTCGTCGTCACACACACACGGCGGCACCACCCCGACGCTGCCCGATACACTGCCGGTGACCTCCCGTCGCCGGCGTCACGACCACACACACGAACGCACACACACACCCGGCGTCTGCCCGACGCATACACAGCGCGCCCCGACATCAACCCGACGCGCACACAGTGCACCCCCAACCCAGACACACGGCACGCACACAGCGCGCCCAGCAGTTTCGGCACATGTGACCGAGGCGTACCCCACCCCGGTATCCACAAGCGCGCGCCTAGCACCACCGGTGTGACTCCACACGTCGGTCCCCAACTAACCCAGAACGACGGCAGTGCAACGAGGCGTCGTCCCAACACTACTTGTCGGCGCAACCCGCGCCGGCCACCATGCACCACCAGAACACGACGGCGCTGCACAACGCCGCTCTCAACTCTCACATACATCCACACACGAAAACACACACACACGCGACAACCAAGGCTGGCGACCACCGTGTCGCCGGCAACACCCAACCCACATACACGCACGACGACGATAGGAGCAGCAAGCAGAACGGCGAGAGAGAGTGTGAGAGGAAGGAGAAACAAATGGGGAGAGAGAAAGAGAGAGAGAGAGGAGAGAGAAAAAAAAGGTTTTCCAGAGTTTAACCGACTGTTTCCCGGTGAAGGAAACATCGAAACGTAAAACCGAACTTGGATTTGGAACGGGCTCGGCGAAAGCTTTAAACTGTGAAAAAATCAATCCAAACCAAGAAAAAAGTTCCAGCGCTAGCGGCGGCGCGGCGGCCGCCGGCCGGAAAACAGAGGAGAGAGAAGAGAGAGAAAATCTACCTTTTTTGACTTTTTTATTTGATTTTCCATTTTACATCTCGTTTCGTACTATATATACTTATATTTTTGATTTTTTGTATTATTCGTGTTTTCGTCCACGAATCCTTAACGAGTCGTCCTTTAACGTTTTAACTTGTAGTTTTCGACTACAATACCTTTGGGTTTTGTTTTACTATATTGTAATTAAATAATAACCCATACTTTTCGATTTAATTATACAATCGATTAATTAATTAAGCATTATATCATTTTTCTGAAACATACGTAATTAAATCAAACAATTAGAGATTTAATTATTTAATTAGTCAATTATGCGTCATTTTTGTCCTAGGTGTTACACGACCACATCCTAAACTTATTCCACAAAAACAGACGGTATCATGAATATAATCGGGAGCCTCATCATTCATTAATCAAACAAGTTTCACAAAATCATGTGTAGATGTGGATTGTGAGTTGGTTCGCCCACATAACATATGTGTAAATGTGGGTTGTGAGTTGGCCCGTCCACGAAAATTATGGATTGTGGGTTGGGTCGTTTCATGGAAAAAGATCGGTGACACGCGGATCTCACGAGAGTTCTACACAACTTGTTTTCATAAGTCAATTATATTTTATTTTCTAATTAATGGTTGTGAATTGATCAATCTCATCTACAATTTCACAATACAACTCTTTTTTAAATGTTACAAAGCATAAATTTGACCTCGATTTGACCTCGATGTAAAAGATTAGATGAATAAAAATGGACTTTTTCCGTCTTGAAAAAAAAAAAAAAAGCATATATTGTGCCTTCTGGAAAGATTTAAACAAATTCTATTTTCAAATTATTTTGAAAATTTAAATGGAATTTTAAACCCTTCTAACGTAGAATTAACTATGTGGATTTTTTTTTCTCTCCTTGTATTTATATTGTTAATGGTCATAAATCTTAAATCACTTTTTATGAGATTGTTTCAAGAATTTAATTTTATGAGATGGGTCAATTCAAATTTAATTTGTGAAAATTGATTTGAGTTGTGAGTATTAAGATTCGATCTTACTGAGTTTTATCATTGAAATATCAGAGTCTAAATAAAAATGTTTAAATTGACGTAGCAAAAGCGTATAACGGAAAAAAGATGATCACCTAAATACTATGTATATTGGGCGACACTCTCAAAGCTTCAATTCAAGATTTAACCACCGAAAAAAATAAAAATAAATAAATAAATAAAATAAAATAAAAAAGTATAAATAGTTTTGGCAAAACAAACCCTCAAAGCAAGCCGATATCCAAATAATAAACATTCAAAACAGAAGGTCATACTGCTCATTCAAAATAGTTCATTCAAATCTTGGGTTTGAACACAAGGTCATACTGCTCCACGAAGGCCACTGATTCTCAATCCACGTCATTAATTCAATAATTTAATTAAGAGGGGTGTATTCAATTGGGATTCTATTGGATTTTTTTTTAACTTTAAAAAATTTGTGGATTTAGAAAATCCATAGACTCCATGTAGAGTTTGGCTGACTTTTTTTATTGATTTACATGAATTTTTATAGATTTGACATGATTGTGGAATACACTTTTTTATTGATCTACATGGATTTCCATAGACTCCGGCGCTGGAACTATTGATGCAAATGTATATGGAACACACTTGTATATAAAAAAAGTTATCCAAATTATTTAGAAAAAATACCAAAAATACATTAGTTCCAAAAAAATACATTATTATTCATCATTATTAAGAACAGGAAGTATTCTTTCTTCCACCGTTGCTTTGGTAAAAATACCACTATTATCACGCCATCCCCGAGCCGCAGCATCAACCATGAGTTGTAACAATAAGTCGCTTTGATCCTTAGTCCATTGTTCATAGGATGCTTTCCTTTTTGTATCTTGTTGTGGATCCCCCATAATAATATTACTATATTAATCGATCGTGGGTGGGTGGAGAGATCGACGGCGGTGAGGCGGCTGGTGTGCGGTTGCAAAGATGTGTACGTCGATGGCGGTGGTGACACACAAAAACCTCAAAAGCAAACTATCCATACACATAACCTCAAAGCAAACTATCCATACACATAATCCAACTAAGTAATAGCAAAGTAATACCAAATAGCTTCAACCAATCCATACACAAAATCCAAAACAAAGAGCAGCAAAAGATTTGTGTAGTATCTTTGTTAGAAGAACAACGAAGGTTTTTTTCTTATGACCTTTCGTCTTCAGAGTTCTCTGAGAGAATACGTAGAAATCTCTGGTTGTTAGAAGAGATTTTGGAGAGTGAAATCTATTTATATTTTTGGAAGAGAATCAAAGAAAATCTATAGAGTATTAAAATCCATGGACTGTTGAATACCTAAAGAATTTTTAAGACTTTTTAAAATCCGTATTGAATACCTCAGGATTTTTAAAGACTTGAAAATTCGGATTGAATATCCCTAAACTTTGAAAGTCTAAAAAAATCCTACAGACTCCACAACCAATACACCCCCTAAATATGAATGCTTTGTCTAATTAATACATGGTTACTAAGTTGTAATAGTTGCATAAATAATTATCTTATATATACTAGTTCCTTCATTTACATTTAAATGTTGGTTTTCTTTTTTATGTTCAATCTCATTTTTTACACAAAAACTCATGTGCATCAGGTGCACGGATCTTAGATCCGTGCAATCCGGGTCAATCCGACTCGGTACAGTCATCCACTCGCCAGAACAGTCATTCACGCACCGGCACGCGCCCTCACGTCGGGAAGGAGGTGCAACACACTTAGTTTATTTTCTGCATTTTTCTGGAAAATATGTATATCTTTTAGTTATAACTTTCATACTTTTATGTTATGACTTTCATACCTTTATGTACAAACATCCGTACCTTTATGTCTGTAACTTAGAAAAAAAAATGAAGATTTTCAACACAATTTGTATTGTATACCATTATGTGATATCAATGTGACCTTTATGTTATATTATGTCACATTTATGTACAAATATTCTGACATTTATGTAATATATAAAAGTGCATAAAGGTTAGAATATTTGTACATAAAGGTGACATGATATAACATAAAGGTCGCATTGATATCATATAAAGGTATACAGTTCAAATTATGTTGAAAATCTTCATTTTTTTCTAAGTTACAGTACATAAAGGTCATGATAGTTGTACATAAAGGTCACACATTTATAACATAAAGGTCACATATTTACAACATAAAAGTCACAACCTGAAGCAAAAAAAAGAAGGCAAAATTCAAAAACACATGGATCCGGGTCAAAAACTGAGTCGACCTGGATTGCATGTACACCAAGTGCACATAAGACCAAGGATGAAAATATCGATATCGCAAGTGATATCGCAACCTTAATTTTACGGATATATCGATGGATATATCGATATCGCATATCGATATCGCAAAAAATTTGAAAAAGTGACGGATATCTTATTAAATTTTTGGAAATTTAATATGAAATTTTAGGAATTATTTTAACACATCATTACACATATATTCCACCCAAAATCACAATAAAATAATATATTTAAAACTAACATATAGATAATAAACTTTATAAATACTGTACTGAATAGTAAAAAACTGACAATATATTACAATACAAAATTACTAAAATTACATGATACAATACACTAGAACCAAAAAGATGACCTATGAGGTTCAAATATAGTAGATGGAATGTCATCTTTGTCCAGACAGTACTGATACCAACTCATCACAATTTATAAAATTTAATTCAAAGTAAGCTCAAATTATAGTCCCTAACTAGTGTTATATTTGTGCAGTGTCTATGAGTGGTTGCAAATTACTCAAATACTGTATATTTCAAAAATGTTTCCTATTATATTTTAATTCAATGTTTTAAGTCTTATTATATAAAAGTCATGTTTTCAATTGTAGCTTCAATGTAAGACTTAATTGGAAGTAATTAAGCCACAATTTATAAAATTTAATTAAAATTAGTACCCCAAATTGTAGTCTCTAGCTAATGTTATATTTGTGTAGACCAAATATATTTTCTATTTTACAAGATGTTGGTTAAATTTATATATGCTAAGATGCATGTTTTGAATTATATTTTAATTCTATATTTTATGCCCTGATATATAAAAGTCATGTTTTCAATTATCAAACAATTTTTTTTTCAGATTTTCAATTACCCAATGACGTGTGTTGTCAACTTTCTTATATTTCCTAAATTCAAAGATACCAAGACAAGACATATATATATATATGTATATATATATATAAATTTTTATCATCTGAGAATATATTCTCTCTTATATCAAACAAAATATAGATGACAAAGTAAAAAAATCACATGTTTTAATTTTTTTGAATCAAAATCGCGAAATTTGCTATATATGCGATAATTTGCGATATATCCGCGATATTTCCCGATTTCCATCCAATTTTGTACTACACTGAACCGATATCGATACCGATAGCGATAACTTGCGATATATCCGCGATATGTCCGCGATACCCAGGAAGAAATACATTAGCACCCAATATCCATATCGCAATATCCGTATCCGCGATATATTCGCGATATTTCGCGATATTTTCATCCTTGCATAAGACTAACTCCATTTTTTATTATTTGTTTTTTTAGATACTTTTATCCAATTTTATATTAATATTATGCAAATATGCTAATTTTCAACCTACTAATTGAGTTTAACATTCAAAAACCTCATGCTAACTAATTGTAGGATTTGAGTGGTGGATAATTGGGTTGTGGGTTAGCCCGTCTCACACAATGCATTAAAATTTCGTGAAACGATCTAATAAGAGACTTACTCTAATTTTAAAACCATAGTTTTGAACAAAAAGAATATCCAAAAAGAATATTATGGCTTTTGTTAGATTGTGTGGAGTGCCTAAATAGTTATATGTGTTGTACATGTTCCTTAATTAATAAGGGACCAAAAAAAAAACTAGCAAACATAAATCTGATGCATAAAAAGAAATTTAAGAAGCTGAAAATTACTTTAGCCAAACACTTCATAAAAGTCGCCTAGTTGCCTTTTCTTGATTTATTTGTCAATTTGCACGTATTTTTGACCTAGTCACTTTTTCACCCTTCTAACGACATTCTATAGTTCTATTAATGACAAAAACTTTTGTGTAACTGATGCATAGATATTAGGTTCATATATTCGGGTCAACCTGACCGCACTACCACATATGCGTCTGGGTGGATACACCCCAACTTGTTCTCAAATACTATATTTTTATGTTATGTTAGTTATACTTTTTAGGTTTTTAGTTGTACCTTAACATTTTTTTAGACAGTCTTTCATACTTTCCATACCTTTTAATTATGTTAATCATACATTTTAGTTATGTTAGTCATACTTTTTAGTTATATTAATTGTATCTTAAAGGTATGACTATATTGATATAAATGTATGAATAATATCATATAAAGGTATCTATGTTCAAATTATGCCGAAATTATTATTATTATTTTTTAAGTTAAAGTATTACATAATAGGTATGACATTTGTACATAAAAGTAGAACTAATATAACATAAAAATATGACTAATATAACATAAATGTATGATTAATATAGTAAGGTCAGGGATAAAAAAAGGAAAAAGACACGGCTCGAGTTGGATTCGAGACAATCCGAGTGAATGGATCTAAAATCCATGCACCAGTTGTATAGGAGACTTAATCATTTTCACAAATACTTTTGTGCACCTGATGTACAGACTCTAGATCTAAGTACTCAGATCGACCCAGTCCACCATGCACATTCTGGTGCATATAGGGTTGTAAATGAATCGAATCGATTTGAATATCATGATATTCTATTCGTATTCGTTTAATTATTCGAATATTCGTATTCGAAAATTTTGAACTTGAAATTTAAATTTTTTTCAAAAATATATTTATTTCCAAATTAATAATATCACATTTCAAATATATAGCATATGCATACATGATACAATACCTATATAATAAATAATAAACAATAAAATTCATCAACTCTAGTGCAATAATTCATACACCAATTACAAATTAACATTTAATAAAATGAAGTTATTTACTATTTTACTTTTCTTTTTTGAGTAATTAGTTGGCTATCATAGTTTACGTTTAAATTGCAAAATTTTAAAGAAATTTAAGATGTGGTTTAGAATTTCTGTTGGATATATATATATATATATATATATAATTAAAATAAAGAAATTATATATATAATTATTCAAATATATTCGCGAATACTCGAATCGAATTTCGTCATATTCTTATTCGTATTCGGATAATATACGAATATAAAAAAGAATTCTTATTTGGATTCTTATTCGTATTTTTCGAATTCGAATCACTATATTCAAATTCGAATATCGAATCGAATCAAAAAGATTCGATTCTTTTACAACCCTAGGTGCATAGGAGTGCAACTCTTATATTTTTTATTAATACAAAATTACAAAAGTACCCTTAAAATTATTTCAAATTTTCAGGAGACACTGCCCTAGTGTAGGCCAATCAATATATATATATATATATATATATATATCCCGTAAACAAATGCTATGAAGTTTATTCTTGCACTTCTAGTAATTAATATGGTATACCTAAGTTTTAGTTTAAAGAAAATGTTTAGACTAACTCAATGACTTATATAGAATAATTGAGGGACAGATCTAGAATTTTGTTTTAAGGAGGCGAATTTTTTTCGAATTAAAACATAAAGTAAATCAGAGGCTAAAACTTATATAGTAGACGATTTTTTACAATGTAAGGAGGGCAGAAATGAAAAATATCAGAAAAAATTATATGTAAATAGAACTATTTTGAAAGTTCAAGGGATGTGACTGTCCTTCACGCACCCCCTAAATTCATCCCTGATTGAGGGCGATAAAGATAGATCTCAAACAATCGTACTCAATTAGTAATTTGAATATTGTAGGGTGGGATTGAAGACATCCCACTAATTACTAAGCACACCCCAATTTATATGATTTCCAATTAAAAAAATAAAATAAATAAATAAATAATATAAATTTTACCTTTTAGAAAATTAAAAAAAAAAACCTACTAGTTTTGTTCGGTCAACGTGGTCGAATAAGTAGAACAGTATTTGGCTGAACATACTTCTATGTGTTCGGTTCGGGTGGTCGAACATAATTCTACTTGTTGGGCCAACCAAGACCTAACCGAACAAGTCGGGTTTTGATCGATTTTTTATGTTTTTCCGCACAACTTTTAAATGATTTTTATATATTTAACTAATTCGTAAAATATTCATCATTATATTGACATTTCATTCATCAATAAATTCAAAGAAAGAACCTAAATACATCAAGAAAGATAAAAAAAAAAAAAGAGAAAGTGAAGGGAAAGAGAGATGCTAGGGTCTAATTTTTTTTTTAAAATTTTCTAAAACATAAAGTTGGTTTTTTTTTCTTTAATTGAAGTCTGTATAATTGAGGTGTGTTAAGTAAAGGGTTGGGTGTCTAGACCCACCCAATATTATAATGCTAAAGGCATTATCTAACTAATTATTCTGAATTCATGAGCACGTCACGTAAGTTTAAACAAAAGATAAATGCATTTAAAACCAAAACAAAAAATATGAAAATTATATATCATCTATTTATTGAGTTCCCACCTTTTTTTTATGAACTATTTTACTAGAATTTCGGTTATGTTATAATTAACGTAAAAATTCATGTGAGATCATGAGACAAAAAATTTTATAGTATTATGTGAAATTAAAATTGAAATTGATCATATTGAATGGATTGATTTGTCTGATTGATCCATATGAATTTCGTCTTACATAAAATCTTTACATAAAATCTCAGGTGAGAAAGATCTACTCTATAATTAATTATGACTAATCAAATATGAAATTCAAAACTAAGAAAATCTTGTAAGACACCCCATAGATTAAAGTCTATTCGTACTGCGGATAACGGCTTTCGTAGAAAATCTTTCTACTATTTATGAAATTTAATTGTGAAAGGGGCAAAAAAAAAAAATTCAATGGTATTTTGAGAATGATTTTTGTAGGATATTTTTGTAAATTTAATTTTATGAGATAGATCAATGCATAAAATAAAGATTGATTTTTGAAAATGAGTAGGTTGTGGACAGTGATCCGCCTTACAAAATTATTTAAGTGTGACAATCTTGTATATATATAAGATTTCTTGAAGTATTTTCATATTAGGTAATATTAACTTTAAACTTATTTATAATTTTATATCTTCATTAAAATCATATATTTTTTTAAATGAAAGTTATTTTGAAAATTCAGTTAGAATATTACCAAGCTGAAAATTCCTTGCAAAGAAAAAATAAAGTTGAAAATTATAATAGCCAGCCATGCACCATAAAATATTTCGTTTCCTTTTTTTTGAATTTATTCGTAAAGAATTTATATGAGACCGTCTTACATAAATTATGTAAGACAGAGTTTTATATAGTCTTATTTGAGATCAATTTAATCGTTTTAAATTAATTGACCTGCTTTTATCGTTCATTTTACATAAAATCTTATGTGAGATGAGACCTACTCTAATTTATTTGATTTTTTATAAATATTTAATTTTCAATTCACACGTATAATTGATTCTCCTTTATCACACCCCATCCGGTAGATTAATAAATATCTTGCTTCATTAATCTATATAAATAAAATAATTGGACAACAACCAACATAGCAATCAAGATTTAACAAGTTGACTTTTATGTTTTCCATCTCATTAATGATTTGAAATTAATTACATAACAAAAAAATGAGTATATTTTAGTGAATTAACTCTTAAATTATTTTAACTTTTTAGTTCCCAAAATTAATTAATGAAAAAGATTTAATTTCAAACAATTGATAAAATTAATCCAATTAACCCAGATCAAAAATTAATTTCCAATTAACCCACACCTGTGTAGAGTAGATCGTTCAATTATTAATGAAGACAGCTTCTTTGGACAAGACTTGGATCGACCTTTGGGGGACTCGGCTTACTCTAAGTCTAAATCATCTAAGAGAACCCATACGGTTTTCGCAGCTCTTACTGTAAATGTACTATGAATGGTAAAATAATTATTTTAGCCTGTTTTAGAAATCCAAATTCTGGAAATTATTCCATATTAAGATATAAAAATCAATTTTAAATTTAAATGTTTCTCATCTTCAATCAAAACTTAATATGTTTACTTGAAATTGAATTAGTTTCCAAAATTTATAAATAAAAAGGTGGAGATTTTATATGAATACTGCTTAACAACTAATAGTATTTTGGTTTTTTAAGTTTTTGTATTTATACATCAATTATGTTAGTAGTTTAATTTTTGTCAGTCAATGTTTTATATAAAGAAGTATTAAAAATATTGTAATTAATTATTACTTTTTTTTTAGTAATTCTTATACAGTGTTATTATTAAATATGAAAAGTTTAATCTTTTAATATAATAATGTTTAAAATCTAACTCTATATACAATAATCCATACAACATACCAGACAAACACTACTTAATAATATAATATGGCAAACGTGCAAAATTGAAGCTTTTGAACTTTAATGCTTGCATTTTTAGTAATCGGACATTAAAAGTGCATTTTAATCAAACATTGTAATAGCATAATATTTTTAATAAATTTATATCTAACTTCGAAATTGCTCACAAATACACACTTCATCATTTCATTAAGGTTGTATATAAATTAAGTGATTTGAAATACATAATTGAAAGAATGTATTTCTGTAGGGCTAGGATTCAGAGTACAACATGTCTTATCAACTATTACAAAAGATATATCCTAGCACAAACAATCTAGGAAGAACAGTAAAAGAAAAATAGAGATAAAAGTATCACCGAACACTTGAAGCCAAACACACTGGTCTGTGTTTACGTAGGCTCAGTCCCCACACAGTAGCCAAGTTCACACACAAAGTCAAACCACCCAAACCGGTAGCACCAAGCCAAGCACACAGGAAGGCCAGCAATATCCCTAAACACCACTTGGATCTCACAGAGAGAAGAACACTCAGTTTGAAGGGGTGAAAGGTATGGAAATTCTCAGGATTGTTCGATGATAAGCCTCCCTTCGATTCTCCCATTTTATAGCACCATGAGAAGGTGAAGAAAAAAGGGAAAGGAAGCCCGGCACAGCGTGATCGCCGAGATACGGTATCGGAGATAGGAGAGAGAAGAGAGGCACCGCAGAGATGAGAGAGAAAGGTAGGGTTAGGTAAATATACCCAAGATCAATGGCCGAGATAAACCACACAAGAAGGAGGGTTCAGATTAGAGGGCACAAAAAGTGTGGATGGGCTTGGGCTTATCCTATGGCTGCATTGGGCTGCCCGAGAGTGGCCCAAAAGAGGTCCACATCATTACAATTTCAAATATTTCATTGGAGTTTAAATATATTTAAAATCCATTCAAATTATTTAAAAATTAATTTAAAATGAAAGTGATAAAATTTGAATCTAAAATCTCCAATACTAGTGGAATTGTTACATCAATTTAAAATCTTTCAATTCAAACGTAACTTGACCATTCTCTTGTTACGAATAGAGACGACTTCACATAGGGATTTTGTTTTCTTTTATAGGCGTCCATGCCTGGATGAAAGAGTTTAAGGAAAATTTTGAAATTAAGTTTGGATATATATGAATTTAAAATATATAACTTTCATTTTTAACTAAAATATAGATGAATTTTGAATATACTTTGTATTGTGTTTTTTTTTATTATAATTGTTCAAAACCATCAAATGCATGAAAGCAGATGTCGTGTTTCTCGTACATAAGAAAGCGTTAGTTTTGTTGTTGACGTAATCAGCTTCTTAAGCTTTTTTAAAGAAAGCTTTATTAACACGTTTTTCAGACCAAATTTTTGATAAAAAATAATAAAATGGGTTGCAAATATTATAAGATGATAGATGGTTGGAGGCTCTATCTCTATAATTGACCACAATCAAACTTCCTCCTTTTCTGACCTAGACCAATATCTAACAAGTTCATTAAATTGGTAGTAATTTTTAATGTACGAGGTAATATTATCTATAATATTTTACTTCATATTTTTACAGTGTTCAATTATTTCATTGTACGTTTTTAATGTCATCTTACATAAAAATATTCATGTATGAGGTAATTATCAACACTACAATAATTTCCATAATATTTTATTTAATTTTTTGTATAAGTAATATTTTATGTATGTTTTTTTTTTTTGACAAGGTAGATTTCATATAATTTATCAAGTTATTTTTGTTGAATTATTTTAATTTTTATACTATGATTATGAAAATATTATATATATATATAATATTATCTCTAGCTTTGTAGAACACTGCAATTTACACATGAAAATATAAATAATAATATTTTATATTATATATTTATATAATTTTTTTGCTTAATTAGATTTAAAAAAAGCTATAAGGAGTTGGTGTGATTTGATTTACTCACTGATATTATTCTTAAAGCAGTTTAATATATATATATATAGAAAGCAGTCAAATTTTGTGGAGAGAAGTTTCTACACGGCAAAAGTTGACTTTAGTTCACAACATTTATGATAATATATAAATATTCATAAAAACAATGTTTTACCTTTAGTGGCCTGCCTACAAACATTTAATTAGAGTGAGTTTTGGGGGAGAAGAAATATGATGACAAAACAAAGGTAGGGGGGACCCACCTATCAATAAGAATTGTAGTGCAATTGAAATAGAAAAATACATTCCAAAATTGTGCTATAATATTTAGATCCAATGAAGTGGTTATTTCGGATTTTGGATTGCAATATGGAGTAGTATTTTACTTGTGGTTTATTTTATTTGCATATCTCTTATCTGATCTCATTTAAATGTTTTTTTAGAAGTTTGATCTCTTTTTTAAAAATATTTGTCTTTTTTAAACTCTTATATAATTATCTATCAAGATTATCCATATTGTTATCCTTAAAATTTGCTAATTTTCAAACTTATCAATTGAAAAGGTATGAGATTTGTAGCTCAAATGATTTGGGTTGACCAAAATTCGAATCTAATCACTAAAGTATTTTAGTCTTCATTGTCTTTTTTTTCCCAACTCCCCGAACACATTAAAAATAATAATAATAAACAAGTTAAAATTTACCAAAATTCTTAGAATTTGATTTTTTTTAAAATTGATTTGACTCTCTTTCAAATTTTAGGTCCTAACTTTCTTAATTAGTTAAGGGCATATTAATCAAAAAAATTATATTCATTAATTTTAGACAAAACTCTACAAATGTCATTTAAATGAGATCGCATCAAAAGTATTATTTTTGCAATATTATATAAATGATTTGTACTTATAAAACAAATTAATATTTAAAACTCTAATTCCCTTATCATTAATTTGATTTTTTTTTTTAATGGAAAAGAAAAGAGAGGACCTAAATTGCTCAAACCTATTTAGGCACACCAAGTTGGAAGAACTGATTCAAATAGCAGCCCTGCGGAGTCTAGAGGATTAATGTTGGGATGAATTTTAGGAACTTCATAAGAAATTGTAGGAGAGAGATTTGAAAGTGAGTGTACTTCAAATTTATTGCCTAAGGAAAGACGTCACAATATATAAAATATATTTTGTTGTGATTTTGAAGAAGAAATTCAAAAAGAAAATGGTATGCCCAAAACCAACCAAACATTATTTATCCATTAAATTAGCTTTATTAAAAATTAGTCATAACAATTATTTAACCTAAACTCTGACCCCAATTTTTTTTAGGTTGTGTTTGGATTAATTGAAGGATTTGATGAAGAATTTGAAATTTATAGCATTAAATTCATTGATGATGTTTGGAGTATTGATGTTTATAAAAAACCCATCACTTTTCTTTTTAAATTAAAACTTTGGGATCTAACCAGATTCTGAATGCACTCTAATTTAAATGGATTCGAAATATATTCATTTCAAATCACTTGTTCCAAACACAAACGTAGAAAATGATTAAGATTCAAACCCTTTTGACACAATTGGATATGTTGCAATCTAGTCGAATTTATTTAAAGGTGAACCAGTGAAAGGTGAGTTTATTCAAAACCATAAAATGATTTTTGTTCGATATGTGATCAGATCGAATGAGAATCATGAAATCAACTTTGGATTCTAATTTGACTTCAAATAAGGGTCATTCTAGCATATGAATCATATATTTTTGATTGATATTTAGAGGTGAATTGCATTTCTAGTTTTTTCAACGAATTTTGGTCAGAAAATATGTCAAAAAATTGAGTTTAGGGTAGCAATCAAAAAATTTCAAAGGGAATGATTAGTGATCAAAAAATATTTTAAGTTTAGACAGCCAATGAAAAAAAATGCAGGAGTTTAAATAGAAAATTGATTAATTAAAATAAATAAATAGGTAGCGTATTAAAAGTCTTCCCAACATGAGAGAGAGCAGAATAAAAGCAAAATGGATTATTGGTCTTGGGTTGAAGTATTTGACTTGAGATTTTTTCCATGCAAAAGCAAAGACTCAAATTGGACGTTCAATTGAAGAGTCTACCATTCTAGACGTCTTTTATCATTCCAACCAACACGCCTTTCTATTTATGTTGTTCAACATTTAACCAAATAAAAGAGATTGCAGTTTCATCTTCATTTATCTCTTCTTATTAAATCATATATGAATTGAAATACAAGAAATCACCATAGCTTACTTTCTAGCGTATTTACTTTCATCACTTTAAGATACTCATCATCTTTGCCTTCTTTAACCAAATTTAATCCTAAGCTGCAATAAGAGCTTTGCTGCAATTAATAACATCTCCTGTGAGTTCCTCTCTCTCTCTCTCTCTCTCTCTCTCTCTCTCTCTGTGTTACGATTTTTGTTTCTGCATGACTCATTCATTCTTAGTATGCAAGTTTTTGGAGGGTTTTTTTTTTTTTTTTTTTTTTCAGGTTGGAATTTTGCAAATTTCCTTTTAAAAAATGATAGTATTTTTGTAGTGAATTTATATATAAGTAGAGGGTGGATTATACATAGAGGTGATTCTTAAAGTAGGATGAGGGCAACATGTATGTACATGACATTAGGGACTTTAGTTGCGCATGAATTAAGTAAAGTACAATACATGGAAAGATTAAAGTTGTGATTTGATTTTTCAGATGCTTTTAAACATATTGGTTTCCTTGAATCTTCATCTTCTTGGTCTGCTTTATGTTTGTGGTGGATACATGACTCAAAATACTGTTTAATTCCCACTTTTTTACTCTATAAAGCCACAATCCTCTCTCTATCTCTCTCTTCTCTCTCTCTCTCTCTCACTATTAGTTTTCTGGTAAAGATTGCTGCTTTTTGGCCTAATTCACATTCTTTTCTCATCATTTGTTCAGACTTGAAACCCATATTTCTCTCCTCTCTTCTAAGGGTGTTTGCTACATACATACCTAGAAACCCCCCCCCCCACCCACCCCCCTCCCACCCAACCCACTCCAAGTGAATAAGCTCTCTCTCTCTCTCTCTCTCTCTCTCTCTCTCTCTCTCTCTCTCATTTTAAGAGTGAATCCAAGAAGGCCCTCTTTGTGTTTACTTGCATTAATGTGTGGAGATAGTAAGCCAACCTTAGTTGTGGATTAGGTACTTGATTATAATTTGCATTGAATTACCAAATACCAATAACAGCTCTTCCTATACAATCCATTACCTTATCAATAGCAACTTCTCCAACAGGTTAAAGAAATGGAGAGACATCTACTTGTCATCATCATGATCATGGCCTTAAATTTCACCCTACTTGCAGCCCTACCAATCTTCTCCACCACTTCGCAATCAGGTATATTTCTTCTGCTTACACACCCTTTCGTACCTTAAGAAACCACGCGATCAAACAGCATTACGATCTTTTCAGGACGATCTTTAGCTCAAACGAACAACACCACAGAGTCGAGTAGATACTTGGACGATACAGTGAGAGTTGATCCATTGGACAATTTCAAGAAATACAGAGGAGGATATGATATAACTAACAAGCACTATTGGGCTGTAAGCATCTGCTCTTCTTCACACACACAACGGTGTAATGATCATCACTTACCGTGTGTATATTTTCTCGTGCAGTCGACTGCTTTCACAGGCATATACGGATATGCAATCGCGGTAACATGGCTCGTACTTGGTCTCGGATACGGAGGATTCCTTCTCGTGAAAAGAACTTGTAAAAGCAGGAGATCAAAGCTAAAGAAAAGAAGACATTGCCATAAGAATTGCTATCTCCTGCCACTTCTTTTGGCCCTTCTCTTTACACTCCTTGCAATGTAAGAAACACTGCTCCAATTTACTCAAGTAAGAAATGAGTTGTAAATATTCGTTTTCTTTCCATGATTTCAGAATTGGGATTGGCCTGGTTCTTGGAGGGAATGCCAAGTTCCATTCTAGAGCGAAGACGGTGATAGACATAATCATCGACACAGCAGACGAGGCTGCGGATACAATATACACCACAACCGGAGCCATGAGAGACATCAGCAGAAGCTTGGGAGATGTTAACGAGAGTCCTGATGCTACTCGTTTTTTGACTACAACGTCCCGGAGTTTGGATGCTCAGGCTGCTGACATAGCACGACAAGCTTCTAAGAATAGGCGCCTCATCGACAAAGTCCTCAAGATAGTGTATGTGTTTTTTTTCGGATTCTATGTATGAATCTTGTGTCTATCACAGCAGATATCTGACTCTCTTCTTTCTGATATTGGCAGGTATATAATAACAACAGTGACAATTTCATTGACATTAGTTACTATAATTGCTATTCTAGGTAAGACTAACATTATGATTACACAATGACATTTTCAGTTTCTGTTTCGCTTACAAGAATGTTTTTTTCGTGTACAGTCTTGGGCATTCTAAAATTTCAGAGGACTCTTCAAGTGTAAGTGCCTTGATTGACATGTGAGGTTTTTCCAGTTAAATTGGAGAGTTTCTGATGGTTTTACCTATCTTCTGCAGATTAATTGCACTTGTGTGGACTTTCACTGTCTTGGGCTGGTTGTTCTTCGGGATTTATTTCTTCCTACAAAAGTATGTTGTACCAATTGCTCTTCTCGATGAAACGAGAGTGAATTAGTACCAACTCGATGAACTAACTGGTCGTATTTTCCAGCTTTTCGGAAGACACGTGCACAGCTCTTGAAAGCTTCCAGCAGGATCCCTATAACAACAGCTTGAGTTCCATTCTACCCTGTGATGAATTGCTTTCTGCAAAATCAGTTCTCAATGATGTTAGTGCAGGAATATACAACTTAGCAAACGAGGTAGGTCTCGAGCTGTTTCTTCATTCAAACATGACTATTGTTAGAAGCTCAACATTCTCCGAAAATAATATTGCAGGTGAACAACAACATATCTACATCATATGGAAACATAGTTCAGATATGCAATCCATTTTCACCACCACCTATGCATGAATACCAGCCATGGAATTGTCCAGCTACTTCAATCCAAATTGGTGACATCCCTCGAGTAAGGATAACTGAAGCAAAATAGCTACTTCTACATAACACTCAATAATCACAGATGTGTTTTCTGAATGTTGAATCTTGATTTTGAACTGACCATGAATCTTTTGGTTTTGTCAAGGTACTAAGATTGCTGGCTTGTCCCGATTCTGTGGGCGAAACATGTAACGGAGGAATCCTGGTTTCTGCCAATGAATTCAACAGAGTGGAAGCTTACACTACTTCAGTACAGAAACTTCTAGATGTTTACCCCGGTATGGAGAGCCTAGTCGAGTGTCAGACAGTTGAGAATGCTTTCTCCGAAATCCTTGAGAAACATTGCAGCCCATTAAAAAGATACGCACAAATGGTGTGGGCAGCGTTGGTGTTCCTGTCAGTGGTAATGGTGGGGTTAGTTATTGTATGGACAGTCGGAACCTACCACAACCACAACCATCATTCTTTTGGCAGCTCTGTAAAGCCAAATTATACTACAACAGAAATGCTGGAATCTGGAACAGCTAAGACGACTAAAGATGACTCAAAAAACAGTGTAGAATGTAAATAGAGATCATAGAAAACTTACAGAAGCCACAATCAACTTCAGAAACTCTGATTGAGATTGTACAGGTACAACTTAGAAGAAGATGAGAATAAGAGATCAGAAAGATCCTAGCATAGGTAAAACAACCCACAGAAAATATATCATTCTATTTATTTATTCTCCTAGAAGTAGGAATACAAGATTGCCAATGGGGACAAACCCCTTAAATGGCATGTAACGATTTTTTTATATCAGGCCAATGAGAAATTCTTCATTCATTTTTATTATCAATAGCAGTACATTCCGAAAGCCGAAACAGAGAAAAATAAAAATACAGTCCTACTAGAAATTTCAAGAAAAAAGAAAATGAACACTGACTAGGGGAGAATGCACACTAAACATTTTGTCTGTGCAACACTTTTAAGTTCTAACAGAATCCATGCCATCAAAAACATGTTCTACTTCATGATCTTTTCTACATCCATGCCATCTTTGAAGGACCTCGGTTTCGAAAGAACTTGCTACGGACAAGGTTTATAGCTGAAGGCAGCCCAAGGCATGCTTAGCAGCACCGGGGGTTTGAGTTATTTGTGTTTTCAGTCGTTATTAAGTACTCCGTATTTTAATTATTATTTTCATATTGGGCTTTTTAGTATTAGTAAGTCAACATTGATTATTTATATTCCGTCCGATTTTTAATATTTCGTTAATAGTTGGGTCGTTTTCTTTTACTCTAACAGAACTCTAGAACATAAGGGAGGTCTTACAAAGTGTGAACTCACCAAACAAACTGCAAAACAAACCTCTAACCCTTCCAGTTGTACAAAGTGTGCTAGGGGCAGCTCAGCTATGCTTAAAGCCCATGAATTTCGACAAAAGCATAAGTCAACTTTCTACATGTAATCTCTTGAAATAAAACTCTAATATCTTTCCCCACATAATTGAAAATGATGGTGCTGCTTTCCTGATGCATCCAATAGATACATATTCAATTGTATTAGGCGACTTGTAATTCCTCTCCAAGTGGTCCTTCCAATGCAATTCCGAAGCATACGAGCACCATCTCTATTATCCTTGAAAAGAACCTCCACATGCATCTTCTCTATGATTAGATTGAAGAAAAACTCGATGACATAGAGGTCATTACTAAAGACTAAGTGCAAAAAGGGATAGCCTAGTCTTCTGCACGCTAAGGGGTTATCAGATTTGCTAAAATGAAATAGGTTTTAGAAGAAGCATGACTTGTTCGATGGCATCAGTGCTCTAGCAATTCCCTCTACTGTAAACAGTGCAATTCACTTGCTAGGAGATATTCAAACATATCAAAATACAAATTACATAATTCAATTAATTCACGGCTAAAAGAAATTTCTAAAGAGAGCTAACAATTCATCACTAATATTATCTTGCTACGCTAAAATATTAACCATCAATTTTCTATAGCAGAGTCATTAAAAAAGAAGCTAATGTGAATGGACCTCAACTATGCCACCTGCATATAGCCATATATATTCCATCTGCAAATTTTTTTAATCTCTATTTGCAATAAAACTGGAACAAGAAACTAATACATCCTTAATTCCTTATTGTGATGATCCATGGCATATAAGAAACGCAAAATCCTTATACAGGAAACTGAAATTAACAGACATTCAAGTCATAAGATCTCATCTCACTGTATAAATTGCTCACAATTAACTGTTAATCAGTTGGAAAATTCATCTGCAGGAGAGAATTCCACCACAAAATTAATGATCCATTCGAGAAACATGTGAACCTGAATATTTAAACGCAATATCTATTTCAACATTATGCATTGATCACCAAAAAAACAAAAACTGTGATAGGCAATAGATCAAGTGTTAATTTCAGCAGATCTCACTCAATAATCTGACATTTACAAATCTATCTTAGAGAATTATATTCATAAATGTACGAGAACAAAAAAAAAAAAAACTGAGATCGTCGATCCAATGGAAGAAATTGACGTCTTTCATCTCCAGTACCAAATCAAACAGAAGAAATTGAAGAACTAAACAGTATCGATCCACACATAGTTTCATATACAAACAAGTCCTTCAAACATGTTTAGAGGTGAACAATATTAAAGGACTTTGTTGGTATAGAAAATCATCTATGGATCTGGAAAAAATTGTATTAGAATTTGATTGCTTCTGCTCATATACGCTTCTCAACTTCTCTCTTCGATTTTCAAAAAACTACTCTCTTCGATTCAGATTCGCAAGTCACAACAGAGGCTATTCACGAGTAGAGAGGGGGGAAAGTCATAATTATGCCCTAAAATGAGCTGAAAAGACCATTATGCCCTCGCGTACCAAAAAAAGGAAAAGGGTGCGGCTATCCGCACCCCAAGAAGTACTAAACATACCCCACTTCAAGTGTTACTGTTCACATCACATGTGAACAGTAACACTTGAAGTGGGGTGTGTTTAGTAAAATAGTGGGGTGCGGCAAAGGAAAATTAGATTTAGAACTGAAGAAAGATTTACGGAATAAAATAAAAGTTTTCTTTAATTCCCTGATCCAGCCTCCTTAGATTTTGAGTAAGAATCTTATGAGATTAATTTAAGAATTTAATTTTATGAAATTATTTTACAAGTCAATCATAATTTACAATTCATAAATTCAAGAATCTTATGAGATTATTTTACGAATCTAATTTTATGATATAAGTCAATTATAATTCACAATTCACTAATTCAAGAATCTTATAAGATTATTCTAGAAATCTAATTTTGTGATACAAGTCAATCATAATTCACAATTCACAAATGAATTTCTTAAAATGAGAATGATTTGTGGGATTCATTCTACAAATTTACTTTGTGAAACCATCCCACATCAGTTTAATGTATTACTTTTAGTTCTTTATAAATTGATATTTTAGAATTTTAGCTCTAAAATTCCAAAACTTTTAATTTCATTTTGATTATCCACAATAATAGGTTAAAGTGACATCTTGTTTATTTGACATCCAAATTTAATTATTATATAAGAATGAATTTTAAAAATAATTACGAAAATTCATTGGTAAGTAGAAATTGTATAACTCATTGGTACAATATATAAAAAAAAGGCTACATATTATATTAAGATGATTGTTTTAAAAATAATAAAATCAACATCATGTAGATAAAAAAAATTGTCAACATATAACTTTGGATGTGAAGTATAGAGCAATGGGGTCACTTAACCTGTTACATACAACTGATTACCAAACTAAAAGTTACAAGTTTTTAAAATTATAGGATTAAAATAGAAACTGAAAAAGACTAAAAATTTAAAATGGTAAAATTGGAGGATTAAATAACTATTCTTCCAAAGATTTATTCGGAACCCTAGTGTGAACTGTGAACTAATGATATTAATACAAATTTTTTTCTCAAGAAAAGGCCCTTGTGCATTTCTCTCACTGCCAAGTTGTCTTTATCAAAGATTTTTTTTTTCCTTTGATAAGTATGATTAAAATATATATACACACACACACAAAATAGTGACATTGTGTAGGAATAGCCAAATAAGATAAAATAATATATATATATTAGTCAAGTCAATAAAAAAAAAACTTGTTTTTAAGTTAAAAAATGTGTTTTGGATAAAATAATTCTAATTTTCCTTTTTATTACTTGATTTCTGAGAAGGTGAACCTCATTGTATTAAAATAAAATGTCAATTTCTTATATTTAATATTTTGTCATCTTTTGACTATTAATTTTTTTTTATCTTATTAAGCTTACTTTTTTGATACAATGTTACTTTAGTTTCTATACAAATACGTTAAGTTTTAATTTCTTGTTCTACAATCAACTAAAAAGGCATCTCCTTTTGACCGTCCAAATCCCCCTTGATCTTTAGTGTAGAAATTACGACCAACTTTTATTTTATTCTCTTGTTCTGACTAGATTTTTTGATAGAAAAACTATTTGAACCTTAAGGTGCGTGATTGCAATAATAAAGTTGAAGAAGCCATTTTATTGTGCTACGTCAATAGCTAAAGAATCTGATAGTCTAATTATTAATGTCTCTATTCACGATCATAGTCTAATTATTAAAGACCTAAAGTTAAAGTAGAGAATTGTTTTCTTTTTTTTCCGTTTTAAAAGAGGGATGAAGAATTCCATGAATAGTATCATAGACTTCTTAGTTGGATAAGATATAAATTAATGGATATGTTCAAGCAGCAAACATTTATGGAAAAAAAAAGATAATATGATTCAAATCTCAAAACAAACCAATATTTTGGTGAAAATCTGACACATACGTGGTTTGATCCTATGTTATCAAAAAAATTCTCCACACATCATCACAGACCTTACCAACTCGGTTGTGGCTCAGACTGTGTTAAAGTGAAGATTTGGTGAAGTAATAAGTGGATTTGAAAGTTGGCATTGTGAATAGAGGCGGATCCAAGATTTAATAGTAGGGTGGGCTGAAAAGTTAACGTTTTGATACATTAAAATTTACACATAACAAAATATTTCGGTGTTCACTTAAGTTGTGCCCTACGAAAAATACGATGAAGGCTTAAATTTAAGTTTTTGCAAGACTATAACCAAATGAAAATAGAAATTTGATAACTAACTACTAATTCAAAGTAATGTGTCAAATTTAATTTTTTACAACTTAAATTAAATGAAGTGGTGCGGATAGTCATATGTTGATTTAACAACTAATTAATTAAATGAATTATTTAATTGAATTCAAAGTTCAAACTAAATCTTAATTGAATAACTAACTAAAATACTACTAAATTAAAAAGGTATAACAAATAAAAATTATATTATCCATACATATTTCAAGACACGAACATATGAAAGTCTATATTATTTAAACATAAATCATAAAAATATTAAATGAATTAAAAAAAAACATTACATTTAATAACATGGTGGGAGATTTCAAGAAACTCACATCTAAAATTTTAAGTTGATCTCTATTGTTGGTGAATATTCTCTTTATCTTCCAATATTTATATTTTATGTTTGAAAAAGAAAAAAAAAAGATATGAATATAATTTATAAAGATTTTAAATTTAAATAAAGATTTTTCTATTTAGTGAACTAGTATAATTTTTAAACTGAACTTACTTTAAATATAATTTTAGACCTTTATTTATAAAATAAAATATCTTGGCTTTACACTGGACTGGAGCCCAGTGCTGCCCCACATAGAACCACCCCTGATTGTGAACACAACACGAATCTCATTGACCATTGGAGCTAGCTAGCTGCTTTGGATTATTCTAGAAACTGGGTTTTATTTAATATAAACAGCTTGAGGGCACAATGAACAGATGCATTTCACTCAATCAGAATCAAGAAGTCAGTTCGTATAGTGCAAGTAAATGAAGATGATGTCGATGCTAAAAGGCTTAGAGGGTCATGACAGCCTCTATTCCGTATCCGAGTTCACAGATGAGTTGGGGGTCGATTTGTCTTCAAGAAAATACAATCATGGAAGAGTTTTCTGGAGCAGAGAGACAGACGATGAGGAAACAGAATATGATGATCATCATCAGCTCCATTACAACTCCCTCGATCATATTCATGGTCGAGGAATCAAGGAGAGGATCAAAGGCGTGATGGGAGCCATGGCATGTGGGCCCAGCTGGTGGGGACAGTATGTGATACAGTTCTGGGCAGCCAAGCTGGACGGCCGACACCACTATCTTACGACGTGGGACCAGCCATTCAGCGTTGGGAATCTGCATAAAGGGCTTTGCTGGTATAGAAAACGGTGCATGGACCGTTACTGTGTGGTGGAGGGTGGTGGTCAAGAAGACCGACTTGGGGCCATTGGACGAGTGTTTGTGAACAAGCACCCGGAATCCACGCCAGACTTGAGGCTCTACTCCGCGCAGGAGTTTCCGTTGAGGGACGAGGCTGCAGGCTGCGGTCTCAGAGCTTACTTCGCCATCCCGGTGTTTGATACCTTTGACGGAGAATGCTATGGCGTGCTCGAGCTCACGTCATTTGGTGCTCCGAATTTCGATCACATTCTTGCTCTCGATCGGGGACTTAAGGTTTGTCTCATGCACCAACACTTCGTATATAAATGTAATAATGGTTAGAAATAGCAAAATAAGATAACAAAAAATTTAAACTAGTCAATTTATTAAAAAATATATATATATATATATATATATTGGATATTTGACAAAAACACTCTTACGGCCTCATGTATGTATATGTATGTGTGGTTCATGCTGCATGGGACATGCGACTTGTGTGGCTCAGGCTGTTCATGTAGCATAGATTGTGCGACTCGTACGGTTCGTGTCATGGGCGCACACATGTATCATAAATATTATGTGTTATGTCATAATTGAAACTCATTTCATTAAAAATATTTCAGTAAATTTGCCTAAAAAAATTGTTTTGTTATGTGTTGGGTAGTTTAAATTTTATGTTTAATTTATTTGGTTACTTTTGTGATCACCCACAATAGTATTTATTCCAAAAACCACCAACATAAGGATGTATTAATTGTTTCATCTTTATCGCAAATAGAATTAAGGCTCAAATGATTTTATTTTTTACCCTATTTAAGCCAATAATGTTTGCAAACTTTTTACGATGGTTAACTTTGAAGAAGTAAAAGGAATGAAAAGATAAACAATAAAATTAAAAAAGCTAGCATCCAAATCAGAAAATTTTCTAATTTTGACACCTAAATTTCTTCCAAAAGCCTCAAGTTAGTTAAATTCTGTCAATTTGAAGGTTAATCAACGGTGGGGACTACATGTGATGAATTTAAATAGTAATAGAACCAATTATGATGAGGTGGAAATGTCAGATATTAAACCAGAAATAAAACCTATTTCAGGAGACAAAAACTTATATTTTCTCTACTAATCACCTATCTTTATATAATATGCAGGTGGCAAAGTTGAGGTCCACTCACACTGACTTCTTTCCTATTAGTCGTTACAGCAAATCAATGGTAAACACTTTAGTACTATTTTTACATGTAATATAATGGTTTAAAATTAAAAGAAAATATTGAAATACAACTCTTTCAGCACTTATGTTTCAAAGTGAAAAATTCATGAACTTTAAAGTGTAAACTGAAGGAGGAAAAAAAAATGTTTTATATTGCAAGATGCAAATAGAATCATACTTGAGGTTATTATTTTCTTTAATCCTTAGAATAACTGATTTAGTATATATATCTCAGCCTCTCAAATATCAGCAGCCCATGGAGAGTGAAATCTCAAAGATGCTAGAGTTAGCTATTAAAGCTGTACCTCAACTTCATCTGGCACAAGTTTGGGTCCCATGCAAGCAATGTGCTAACACCAGCAATAACCTGAGCTGCATGGAGAGAGCAACTTTTGTAAGCACTAAAGATGCAGAAAATATAGATTCTCATATGTTTGAATATCTCCAAGCTTGTGAATTCCACAATTTACAAATAGGAAAAGGGATTACCAGAGCACTCATGTCTTCACACAGCAAGTCATGCATATGCAAAAATCTCTGCGACTTTGGCATGTCTGAGAACCCCTTGGTGCACTATGCACAGAAGGCAAGGTTGTCCCTTTGCGTCGCTTTATGCCTTGAAAGCCTGCACGATTGCAACGACAATATCTCTGTCATCGAGTTCTATTTTCAGCCCAACTGTAGAAAAGATGCATGTGGTACTAGCTCTTTCCTGCACTTGCTTTTAAGGATTATGGAAATGGAGCTCAAGAGCTTTAAGTTTGCAATGGTAGGACAATTTGGAGAGGAGAGCTTAAGCCAACCGAATGCAGTTGAACATGACCTTTTCTTGCAGCACTACGGAGAAAGATATTCAGAGTATGACTTCACAAATTACCTGCAAGCAACGGACTTGTGTTGTCTACGACCCTCAATGGAGTATTCTCACGGATGGGTTTTTTGCAGCCCCGAACTTGTGTTCAATCTAGTTAAGGAAAAGATTGAGCTTTTCATGATTAATATAGCATCCAAATTGTTTTGGGACTCTAACTGTTTAGTACAGTTTTGGGCACCCAAAATGAGCAAGGATAGGTGTTATCTTGCAACTTCAGACCAGCCTTATGCTCTTGGTTGTCTTAGTAAAGGCTTAGCTTTATTCAGGAAGCAGTGTAGCAATCATCGTTACTTTGTGGATGAGAGGTCGAACGAAGAGGAAGTCGGACCCCCTGGACGAGTGTTTCGAAACGAGTACCCTGAGACCACCCCTGATCTTCATCTCTACACTACAAGAGAATTTTCACTTAGAAATTACGCAGCTCATTGTCATCTCAGAAGATATTCTGCTATTCCTGTCTTCGACTTAGACCAACACAAATGGGTTGGTGTGCTGGAGTTCATAGAATTGAGTGATGCTGCTCTTCAAGACATTGGAAAAGCACTAGAGGTATATATATATATATATGTATATATACCCTCTTTTTCTCATACACACTAACTAGCTAGATTTCGATCATGTTCAATTCCCTGCAGGAAGTAGGTATGAGTTCAACCAATATCGACTTCAAGACTAGTTTCCAAGAAAGTCAATTACCATCCAGTGTAAATGTTCTCTAAATCCCTTTTTAGCACTTGAGATTATAACTATCAGAAAAGGCACTTACATGGTTACACCCTTCCTCTGCAGGTTGCTGATCAAAGCCGTGAACTAGCATTGGCTGAAGTAAAGGACACTCTTCAACTGCTCACCAATGTTCCTCAATTGTACACAGCTGAGGTTTGGGTCCCATATGGAGAATGTGCTAGTATCAATAGTAACGTTACCTGTATGGAACTGGTTTATTCCACAATAGAACCCGATTTGTTGAGGCATCAGATTCTTCATGTACAGACAGGAAATGGGATCATTGGAATGGCATTGGCATCTGAAAATAAGTTATCTTTTTGTAGAAATTCATGTGATGTAAGCATAGCCGAGCATCCACTAGCCCACTATGCTCAACAAGCAAGGTTAGATGTTTCTTTTGCAATATGTTTGCAGAGTTCACACACTGGGAACCATCTCTATGTTCTCCAGTTCTTTCTCAACCAAGGTCCTTCAAACTATGACTACTTCTGCTCCCTTTTGTCCTTTCTACTGTCAATACTTAAGCAAAAACTTAAAAGCTTCAAGCTTGCTTCTGGACAACAACTAGAAGAGGGCCTGGTGGTTGATGTTGTAGAATTTTCTGAAGCAAGTTTCTCTAAGTTTGACCAGACAGATAAATTTCCACTTAAATTTAGAACTGTCCAGTACAGCCAAAAGGGGCAACAACAAGTTCAATGTGTTTCTGATGCCATGGATTCTGTTACAAGTGCAGCAAAGGAAAAACGATGCTATAATGCTGCAGCTAATTCCAAGAAGAATGCAGCAAAGAAGACAGGTCTCCATCTTACACTTGAGCATCTCAAGCCACATTTTGGTAAGAAACTCAAAGACGTAGCAGAAGACCTTGGTGGTGAGTTTATAAACTCTCTTACAACTCTAGTGAATTCCTTGGAACTCAGTATCTCCATACTCTTATACTGATTTAGCAAGAACATTACTATTGCAGTTGGAAGATCAACGATAAAGCGTGCATGCAGGGAGTATGGCATTCATAGGTGGCCCTGTAACGGAAAATACAAAAAGAATCATGCCCTCTTTGAGACAGAAAGTGCATGTGAAACAGCTCAAAATTCATTCTTGAATGTGAGAACTACTCAACAGCACATTGTTCAGCCAGAGGCTGACATCATCATAAAAGTAAAACATGGAGACGACATTATCAAATTTCAGTTGTCTCTCTCGTCGGGCATGGACAAGATTGTGGAAGAAGTAGCCACGAGACTAAATTTGTTGACCGGAAGTTTTAAACTGAAATATTTGGATGAAGATAACGATCCGATCTTATTAGCCCATGATGCTGATTTGCAGCTTTGTCAA
The DNA here is from genome assembly GCA_954870855.1 of Scutellaria minor. Taxonomy (NCBI): domain Eukaryota; kingdom Viridiplantae; phylum Streptophyta; class Magnoliopsida; order Lamiales; family Lamiaceae; genus Scutellaria; species Scutellaria minor. Next base: position 11,193,833 of record OX940725.1, on the reverse strand, counting down.
AATAGTTTGACAGCAATGGGGAAGACTTTTCTCCAATTGTTTGTTCAATTAATCCATAAATAAGTTCTTGAGAATTCACTCTCAGGGGCTGTTGATACTAAATAGGCTGAGTTTGACATATTGTTGGCGAAAGGTTAATAGTGATGACATAACTTCAGCATTTATATAGTTCTCTCCACATTGAGTTAAATCAATTAAGTCATAGCCAAAAGAGATTTCTAAAGAGAGCTAACAATACATCAACAGATTATCAAAGTCAAAAGATCTTATCTCACTACATAAATTGGTCACAATTTCATCTGAAGAAGAGAATTCCACCACAAAAAATTAATGATACATTCGAGAAACATGTGAACCTGAGTGAGGACATATAAACGCTAAATCTCTTTCAACATTTTGCATTGATCAAAAAAAAAAGAAACTGTGATAGGCAATAGATCTAGTGTTGATTTCGGTAGATCTCGCTCAATAAGTGTCGACACATAATCAGACATTTATAGATCTATCGTATAGAATTATATTCATAAATGCAGGAGAAAAACAAAAACCTGAGGTCGTGGATTCAATGGAAGAAATTGAGGTCTCTCATCTCCAGTACCAAATCAAACATTAGAAATTGAAGAACTAAAGAGTATTGATCCACACATAGTTTCATATACAAACAAGCCCTTTATACATGTTTAGAGATGAACAATATTAAAGGACTTTGTTGGTATAGGAAATCATTCATGGATCTGGAAAAAATTGAATCAGAATATTGATTGCTTTTGCTCATATACGCTTCTCAACTACTCTCTTCGATTCAGATACAATTCACAAGTCATGAGTGAGAGGGAAGGAGGGGGCAATTATGCCCTAAAATGGGACTGAAAAGACCAGTATACCCTCGATATATATAGAAAAGGTTAAATGGAAGAAATATTTAGGAAAATGAAGTTTTTTAATGTAATTAATTATAATTTAAGTTGTTAGTTTGTAATAATGATTTTTAGATTTTATTTGAATTACACAAATTCTATAAATTGTGGATTTTTTTAAGTAAATTATATAAAATAATTTATTTATTATTTGTGGATTTTAGGATTATTTTATTGGAATATATTGGATAATTTCAGAAACAAAAAAGTTTAATTCTCTTCAAATTTTCTTATTACAATTTTCAATTTTCTTTGAATTTCAGCAAATTCGGTCTGAAAGCCCGAATTTCAACCCTCATGATTAATGTGACATTTGGGCCCAATTAACACTTCCAGGTCAAAAAATTTCTCAACCCACAACATTTTGTTAGTTATTGTTCTAAATTAACTACCTGAGAAATTAATGTCTTAAAATTAATGTTTAAACGGTTAAATCCAATAGATATGGAAATATTTGACGGGCCTCAATTAAAATTGAGTCCACTAATGGGTTGCATTTGCCATTATTTAAATATTCATAAATGAGTTAGAGATCCATTGTGTGAGATTAAATGACATATCAGTCCAGGGGAGTTGGATCCGTTTGATCCATCAAACTAAATATAAAATAAAAATAAAAATCCTTGCAAAGTGAAAAGGTAGTGTAATTGGAGAAAAAAGGTGTAATTATAAAGTTAAGAAACGGTGATTTTTGGTTTTATTTTTTTTTTTAAAACTTCAAATTGTTTTTAGTTTTAACCTTGCAAAATAACATCGGCTAAGATTTATTTCAAAAATATATATGATAATATATAATAATATAGACATAATTATTCGTAACATCTTATTCTCCAGTCATGGCCGATTATAAACCTCAAAAGAAGATGAATTCTCACTATTGGAGAGATCAACTCTCACTTTATATATACAACAGGAAAAAAAAATCATAAATATTGATTTTAGTGTAATTTCATAAATTGTCCAATATTGATCATTTTTTCTTCAAAATTTATAAAATCTGTAAGTATATATATATATATGAAATTTATATATATATATATATATATATGTTGGCATTTTCAGCCACTTGAGTGGTGCGTAACTATTTTGCTGATGTGGAAAACTATTTTAAATTGTTATTCTTCTACAAATTATTATCAAATAAAAAGTCAGCAGAAAAATGATGTCGCATGATGATGATCTAATGGACTAAAAATCTCTTAAATTCTTCACCATGACGACTCGTGTGCCATTTTCCAACATACTTATAAATTTCAATAAAGAAAAACCATTGGAAATAGACCAATATTAAAGTTATTGGACTATGATTTATATTTTTAACTTTGATGTAACTATTTTTGGACATCTACTCATCGGAATTAAAAATGAAATTTTCAATGGATATATGCACATTACTTATTGTGAAAAGATGACATCTCGAACTAAAATAAAAATAAATATCATTTATTTTCATTGGTGATTATCGAGTACGTGTGTATGTATATTTTTTCAAAGAGGTTTTACTTGTAAGATTTTTTTTTCCCATTAAAATTGAAAGTATATTAATTGAATTCATCAACTTTCCTCTTAGCGACTCAAATCCACGATCAGTTATATCTTAGGTGCAAATAAAGTGGCTATAAATAGATCTAGCAATATAGGCAACATTGGATTCAGGGGACAATTGTGATTTTCTTGAGATTTTAGGGTACAAATTATTAACCCCACTTTATATAATTAAGCCAGCATTTTGCTCTAATAAATTGAAAAGTGGACAAGGGTAAGGTTCAAATCAAATTATAAAAAATGGTGAAAAGGAAGTGATAATTTGACACCTTTCCTTTTCAAAAGTTAACACTATTTGAGGCACCCAACTTTTATGCTTCTCTTTAATTTGATAAAACATGACATGTGCTTCCTTAGGTTGAACGAAATTTTCTCTTTGTCACTATATTAATTTGAAGAGTGAGTTTTGTGTCACACCATCTCACCATTTTTGTGAGATATGTTTGGTTAACTCAGATAATATGGGTCAACATTCAATCAATGCAGGCTAATTTTTAATCATTGCGGATCCAAAGTCTGTTGATATAATCAGTAATATCTCCACGTGAGAGTGTAAGATATTACATGATGAGAATAAAAATTTTATTTTTTTCCAAATTAATCATGAATTTGAAATTATTGAATCAAAAGTATTATTTTGATATATATATAATACATAAGTATTATTTGGTACAAACAAAAGTATCACATAGTATTACTAGTCAAATTATAATTTTTGCTTCAAAAGTATTATATGATACAACATACAAAAAATATTACATAAAGAGAATAAAGTATTACTTCTCAAATTATTAATGAATTTATAATATTCAAACAAAAGATATTACATGACCTACATAAAAATATTATTTAATACATACAAAAATATTACATGATAAAGTAGTATCACTTGATATATATATATATATATATATTACTTAATCTTGTTGATTGAGTCATCCCAATTCATCTCATGGATGAAATTTGCGAGATAATCCCATACAAAAATTTGTCTAAAAGATATATTCAATGATCTTTGAATTAATAAACGTTTTTTTAGCCACTATGTTTTCTGGATAAGAAAAATATCTCTCTTTTATAACCACTTTTTAGAAGTATATATTATTATCTTTTAGATACAAGTGGATAATAAATAGTTTTTTTTCTTACATTAGTGAGTAGAAAAAAGAAAAATCTTACATGAAAGTTATATTAACAAACATATCTTTGACAGTCTATAAGCATGATAACGACAATAATCAAATATTTCTGCAGACAATGTTGAATCAGAAACTGGAAACAAGAGGGAGCCATCTTGAAAGTGATTATCAATATAAATTTGATTATATTACTATTTCTAGGGATTAATTATGACAAACAAATTTATATACCTTCACATCACTACCTAAAATGTACTTATGTATTAGCATCTTTTTACTTGATTTCCTAGGCAGATAGCGATATAGTTGATTTGATTGGTGTAACCTCTTAATTTAATTGATTATGTATACTAGCTAATACGCTTATAAATTAATTGTGTTGGAATTATAATTTTAACTAACGAAATTAATAACCAATCAAAATATATCTAACAAGTTTTAACAATTATACAACCAAATCAATATAAAGTTAAAATTTCATATATATATATATATATATATATATATATATATATATATATATATATATAAGGGTGGAGACTATTTCTACCCAATATACATCACATAAAATGAAAAATACCCACTCAATAATAAAACAAATTTTTAACCTAAAATGAAGGTAAAATTACTCAACTGCCCATATATCCAAAATTTTCCTGAAAATAGATCACAATGATAAATGTAGATCACGAGGGTGAAGACAAATCACGAGGGTGTTAGAGCACTGTGATCTATTTTTTTCCAAAATTTTCTTGAAAATTGATCACGATGCTAAATGTAGATCACGAGGGTGTCAGAGTATCGTGGTCTATTTTTTTCCAAAATTTTCTTGAAAATAAATCACGATGCTAAATGTAGATCACGAGGGTGAAGATAAATCACGAGGGTGTTAGAGCACCGTGATCTATTTTTTGTCATCAACTCAGATCACGATGTTCAATGAAGATCACGATATTCAAATGCCACTGTGATCTAATTTGAGTATCGTGATCTATTTATCAACCAAAACAGATCATGATGCATTATCATAGATCACGAGGGTGTTTTCAGATCACGAGGGTGTTTAGCTGCGTGATCTGTGTAGATCACGCAGCTAAACACCCTCGTGATCTGAAAACACCCTCGTGATCTATGAATGAGCATCGTGATCTGTTCTTGGTGTACATTTTTTTTGTTTTTTAAAATCCGATTTACATCCATAAATATATACATATCTAAATTCAAAAATTATAAACTACATTATACTACATTTTAAAATAATGTTTATCTTACCTCTTTTGAGCAACAATAAAGAGATGAAATTTCACTACATTGCTTGATTTTACAAATAATTGGAGGATTTAAGAGAGAAAATAATTTTTCACCTTACATATGAGGGGATAAAATGATAAATGTGGTGGGTGGAATCATTAAAGGGGGTGGGTAAGGGCATTTAGGACTTTTTTTCTTCATTTTGGGTAAAAAAAAAACATGTTTTCTTATGGAGTTGGTATTTTTCATTTTTTGGTGTGTATATTAGATAGAAATACCTATTTCCAATATATATATATATATATATATATATATATATATATATATATATATATATATTAAAAATTATATAATTTGACCGGATTTGACTAGTTTCAATTTCGTTAGCCCAACAAAGTGGAGTTATGCCTAATTCTCACTTGAGCCAACTCATGAACACGCTATCATATTTTATATCAAAGAATAGATCGTTTCATTTTTATCAACATGTATGATTTAAATTTGTATCATTACTACTTTATTTTATATCAACAGAACCAGATCATAAAATTTTCATCATTTCATACCATTTAAACTTATGTTAAACCATCGTCTAACAAGTAAACAAAAAAAGAAAACAATTGATCAAATTAAAAAAAAAAATTAAGAAGACAGCTAAAAATAACATCTCTTATGAAAGTTAACTAAGAATTGCGGTATCCATACATATGAGGTCAGATATTCTTACAACATAAAGTGTTTCATTGTATACGTCGATTATCCCTTTAATTTTTTTATTTTATTTTTATTTTTTTTGAATTCCCTTTAAACTTTTAAAAATGTTGTTTTTGTACGTCTTTTTTTTTTTTTATATTTTCAGTTAAATTCTAGATTTATCAGAGTTCACTTCTTTTATCGTAAAAATGTATTCATTTGCTTTGTAAATTAAATTCAGCCTTCTTACTCATATATATTATAAACAAAAAATAATATTTCCTGTTGAAAGTAAATGCTAATTACGTCCCTATTGACATTCATAGTCCAAATAAGTTATCAAAATAGATGAATGATCAGTCACAATTTAATAAAATTAACGATGATGGCTGGCCTGCTTAATTTAAACTTAAATTTCTGTATTAATTAGTTTTAAAAGATAGACTTAATAATTGATGAATTAGCGTAAATCAATTAATGTCGTACAATGATGCAATTAGATGATACAAGTCAAGACTCAAGATGGAGACAATGTCGATTGCAAGAGGTTGGCCCACATGAATTGGAATTCTGATAAATTTTTAAGAAGCATATTTGGTGTAGAACTATAATATGGTTAAATTTATTTTTCGTCACATGACTATTGGGATTCCGATTTTAGTTATATAATTATCACGATTTTAATTTAATTTTATATTTTAAAATTTTGTTTGATTTCAATTCAATTTTTACGGATTGAATTAGGATTTTTCGGAGATTTAGAAATAATGTGACAACACATGTCAAATTCTTGTTGATAGAAATGCGTCACCACATCATTTTTAGGCAGGGACGGAGGGAGAGGGGGCCAAGGGGACATTGGGACCCCTCAAATTTAAAAAATATGCTATAATATATATATATATATATATATATATATATATATAATTTCTCTTAATTATATATTAGTCTCATCTTTATATATATAAAAGTAAGACCACTTATGCCACATGTCAAACTTACATTATTTTGACATTAAATATGATTAATTAATGACTTTAAATTTTATGTTACAAAAAAAAATTACTAAATAATTTAGAAATGTTGACAATATTTATCTATATAAATATGCTAGGCTTCAATATAAAAATTATTTTCATATTTGAAATTAATTAAATTTAAAATTTTGAAAAAAAAGTATAAATAAAAAAGAAAATTGCTAAAATAAAGATGAGTTTATTAAAAATGATTGTTCAAACTTTCCATTTGAACTTATTAATTATTGAAAAATTGAATTATTCTTTTTTTAATCTATGTTTTAAAATAAACTATAAAATTAATTTGTGAAAACGTGATTTTCATTTTTTTAATTTAATTGAAAATAAAAAGGGTGGGTTGTTATATATGTTAACAATAAAAAGCAAACTAAAAATGATGATTGGTGGGTTGAAAATATAATAGGCATATCAATATATATATATATATATATATATATATATATATATATATATATATATTATTTTCAAAATAATTATTTATGATCCTCTACAAATGCACCATATTTCGACAATTATATTTAATGTTGTGATATTTATTGCACAAATCATAAATTTAATTTTACTGTATAAATAATATTTAAAATTTTCCAATTTTACCAAATTTACTTTATTTTAAATTTTTTTTTAAATTTTACCAATTTTTTATTTATTTATAGAATCTCGTGTATTATACGGGTCCTATACTAGTATATAATAATAGAATGGTGGTATGAGTTTTCTAAATAACTGAAATGAGTAAATTACATTTATGACCACCTATATTTGTATTATTCAAGTATTCAAAATTTGAGTTTTATCATTTCAATATCAAACCATTAATATGAATTTGTTAAAAAAAGTATAAAAATTCAAAATTGAATATATGTTCACTGTGAAATAGAAATGTACTTATATATATATATATATAATTTATACATAATTCGAATTTTTATACACTGTGAGTGGACCCTCCCTGAACAAAATTTCTAACTTCGTCACTTCTTTTAGGTCTTTGGAAAGCCCCAATTTGGTGGCCATGTTCATCGCACTTTACATTTTGTGACGAAATTCGAATTTTCCAACTAATTAAATATAACTAAAATCGAATAGATTTAATTTTAAATTATGAGACTAAATTGAAAATCGTAATTCTTATAGTACCAATATTAGATAACACCATAGTTATGGAACGAAAAATGGTTTGAACACTAGCATAACATAAACAAATAGATTTGTCATAACTTTCAGCTTTTAATAAAGTTTTTATATTTTTTCCTTATAATATTAATTCTCCATTTATATCATTATTAATTCATACGAGTTTTTTTTCCTTACATCATAAAATTTGTTCATTACTTTATAAAATTTAAACACTTTAACTAATTTATGTTATAATATGAAAAATATGAAACAAAACTTCAAAACCGTCTCAATCACAATTCTCCAATGATTGGGAAGAGAGACCATGAAACATTGTGCTTGTCTTCTTCTCTCGTTTTCCAGGACTCGAATAAATTCTATTTGGTACCCTCTGATTTTTGGTGTGTCTAATTTTAATTAATTCTTTTTTCTTTTTTTTGCATGCTAATCAAATTATTATTTTGATTGGGCCTTCATACTTCAAAAGTTTATATTTTTTATAAGATATATTACTTTAAACACTGAAAAAATATTCAATTTTGTATTTTTAACTTTAAATAGTTGTTAAAATGGACCAATTTTTTTTGAGTAAACCAATTAAACAAAAATGTACAAGTTAAATGGATCAGAGTACAATGTCTGATACACATTGCATGAGCTTCTAAACGGAGAAAAAGCATGATATTTAAAAAGATTTGACTTTTTTTTTTCATATAGCAAAATATTAAATGACTTGCTTTCACATGATATGGATATTTAATCAAACAAAGTTATTGTTTACTTGTTGTCATATATAATAAAAACACAAAAATGTATATTAAGTTATCTTATGGATATAATTTTATGAGACGGAGTACCACCACCTACAATACAACTTATTTTCATAACTAAGTTAGATTCACAACCGTCCTATTTAAATGAAGGTTAGTCACAATTTGTGTTTTTATTCTACAGGGAAAATATATCAATTTCAGTATTGTAGGCCTGTAACATAATTAGGTCTTGTTCACTTTTTTTTTTTTGATCTGATTTTACTTGTAATCTCAATTTCTATGTGAATCAGCATGAGAATTGAGTCCATGTCATCAATGTAGAATCTATCAAATTAACCATGTATATTTGGTCTAAGAATAAATAGTAATTTATATAAAATCGTTAAATTAATATTTTGACTTAGAAGGACTATTTTCGAACATCAATATCTTGTTAACAGAATTAAAAATGGTTCTTTATCGATCTATATGAAAACTTATAAGAACTTTTTACAAAGTCAATATATAAAAAAAGTTCAATCTTGAAATATACTTAGTTTCGAAAGCATTACCAAACGTGTACTAAATATCTCAACGGATCGAGCTATATAAAGTTGAGGGCAATGCCAATGTCTGCGTGGAGAAGTAGTTGAATAGATGATGGAATAATATATATATATATATATATATATATATATATATATATTTATTTATTTATAAATAGTTTGGAGAAACCAAGTCAAAATGAAGTTGTACACATATGTTTTGTCTTCTCCATATAGTTTTTATCATCATCTACTTGGATCATTAGGCCTAGCAGAAGCAAAAATCTCATGTATATTATATAAATAATGCATTAATTAATGAAGATTCGATCGGGCACATATAATACTTAATAATTATCTCCAATGAAATGATTAAATATTAGTGTTTCATTTGTTGAGAGGCAAACATCATTAAAATTATTAATTATTAATTACTTTGATGATAATAACATATCATATGATTGGGGGTTGTTAATTTTGTCTTCCCGTTTGTTCCTAGGCTATATATTATATATGGAGTACACTAATTTCATGCAAATCCAAAAAAGAATATAAGATAGTTCCATATGCTACCCAATAAATCCAGAAAGAATTAATATGCTTACACCATTGTTCCTTGCATTGATTTATTTAAATTAGGATCATGATCACTTCATCAGTCATATTTTCACAATCGGCCTAAATTAAAATTAATTAATTTTAACTTTTAATTTCAATTTAATACACATAAGCGAACTAGCTAGGTCTAATACACCTAGATTTAATTTGGACCCAATTAATATTTCCGATCTGAATTAGCCTAAATTTAGGCTCTTTTATAAATTATTATCCTAAATTGTCAGCATAAATATATTACTGCCCTAAATTATAGAATACTAAAAGTTAAACAAATTGAATATTAAAACTCTCGATGACAAATTACCATATAGTACTACTTATGACACAACACTATGATGTTTGTGGAGAATGGAATTAAATCTTCTGTTTGAATTTGATATTGATCTTAGATTTCATTATTTTTAATTCATTTTAAATGTTAAATATTAGTGATGTTATATAGTGAAATATGGTGATTATTTTGAAATATCGAAGTGAAATAGAGGCTCAACTTATAAACAAAAAGTATGTCTTCAATTAATTTGTGTCCCTTGCATAGCTTATTATTACATCATGAATATATATACAATAATTAAATAACAATACACTAAACCATAATCCTTGTAACATCTTTTGTTGTCTCCTTTTTATCCTATATCATATGCACCATAGCGATTTGTCTTGCAAAGGCCTAAACACATGGATAGAAATTCCATAACTTCCAAACAATCCATCTTCCAACACCCCATCACCAACCCTAGAACCAATGGCTCAGACATGCAACTATCCACTCATCACCCTCAGCTCAGCACCACCAACTCCTCCGACTCCGTCGAGACCGCCGGCGACGCCAAGTGGGCAGCCAAGCTCCTCCGCGACTGCGCCGCTGCCATGTCCGACAAGGACTCCTCCAAGATCCACCACCTCCTCTGGATGCTCAACGAACTCGCCTCCCCCTACGGCGACTCCGACCAGAAGCTCGCCTCCTACTTCCTCCAAGCCCTCTTCTGCAAGGCCACCGACTCCGGTCTCCGCTGCTACAAAACCCTAATCACTGTCGCCGAGAAGAGCCACTCGTTCGACTCGATGCGGAAGCTGATCCTTAAGTTTCAGGAGGCCAGCCCCTGGACCACGTTCGGCCACGTGGCGTCCAACGGGGCCATGCTGGAGGCTCTGGAGGGTGAGACGAAGCTTCATATAGTCGACATCAGCAACACTCTCTGCACCCAGTGGCCGACGCTTCTAGAAGCGTTGGCCACTCGGAACGACGAGACCCCCCACCTCAAGCTCACCGTCGTGGTGACCACATGCCTGGCTAAGTCAGTCATGAAGGAGATCTCTCCACGCATGGAGAAGTTCGCTCGGCTAATGGGGGTCCCGTTTGAGTTCACTGTCCTGACCGGTCTGAACCGGCTAGGCGAACTCAAACAGGAAGACCTAGCTGTCCGAGAAGACGAGGCCGTCGCCATCAACTGCGTCGGAGCTCTCAGACGAGTCGAGTTGGAAGAACGTAACCATGTCATAAAACTGATACAGTCTCTAAAACCCAAGGTGGTGACAATGGTGGAAGAAGAGGCCGATTTCTCGAGCCACGATCACGACTTCGTGAAGTGCTTCGAGGAGTGTCTCCGGTTCTACACCATCTACTTCGACATGCTGGAGGAGAGCTTCGCGCCAACGAGCAACGAGAAGCTGATGCTGGAGAGGGAATGTTCCAGAAGCATAGTTAGGGTTTTGTCGTGCGGAGATGACGAGGTTGACGATGCTGATCAGGGATGGGACAGCGAGAGGAGGGAGAAGGGGATCCAGTGGTCGGAGAGACTCCGGGAAGCGGGGCTCTCGGCCGTCGGATACAGCGATGACGTCATCGATGACGTCAGGGCGTTGCTGAAGAGGTACAAGGGTGGGTGGTCACTGGTGGTGCCAGGTGAAGAGGATCAATCAGGGGTTTATTTAGCATGGAAAGAGGAACCTGTGGTATGGGCTTCAGTATGGAAGCCTTAGAAATATTTTATATGGTGAGAAATATATATATAGGTAATATTAATTAATTATTATAGCATGAGGTTTCTATATATTGGGATCCCATTTTTATTTATTAGTGATTTTGCTTCATTCAATTCAACTGATCTAACATTAGTTGATCAAACTTTTGTGGTTGGGAGTTTTTGGTTCTTTTTCTTTGCTTTTTCACATTCTTGTTGTTTGAAAGCTCTTGCACTTGTTATAACAAATCATCTTGGAAAGGAGAGATGGGTTTTCTCTTCCATAAACAAATTAGTATTTTATTGCATTTGCCATAGCTGGTATGTATTATAATTTATAATTTTATAATCCATTTTATTAGTATATCTTCAATGATTACTATAATAATCAAGATAATTAATTCGCAGTTTCTTAGTGGAAATCCGTAGGCATATTTAGGCATTGATTTGACTTTTTTTAATTATTGAACAGAAGTTGTTTCCATTATTATTCCCCAAATTCTGATTTTTTAGCAAAATCCTTTCTCCCTTCCGCACACAAGTCACACCAAGCCACCAACAAGTATAAATTGGGAAAAGGATTAGACATACTAGTTTGCAAATGTACCAGTTTTATATTTGTAGAAATTGCAATTTTCAAATTCTACCTTATACTTTTTCCTCTTTATTACCAATAATTTTCGCATGTATTTCAATTTTAGTTCATCGAATATCAATTTTTTTTAATTTTCATTTGATTTTACTCGAAATTTTGGTTTTTGCTATTATAGATGCCAAAACTGCTAATGTGGATTTTTCAATTCCGACAATCACATAAGTCAAAATTGAAATTTCGAGCAAAATCAGATCAATTTTAGAAAGGAAAAAAAAACAAAGAATAAATGTTGGGAGATCAAAATTGAAATATTTAAAATTGATAGTAAAAAAGTAGATAAGACCTAATAAATAATTACCTGACGAAAATTGTAATTTTTTCGTATGGTTGCTTTGGTATATACAGATTGGTCGAAAAAGTAGGAAATAAATAGATAAGATTTATACAATTAAACGTTAAAGTTTCAATTTCGATAACAATAAACATATAGTTGAAAACACAATTAAGTTGTTAATTGAGTAAAATTTACAGGGATCTTGTCATCTTGATGACCTAACAAATTAAACAGTAATTATTCAATCCAATATGTACTATATGCATATATATATATATATATATATATATATATATATATATATATTAATTGATAGTACCTAAAAATATAGCATGCAATTAAATAGTAGGAGATTAATACTAAAGAGTAAGTCTCTTGTGAGACAGTCTCACGGAATTTTAATGCATTATGTGAGATGGGTCAACACACAACCCAATTATCCATCATCCAAATTCTACAATTCACATATGGTTTGTGGGTGATGAGGTTCCGTCTTACGGAAACTATGTGTGAAACCGTCTCACATGAGTTTTTGTGAACAATAAATGTAGTTGAGGATCTAAACTAAGCTACCATTATCTGCCTGACTTCTGACTAGTCAACTAAATTCATAACATTTATACATGAAATTGAACACCTTTTATATATATATATATATATATATATATATATATATACTGAAAGTTAGAGATGTCAAAATGGATCAGGTCACTCCGTTTCTTAAACAGAAGGTTAAGTTGAGCACATAATGACCCTCCAGGAGGCGAGCCTCAGTGGGTTGTCCCGCTGACGGGTCAGGCTTTTAGTTGGTTGGCTGCAACTACTTTTTTTTTTAAATTTATAAATAATAGATGAGATATGAGTAATAATAATAAAAATTCTCACCTAATGTATGTTATGGTGCTTAAAATATTGAGGAATCTCATTTATTAATAGAAGAGAGAATTTCAAAAAAAAAAAATCTATTTTAAAAATGTTATTTTTTATATTGTACATGTAATTAATTAAAATGAGATAGGTCTGGTCTAATCCATTTTGACAATTCTAACTAAAATTGATATATATTTTTATTTAGAAAATTGAATACTTTAAAATCAATCCTATTAAAATAAGAAAACAAATTTTAATCTTGTAACTTGAAAATTTGTCCAATTTCATCATTTTTCTTCTACTAGAATTTATAAAATTTGTTGTGACTCTCATACACTTCTCAAAATTTTAAATTTTTACATGCACATAGAGATAGAGATATTGTAGCGAAGCACACACCCAAATGCACGTAAGGTGGAGCTATAAAATCGAGCAGAAAAGATCGATATTGGTGGTGGTGAATAGTGGTACACATCGTGGCGGCAGCGCCACGACGATGAGAGAGAGAGGGGCCCATGAAAAGAATGGGTGGGTGGCAAGCAGAAGTACACCAAATGAATCCCAGGGTTGTGTTTTTGTCTAGTGAAATGTACACATAATATGTGATATGAACAACATATATATTAATCACAAAAACTCGTGTGAAACGATTTCACGAATAGTTACCGTGAGACGGAGCCCCATCAACCACAAACAACATGAGCGTTGTAGGGTTTGGGTTGTAGGTGATTAGATTGTGGGTTGACCCGTCTCACACAATGCAATAAAAATCCGTGAAACGATATCACAAGAAACTTACTCTATATTAATCAGGCTTTGATATATCTCTTCTTTTTCCATCACCCTATGCCTCCCACCAACATTAACTAGTGGGGAAATGCTTTTCCAGATTTTGGATAAGACCATTGCTAGCTTATTATTTTCAATCCTCACACACCTTTTCCCCTCTACTTTTATTTGCTTTTGTCACTTTATATTTAGATTATAAGATCAATTCCCAATCTCTCGTTTTTAAAGGGACCCTCTCATGCATACATACTCATCTCTGCATGCATTAGATATTACAAGGTCCCCTACTAATTATATAAATCAACTACACCAAAGTTGGATCCTCAACCCCTAGAGTACTAGCCGATCGAGAATTAATTCTAACGTGGGGCAGTCACGTCAACGATTTTCAAAATTTTGATCAAAATTAAATTGAAATTGAAAAAAAAAAAATTAAAACATAGAGGACCAAAAGTGGGAATAAATATTTATTTATTAAAAAAAGGAAAGTGACTTACTTAGACTAAAATTGAAATACCCCTTAATTAGTTTTATGACAAAATAAATAGAACTGTAATAGAAGTCGGGGTAAGAATTTGATTTGCTTGTACAAGTAAAGTTGGATCATGAGGCTATAAAGTACGTATTCATGCATCTTTTTGATATTTGGGTTAGCTAGTTTATTATTTATTTTATGTTTTTCTTTCAAAAAGAATGAAGTTTTCTTTTTTTAAATATTTACTTATAACAATGCTCTCAGTATTTAAGTGTTTTAATATGATGTCACGTCACTACTTTTTTAGGACAATAATATAGGCCTACCGCCTACATGATACAACATTGGTACTTTCTCCTTTAATTGATCACCTCATCTAAAAGACTAAGGGATGTTTGCAAGAAATTTTTACAGTTTTTCATCATTTATTTAAGTTTTATAAATCAGTTTTTTGTATTTTAATTCTTTTCTAGCAAATTATAAAATCTACTAGAATCTATAATTTAGAAGCGGACTGGGGTTACTTTGACAAATTCTCAATTAAATTTTAAAAAAATATCAATTTTTTATTCCAATTTTAAAATTATTTTGCAAATACAATCTACTTTTGCTAGTAAGTGATTTCTCCATAATCACTAAATTTAATCACATTCTCAATCATACAATTTTTTGCAAACACCCCCTAAAACAATGTGAAATTTTGAGATATTACATGAGATTCCACTTTTCATGTGTAAATTGTAATCTAACTTATGTTAGAACAAGAAAGCATCGAAATAAGAAACTTTATTGAAGATATATATATGGGGTGGATAGCCTACTGTACCACAATAGATATAACCAATAACAAATTTACCACAAAATATAGTGATTGTACTAAAATACCACGAATTATAACAAACTTACAAAAATACCATAATTTTTGACCGGTCTTAATGTGAAGACAAAAAATTGTATGCCCCCAGCCGCACACCCACACCGTAGCTAGTGTGTGCCGCGCGCGCACCTGATTTACTCTTCAGGTATCACACTTCAGGTATCACCTGATTACTCTTCAGGTATCACACTTCAGGTATCACCTGATTACTCTTCAGGTATCACATATAATTTACTCTTCAGGTATCACCTGATTACTCTTCAGGTATCACATATGATTTACTCTTCAGATATCACCTGATTTACTCGTCAGGTATCACATATGATTTACTCTTCAGGTATCACATATAATTTACTCTTCAGGTGTCACATATAATTTACTCTTCAGGTATCACATATCTACCCTTAAGATATTCAATACTTGATTTACTCTTCAGGTGTCACATATGATTTACTCTTCAGGTATCACATATTTACCCTTAAGGTATTCAATACTTACTTTTCAGGTAGTACATATTTAGTTTAAAGATACTACATATATTTAAGGTATTACAGTGTAATTCTTAAGGTATTAGTTGTATCCTCTTAAGGTAACTTTAAAATCTTACAATTTAAAATGTGATTTTCATCATCTTCTTCCCTAATATCATTTACATAAGCCCATTTTGGCCTAAAAACGTGGATCCATTTGAAACCAAGGCATCATAAAATCAAACAAAAATAAATCTTATCATCAACTTTCATCGTATCTTTGTTTCATCACACTCAAGAATTTCTTTTATCTATTTGTTTGAATCTTGTCATAATTGTATCTTCTTTCAAAAACAAAACACATGAAATTCCATGGCAAAAAGCTGTAAGGTTGAGAATAGATATTAAAACAGAAAAATCAAATCAAATAATATATCTCTTCATGTTGAGATGGGATTTGGAATTCTCTTTCCAGGTTAAGGAAAAAGCTTGGTATTTATGTGTAATTGTTTGTTTTTTTTCTTCTTTTTGTTGGAATTCAAATGAAGAAAAAGAAGAAAAAAAAGAAGGGGGCAGGAAGAAGAGAGCCCAGGGAAGGAAGAAGAGAAAATTAGGGTAAATTTTTTTTATATATATATGTGAATTCGGGTCAGGGTCGGGTTGGGGGCACGGATCCTAGATCCGTGCCCCAGGGGCACAAGAGTGTTGCTCTAATGTGAATAGTGAGTTGATGGGATTGAAAATTAATTGGGCCAACTAACAATCAAATCACTTTGAGTGTATTAAACGAAAATTTACAAATTTTCGTTTAATAGTGCAAATTTACAAATTTTCGTTTAATAGTGCAAATTTTCGTTTAATAGTGGTAGGCATTTGAAAATTTTCGTTTAATATCCCCCAAAGTGATTTGATTGTTAGTTAGCCCAATTAATTTTCAATCCCATCAGCTCACTATTCACATTAGGACCGATCAAAAATTGTGGTATTTTGGTACAATCACTATATTTTATGGTAAATTTGTTATTAGTTATATCTATTATGGTACAGTAGGCTATTTCCCCATATATATATATATATATTTATATATATATATATATATATATATATATATATATATTGTGTGTGTATTACTTGGTCACATCGGATTTAGACCATCTTCAATGTATTTCATTGTTAAAGTAATTTCTCTCGAATTTTATTGTAAAACATATTCTCTTGAACCCCAAAATCGCAGTTTTGGTATTATGTTTAAATTATAAAATTAACATATATAAAGAATGTAGATCCAAACTACCACACTCCATGTTTGGAATTTGGTTTGGAGTATGCACTACAAGAAAAATGAGTATTTGCGACAACAATATGTTGTCGCAAAAACATTGATAATTATCGTAAAAATATTTTCGACAACATTTTGTCGCTAAGGTATTATCACAAATGTCTTCTCATAAATAGTTTTTTTGCAACAACATGTGTAGTCACAAATAAATTTTTTTCATTAATTTTTGTGACAACGTATTGTCAATCTATATTAGTATTTTTTGCGACAATTTGTTGTCGCAATAACTAAATTTTTCGTGACAACTTTTGTTGTCGTAGAAAACCTTATCGTAGATACTCATTATTTTTTTTAGTGATGGGAGACGCACAAGCATCTCCATGCTACATTTTCTATCAGTAGTTTGGATTCTCTGTTATACTTTAATGTTTCATTTTGTATTTTATTATTTTTAATACATGTTACATAATAATTATTAATGCAATATATATATTTATTTATTTATTTATTTAAAAATACTTGATGAAATCCACACTGAAATAAGAGATCCCATTTATGTATTTGGTGTGTAGTATGACTGAAGAATTTTAGAACTCTATTCTAAATTAACAATCTTTCCTTTATAGCTCTATTTAATAAATATCTGGCGATCTTCCCATAATTTCTGTCAAGTGTCAAAACTTATGTTTTAAAATCCAGCTTCTTTTTGCCTGCCAATTAATTCATACATTAGGAGTGGTAGAGTAGAGGTCAGGTATCCATTTTATGTAAATTTATCTATTCAATTTGGAATAGGATTTTGATATTATTCCATAGATTAATTTCTCTACAATTAGTCTCAACTTGATAGTTAAACATATCAATTAATGTTGACATCACAAATCACTTTCATATGAGAGAGAGAGAGAGAGGGAGAGAGAGGCACAATACTATGAGAGCTTTATCTGGTATCCTTAATTTCCAAATATCCTTCTAACTTTTTTAGGACTAATTAAGTTGAAACATGTCTTGTTAAATTGATTTATACTATGAAAATTTAGTCACTTGATTTGTCACCATTAGTTGTTATAAAGATGTTATCTTTATTGATTGATCTTCTAAATCGCAGGGGACAACGTTTGTCTCATTGTCAATTTGATGTTTAAACTAATAATATATATATTTTTTTTTTGACAACAAACTAATAATATTTATGAAAAGTTATTCCACTATATTGAAAATTGAGAAATAATAATTGCATGATTATGGAATCATAGGTAAGATAGAGATAAAGTTGGATTGTAATATGATTTTAAATTCATTTTTAATCTCAAAATAAACAAGAATTCATATATTAAAATGCATAAATATCATATCAAACACACTCTAAGTGTGTGTCTTGCTAGTTTTCCAATAAAGGTTAAAGGTATTTATAGTGTTGATTAGTTGTATGGATGTAAATTATGTGGGTATTTGAGGTTAGTCCAACATGATTGAACCCTTATATGAGAGACTTTAGCATCATATTATCAATTTTGAACTGGTTAAGTTAAACTTTTGGGGTTTTGAATTGGTTATGGATTTTTATTTTAATATCCAATTGAGTTTGGTTTTGCACCTTTTAGTAAAATCGAACAAAATTAAGTTCAGGTTCAAACAAATAGGAACAAGATTAATTGTTTGGAGCTCGACTTAATTGAACTCTATTAAGTACTTGTATAAAAGTCCAAAATATATTGTAATTTAATTGAAAACATTTAAGGTTTGACTTAATGGCTTCTATATATCAATGAAGTATAACTAAAGTAAAATAATAAAATATCTTATATTGACATAGCTTTATTAGGCTCGAGATGTGTACCGGGGAACTCAAAGTCGAATTTGAGACCAACTTAAATAGCTTCACTTAATTAACTTCGAGTCAACTTGAGAAAAGAAAAAAAAAATCGACTTAATCTTGAATAGTTTTGTTCCATTGCATGAACTATTAGGACTATCTGTCAACATCATTCTACACACAATAAGTCAAGAGATCAAAAGGTAAGTGAAATTCTCTCTTGTATTTAAACGAAGTTTGAAGGTATTGCAAGAAGATTGAAATACGTTCTTCGTTGAGGAATATAATTAAAACCACGTTTAATCTAAAATTAAGGTGCTAAACTTCTTATATAAACGGTTTTCAATTCAACAAATTTATCAAATCCTAGGCATTTTTTGTGGGTTGGTTAAAAATGTTCTTCTTGGAAGTCTTTAATATTAATTTTTAGTTGGGGAGATAAGGCATCGATGCCCTCAAATCAACGTTATTCAAGTTAAATTATTAGCATAGGACATAATATTAACTAGAATTTCTACTTGAAAGCTCATTAGAAAGCCCACCCACATCTGAACTTGTATGTCCGACAGGCCCAACATTCTTACTCTTATATCCAGCCCAAGTAGGCCCATTAGAAAACCCACACTCATGACCCATCCTTATTCGCATGCCCAACACATGTAAGCCCACTAAATTGTTCACCAACATACTAAGCACGAGTATAAAGCCCACTCTCATCCCTACTTGCATGCCTGGTCTCGACCCACCAAATTGAACCGGTCCTTTATTAGAATTTACATTTGATGTTATATCTCGTGTTTCATGATATTTAATACATATCATGTATTAATTAATGAAGTCATTTGATATACATAACATATAAGAATTATTTTGAAATATGAGATATAAGATAATTGTAATAGATCTCATATACAGAACATCAAACTTTACACATTAGTGACCAGATAGTGGAACTCGATTTTTGATTTTTAATAGGAACATTAATTTTCAGATTTCCCTTCTT
This sequence comes from Scutellaria minor, assembly GCA_954870855.1. NCBI lineage: Eukaryota > Viridiplantae > Streptophyta > Magnoliopsida > Lamiales > Lamiaceae > Scutellaria > Scutellaria minor. The sequence goes on along the minus strand of OX940725.1, from coordinate 11,173,745 downwards.
TTTTTTAATTTTTAACTTTTTAAGTACCTCTAAAGCAAATCAAATGATTTCACTCATATCTTATAAGGACTCGAATCCAAGATTTAAGTTCAGATAACATCCATCTTTACCACTATCAACTTACCCTTCTTCTTTGTGTGTGTTATAATTAGGTTTCCATATATATATATGACTGTTACACCACCAATCGTGAGCATACATGTTAATGTGTCCACTATTGATGTGTAAAAAATCTAATATAATCATTAAAATCAAATTAAAATATTTAGAGGGATAAAATCTTTATATATCAATTGTGGCCATTTTAAAGTATATTCACGGTGGACTGGGAAACAATATTATACAATATTATCCATATATATATATCACGTAATTGAGTAGGTCTTCTGTGTCCCCAGCCCACCCTGTGGGCCTCACATTAATTTTAAAAATATTTTTTTTTCGCTCAGGTTTTTTATTTATTTTCATGTATAGGTATCACATATATACCTTGAAGGTATCCATGGAATGTCTTGAAGGTATCATATGTATACATTGAAGGTGCGCGGGTGGCGTGAGTGCGTGGTTTGTGAGGTGCGCACGGCGTGGGCGCATGGGCGCACATGTATACCTTCAAGGTATACATGAGATACCTGTGAGCGGGCGGCGTGGGTGCATGATTTGTGAGTTGCGCGCGCATGGACGCTTGTTTTGTGAGGTTTTACAGGTATGTCTTATAGGTATTACAAACATGAACTAAAGATATCTGATACCTGAAGAGTATGTGTGGGATACCTTTAGAGCAAATATGAAATACCTATCAGGTGTGCGCACATGGTCGCGTGGGTGCGCATCCAGCGCGCGTGGACCCTCGGGAACATAGAAGTTTTTGCCCACGTAATTTTGTTTATAAAAATTGATTTCTTGAGCTTTCATTTTATATGACTCAATTCAAAACAAAATGATGCGTATATAGCCCACTCAAAATAAGAGGAAATCATCTTAGATTTAATTCCTACAAACAAACATTCGAAATTATTCAAAACTAAATGAAAGACTAAATTTTTACGAATCAAAAAAAGCATAACTTTTTGTTTATTTAATGCCACTTGCAGTGGGCTCGACAAGAAATCTGATGATGTGGCATTTGAATGATGATCAGCCTTTTTTCTGATTTCATTTGTACTTTCTCTAGATTGAAATGGATAGCCACTGAAAAATCGAATTATCAACACCCTCTCCTCTCTACAGTGCGATTTCCTGGGGTTTAATCAAATGATCAAGATGTTAAAAGCAACTCCACTGCTTTTCACACCAAAATGCCACCCAATAATTCGTCTCAACCCTCCCACCATTTCACTAAGCAAACCCAGAAATCCATTTTTCCCTTCAGTTTCTTTCTCACAACCCATCAAGAATTTCAAAATCACTGCTGCAGAACAGCAGCAGACACCTGAATTGGAGCCTCAGAACAACAACTCAGGTACTTGATTTCCTAGTGATGTTTCTGGTGTGGGTTCTGCTTATCTTGCTGTTCTTGATGTGTTTATTTGAGAGTTAGTTATATGTATTGTGTTCTGGATTGTGCAGATGATGAAAATAAGTTGTTAAGTGACGAGGTTGAGTTTGGATGGTTACCAGCTTTCCCCCATGTCTTGACTGCTTCCATGTCCAATTTTCTCTTTGGTTATCATATTGGGTAAGTTATGAATTATTTTCAGCTTTTATTATCTTTTTCTTATAGCATAAGACTGTGTGTAGTGTGTGTAGACTGTGTAGTGATGATTGAGTGGTCTATACATTGGTTGAGCAACTTGTTAACTAAAATTAAAAAGTAAATGAATAGCTTTGTAGAATCTTGATTTTGGCGTGATTTCTCCTTATGTATATCGAATTTATATGATCTTAAAATTCAGGAGTAGCATTGTGTTTATATGGCTTTGTCATGGTGCAGTGTAATGAATGGTCCTATTGTGTCTATTGCCAAAGAGCTTGGTTTCGAAGGGAATTCGTTTCTCGAGGGGCTTGTGGTTAGCATATTCATAGGTGGTGCGTTTGTTGGAAGCATAAGCTGTGGTTCTCTTGTTGATAAACTTGGTTGTCGTCGCACTTTTCAACTTGCTACTATACCTCTCATATTGGGTGCAATTATAAGGTAAGTTATAAATTCTGTAATGAAAATTATTATTGATTGAATGTGCAATTGGTGTAGGGACATGCTTTTTTTTATCAAATTTAAGTAGATATTATTCATTTGTTTCTAGAAATGTTTGACATCTGTGGAACTTGGTTAGTGAAGCACAATTGAAGACACTATCATTAGTTTAAGTTGGAAAGAAAAATCTCAAGTTTTATGGCTTAAGGAAGTATGAGGGCCGAGGGCAAGTCTTTTTCTGAATAATTGATAAGGTCTTCATACTAAAACGAAAAGCATTTCAGAGAGCAAAGTTTCTTCATGGCGAGAATAACTTTAAGAAAAAACTGACTGAAGCTATCCATTTGGGCAACAAATACATGCAATTATGGATAAAGAACATCACAGGAAACTTTTAAGGTGGCTGTATTTTGGGAATTTTTTGGAAGAAGTAATTGAGAATTAATGTGTTTGAAAATTTGATGTATTAGGAGCAAAATGCATTGAAAAAGGTTAACGTGTTCGACAGTGTTTTGCGAGAATGAATATGAAAGTAATATATTTTGAAGCCATCCAAACATATTTGTCAAACTAAGATCTTGATCCCTCCCAGCTGAGTACAATTTCTCTGTAAATTCCTACAACTTAATGAAAAAATATCTTCAAGAGTCCTTAAAAGCATATGTCTTTTCAAACTCATATAAAGGATTGACTCGTAAAATTTCTTGCACTGATTTTATTCTCATATAGATTTTCGTTTTGCAAAGAATTAACTACGTTATCGAAAACAAAGTTGTCAAGTTCCCAATCATGCAAGTCATTGGTCCATGAAATATGCACCATGAAAGCAATTGGTAATCCAATTAATGAGGATGAATGCAAGATTTAGAATCATGTATGAATTATAAGACCAATACGTCAAACCACCAGAATATTCTGTAGTTTGTACTCTTTGATTTCACAATGCAAGTTATGTGTTTCATGTATGGTCTCCAATTATTTCTCATGTTTCTCTGGTATTTGATATTTGAATGATTTATGGCAGTGCTCAAGCAAACTCCTTGGCAGAAATACTTTGTGGAAGATTTCTAGTTGGCCTCGGTATTGGGGTGAACACTGTTCTTGTTCCTATTTATATTTCAGAGGTAAATGTTAACAGCTAAGACTTTTCTACCTTGTTTACCCCATGCAAATTTCGTGTTGGCTGAAGTTTCATAGCTTCACCATGGGACCTCACTTAATTTACTAACTTCCACATTGCTTTATAGGTTGCCCCAACAAAGTTTAGGGGTTCACTGGGGACATTTTCTCAGATCGGCACATGTCTTGGAATTATATCTTCACTGTTTCTAGCAATTCCTTCAGAAAACAATCCACACTGGTAAGCTTCCTCTTCTTCTTCCATGATATTATTCCATTAATCTCTCTTCTTCCGTGATGTTATTCCATTAATCTGATGTTGAGTTTTGTGATATGATTATCAGGTGGAGGATAATATTGTATATGGCTAGTGTACCTGGGATCATTCTTGCCCTCGGCATACAGTTTGCAGTTGACAGCCCTCGCTGGCTGTGTAAAGTATGACATTAAAAAAAAATAAAAAAATCTTTTTATTTATTTTTAATTTTTGGGTGTGGATTTGTACACTTCTATCTTCTCATGCTCATGACCTTACATTTCTTATGTGTAGGCAGGAAGAATCGATGATGCTAAAGAAGTTATAAGAAAGCTCTGGGGGCCCTCTGAAGTTGATAAAACTATTGAAGAATTTCAGTCTGTCATTAGAAACGATGGTGTTGATTTAGATAGCAGTTGGCTGGATCTATTAGAGGAGCCTCACTCTAGAGGTGGTGTCAAGGTGTATTTTTCATTTCTTTTATGACAAATCTGTGTGCTTACGATGCCTGAATGCATGTTGTGATTCATTCGTTCAAATATTGCTTTTTGGACCCTTTTTATAGACTAAAGTAATGGGCATGTTTTCTGGTTGTGGCTGCAGTTGCATTCATTGGAGGTTCCCTTTTTATACTACAGCAATTTGCTGGTATAAATGGAGTTATCTATTTTTCATCGTTGACTTTTCGAGATATTGGAATCACAAGTAGTGCTTTAGCAAGCTTATATGTTGGGCTTACCAACTTTACAGGTCTTGGAACCATCTCATGTATTACTTTTTCATATATTATATATTCTCAGTTTTTAAGGCCTCATTTTCTGATGTATGCCAATTTTCAGGTGCCCTTTGTGCATCGTATTTAATGGACAAGCAAGGGAGACAAGTGCTTCTCATTGGAAGTTACTTGGGAATGGTGAGTAGTTCTACACAAGATGTGAAAATTAGTCTATTTAACGTATGCAAACTATTTAAAGTTATTATCTAATTTACACAAGATTGACACGCCGATCATTTTCAAAATGTGGTATGGGTATTTCAGAAAGCAATAGCTTTATAAAGACGATTTTGTATCCTCTGAAACTGGTTGTTTGATGCGCTATTTATTTTCACATACTTACAGTTATGAGCTATCATATTCATTTTTATAATATGAATATTTTGTTTTTTTTTTTTTTTTTTTTTTTTTTTTTCAGGCAGTTTCTATGTTCATCATAGTCAGTGCCATCAGCTTTCCTATTGATACTGATATCAGCAGCAACTTATCGATATTGGGCACTCTCTTGTATGTCTAGAACACAATGCAATCCTTAAAGTGTATTTTGCTGTATAGATATCTTTGGACTTATTCCTTTCCCTTCTTTATCATGCATTCCATCTTTTAGTTACGTGTAATTTCTTGTCTGGTTAAGTTATTTTATACAAATAAGAAGAGAGTGAATATTACATAGCTATATTTTAAATCGGATGTTAATTGTAATAGTCATTTCTTGATATTCATGCTACATAAGATGCATAGAATCAAGGAGTGATTATTTAGCATTTGCATATGCAGGTCCTCAAATTGTTAGTGGCAATACTTTGTTGATTGCAACCAAATAGAATTGATCAATTTTCTTCAAAATGTTATGTTGCTTCATTTGATAAGCCTCCAACTTCGATACTCTGTTGACTTCATGATGCATTATGCTTGGATGGAATCCAATGCACACTTTTGCAACCTATAAATTAACTACTTCGAAAATGCACTTCATTGAGAAAGCTTTTAATTGAATTTTGGTGGTTGTTTTTTAGGTACATATTTACGTTTGCTGTAGGTGCTGGGCCAGTAACAGGGCTTGTTATTCCTGAGCTTAGCAGCAGCAAAACACGAGGCAAAATCTTGGGCTTCAGCTTCTGTGTTCATTGGGTATGTACACAAAATTCTTATTCAATCCAAATTAACAGAAGGAATTCAGTTGTTACCCCAACACGGTTCGATAAATTAAGTGTGACTGATATCTAAACTTGCCACTGCAATTTTACTCTATTTTTCCCACACTTCTCCTTTTGAAAGTTTATGAAGAATATACTGTTTGTGGTGAATTCAGGTGTTCAATTTCTTGGTGGGTCTGTTTTTCCTTGAGTTGGTAGAGAAATTCGGCATTGCTCCAGTTTATGCAGGTTTTGGTGGTGTTTCCTTGCTAGCAGCTGCATTTGCTTACTATTTTATAGTCGAAACTAAAGGGCGGTCTCTTGAGGAAATTGAGATGTCACTTAGAAAGTAAGGCATAACATTGTCCACTTCGTGTTGGAAGAAATGATCGAACGAGCAAAGAAGGCCATTCATTCGAGCTGGTGTGTATCCTCATGAATTCTTGTATCGTGCTTTTCTGTACTTAAAAGACATTTTTGTTTGCAGTTCACATGTATAGAAAGTTCTTATGTGTTCTCTTGTATATACTAGCGAATAATGCATCTGCTTTTTCATCATGTAACATCTACAAAACAGTATGACTGTCTTATTTTTAAGGGTCATTGATATTATAACGATTGGAAATATGAAAACAATGCTACTGTATATTTTTAAGGGTCATTGATATTATAAAACTTGGTGACCACATATCTATTTCATATTTCTAACCTCACCATAGAATTTAAACCTAGTACACAACAAATAAATGCTCCAATATAGCATCCAATTCAATTATACATCCTCAAACACAACATAAACTGATAAATTTTTCAGAGACTAGAATATTGAAATTGTGGCTAAAATGGTTTTAAACCTAAAAGCAACTGAGAAGATTTTTGAACTACGCCCGAAAATCCAATTATCATATCTAAAACAGCATAAGATAGCAAGGCATGATCAAGGCTCAGAAGGGGCATATATTCAACATGGTAAACAAAAAAAAGAGAAGGCAATTAACCACCAAACTTTTGATTTTGTTTTACTACAGAACATGAAAAGAAATGTCTTACAACCAAAATTCCTCAAAAATCCAACCAAATTTTAAATAGAATCCAACAAAATATCTTTAAGGTTCTACACTCTCAGGATGACAGTCTCAGACCAGCTTACAGGTCTTGCACGCTCAAACCTGAAAACAAAGTAAAGAAGTGTGATTTAACAGAGTTCATCTAAATCCAACTTGTAGAAAACAGAAGTAATAATGAGAGTCAATATAAACATTGTTTCTAACAGCCAATAGTATATTGCAAATATTTACTAAGTCAACCATTATCCCATTAGATTACGTAGTCAAAATACCAGACAGCCAATGTGCATTGACTGTTAAAATACACAACCAACTCTTCTCAGCTACTGACAGCAGTATGGTTTTCTAAATGAACATGATTTAAATTATAATGCTATAAGAAAAGGATTGTTACTAATTGAAGCACAATACCAGCCTTAATTTTCTGCAAGAACTAAACTAGAAAGACTAACGAGTTGCAAGTCGGATAAGTTCAATCAGAAGTCAACATACCTGGTGGAAGGGACTGCTTCAATTTGTCGGCCTTCTCGGGGTCAAAGACACAGAGGGTATAGAGGTACTTTGAGCACCTAACCTTGAACTTCACCACATCTTTGCTTCTCTTGATCTTCACGGAACGAGCATCCTTCCTTCTAGCTGTCAGAAGGAAGTCCTTTATCTCATGTATCTGCTTCGGCTGTAAATTACGTACCAGACCAAGAATAAGATATAGAACTGAAGTTCTTGAGAAAAACAATTAAGATAAACACACATGATCTCTCAACAGACTAATCCAACAACACGTAACATGAGCAATAACATGTATCATTATCCCAAACTTTGTGGCAAACCCAACAAAGCACTCAGGTACCACCACTCAATGAAATCAAAAGCTTAGTTTCACATCATATGAACAAGACCCACAATAGGTGTGACAACCCTAAGTTTCTAACATCTTAACACTATTCTTATTGGGCTGGATCTCATTACCATGTTACGGTTAAATCATGCATCAAATCAAAATAAACAATTACGCCATGTTCATTCAGTACATGCCAACTACATTCTACATAACACCAACACGTCGACATCCACTAGCTTCCACCATATTCTAAATGGTACGTGTTCTTCCAAAATCCACCTATAACAAATATAAATACAAAAGCCCCATACAGATATATGTTTCTGAACAACCTAAAGAGAAGTTGTTTTTTCCTCCACGACTGAAATTGCTACACAAAATAGCACAAAAACTACTGAAACTCATGGATAAATGCAAGAACACACATATTATAACAGAATGCACAAATAACTTAAAGCCACCCTGATTTCTGATTAGAAACAACAAAATTTCTTATTTCTTTTTGCAGAAATGAAATCAGTGACAGTAAATCAACACGAAACAGCACATAAGAAAACTCCACTAAATTACAAGCAAAACACACTGATTGGATAACAATCTAGAAAAATAGATTGGAAAATTTCAGAGAGAGAAACGACTCACCATTTTGGTAAAGGGAGACTGGCAGAGCTGATCGAGTAAGAAGAGTCCGCAATCTCCAAAGCCTCTGTTTAGACCATCGACAATTTCCAGCTTTTATACCTACGCCAAAACCAAATCTAAAACCCTAATGGGCCTGCAGTTTCCTCATGGCCCAATTTGGTCGATGTTGGGCCATAAATTGGGCTGGGCTCACAGAATTATGGTTGATTATTAATAAATCAGTACTTAGTGGAAATAGAATTGCAGATACCAAAAAAGTCCCTATGCATGATGATGTTAGAAAATATTTTTTGTTATGTGATTATTTTAGAAATATACCTTTTGAATTATTCACTCTGACATCATGTAAATTACTCTTTATAGACTCAATATTGTTTCAAATTATTTATTTACCGTTTTAACATAATCTAATCTTTTCTAAGTTGACCACAATTTCAATCCAAAAAAATCTCTTTTTTTTTAACTTATCATATTTGATTTCTTTCATTCTTGTCATACACACTGAATCATTGGAGAGGGAGATTTGCTTAATGACATTTTTCTCTAATTTTAAATAATCCTTAGTTAATAACAAAAACTCTAAAAAGTCACGTATATGGATCGAAGAAGTGTAATCTTTAATTTAATATATTTCAAATAATTACTTGCTTTATGTAACTATTTTAATAAGAAATTTGTATGAAAACTATTTTACGAATATTAATTCTTGAGACGTGATAAATCTTATATTTGTCCCTATTTTATTTTTTCCTAATTCAACTCTATCATGAAATATCTTTAAAAGTACCTTGTTGCCACAAAAACACACACAAAAAAAGAAAAAGAAAAATGAAAATCTTAAGTACCTATTATCCAATTGAGGATTTGTCTAAAGGTGTGTCACCCTTTTCCTTTATTGAATATTACTCTTTAGTGAAATCCAATATCCAATTGTAGCGTAATGTTCACTTGATCTTATCAATGAGATAAGGAATCTGTTTTTATATAAATTGGGCTAATGCAATTTCATTTTGTAGGGCACCAAATGTTCCATCACACCAACTTAACTTATTATGGTTTCTTTTTCTTAATAATGATGTGTTAGCTACACATTTGATTCAAGAATTGGCCAAATTAATAGATCAATCAAAAATATCACTAATCACTATTGAGTTTTATTTATTCTGAAAAATACTTATCTAATTCAAAAAAGTTATAAATATAAAATACCCACTGAAATTTTGTCTTTGTTGTATAATTGCACCAATAAATTTGTCTTCACTTTAAGTGCCCTTATCTGAGGATTTGTCGTTATTTTCTGAAGAGTATATTCATGACATAATCAAGAATTTGCCTAGTGCATTTATGATTTACAAAGTTTGAGGGCTAGAATTTATATGCATATAAAAAATAATAATAATAACCATGTTAATTATATGAATGGATCTTAAATGAAATCGTTATATGAATCTAATTATGTGGGGTGGGCCAACCCACAACCTACATTCCAATGATTCCACAATTCGCATATTAATTTGTGAAAATAAATTTTGTTTGTGAGTAATAAGGATCAGTTTCACATAATCATCAGTGAGACTGTCTTATATAAATTTTTGTATAATTATATTTCATTATCTAAATTATTTTAGATTGTATTGTGGCTTTAGCCTAAATAAATGGGAATCCAAAGTCTCATCTATATTAGAAATTAGAAATAGCTTATGTTAGGATTAAACACTACTAGAATCACAAGTTATAATTAATAATTAGTAGGGGTTCAACCATAGTTCTTAATTTTTGTGTACTTAGGTGATGTTAGAATTAAAAGCTACCATCTCATAATAGCTAGTATAAATAGAACTTTACTTTATTTTCTTAAATTCTGTATCTCAAAACTCTAATCTTAAAATTATCCTACGAATGTCTCTATTAGAAGTGTCAATGCAGATCGATAGAATATATCGTTACTGTTGGAAATTTTGGTTTAAATTCCAGAAATTTTGCCTTGTTTTGGGCATTAATTGCATGTGGGACCCGAACCCGATTGTGGCAAAGTAAAGTTGGAATGTGTTCACCTCCGTGAGTGGTTCGTGGCGAGATTTTGTACGCCCAAAATGGATAAAAGGTGAATGAGAAATCGAATCTCAAAGTTGCATGTTTAGATCCTTGCTTAGGCTTAGAAATTGAGGATGTGGGTTGTTCTCCCACATTGGAAAACCAACACAAATTTTTTCACTATATATAGTATTTCACTATTGTGTGGGATAGTAATGTTGGCAAAAAGGCTCTCTCTCGCACGTGGGGGGTGCAAATCAAAATTCTAAATTGAACTTCGGAAGTGTTTATGCTTAACATTGTTGCTTGTTCGCCGTTGTATCCTGGGAAACGGACGTCCTTTGAGCACTCGAGCACTTCAGAGTGGGATGAATCTGTTTTAAGGAAACTGTGGTTACACAGGCCTCGGTTTTTCCCTCGCTAATTTAGTTTCCTTTCGGCTCAGTTTTCTCGCCGGTTTTCCAGAAAGTTTGCAACAATCTTAAAATAGATTCCTTTTTTGTTTGCTTCTGAAAATGGCGTCCAACAACAATATTGTTACCATTACCCCTGTTGGATCTACCTCTTCTGGACCTCCTCCAGTCAGTGTCCCAGTTAATCATTTGGACAAGCCGGAAAAGTTTAATGGACTAAATTTTAAACGTTGGCAACAAAAAATACTTTTCTATCTAACTACGTTGAACCTTGATAGGTTCTCGACTGAAGATGATCCGGTTCTTGGTGAAAATCCAGCTGCTCATGCTCTTGATGCATGGACTCATTCCGACTACTTGTGTCGGAATTATGTGATGAATGGCTTGGCCGATGGACTATACAATGTGTATACTTTCATGAAAACGACAAAAGAATTGTGGGAATCTTTGGATAAAAAGTATAAGTCGGAGGATGCTGGAACCAAGAAATTTATTGTTGGCAGATTTCTCGACTTCAAAATGCTTGATTCCAAGACGGTGGTAAGCCAAGTACAAGAGATTCAAGTATTCTTGCATGAAATCCATTCCGAAGGTATGACATTGAGTGAAACCTTTCAAGTGGCTGCTATTATAGAGAAGTTGCCGCCGGGATGGAAAGACTTCAAAAATTATTTGAAGCACAAGCGAAAAGAAATGAATGTTGAAGAGTTGATCGTGCGTCTTCGTATAGAAGAGGACAATCGTGGCTCTGAAAAGAGGTTGGTTAGCCCTGACGTGGCTAAGGTTAATGTGGTTGAGCATGGCTCAAAGAGGAAGTTTACTGGAAATTGTTTTAATTGCGACAAATCGGGTCACAAGGCGGCTGAATGTAGAAAGCCGAGGAAAAACAAGAATCTAACATGGTTGAAAACATCACTAAAGATGTTGATGATATGCACCTAGCTGCAGTGATTTCTGAAGTTAATTTGGTGAACTCAAATCCGCTTGAATGGTGGATCGACACTAGAGCCACTCGACATATTTGCTCGAGCAAGGAGCTATTTAATAAGCTCGAAGAAATCGAGACCGAGGAGAAGCTTTACATGGGAAACTCTGCCACCTCTGATGTGAAAGGGCTTGGAAACGTGGTTTTGAAGATGGCTTCTGGAAAGGAGTTAACACTCAACAATGTGTTGTTTGTGCCGGAAATTCGCAAAAATTTGATGTCCGATTCGCTGCTGATAAAGCATGGTTCTCACATTGTATTTGAATCTGATAAAGTCATTTTGACTAAAAATGGAATGTTTGTAGGGAAAGGGTATGTGGTTGATGGACTGTTTAAGCTCAATGTAATGGTTGTTAAACCAAACAAGAATATAAATAAAACCTCTACTTCTTCTGCTTATATGCTTGAGTCTTCGTTTGTTTGACACGGTAGACTAAGACATGTCAATTATGATAGTCTGCGCAGGTTAATGAACATGAAAAGCATATCTATACTCCATTTTGATTCTAAACAGAAATGCGAGACTTGTGTTGAAGCGAAACTAACAAGGTCTTCCTTCCAATCTATTGAAAGAAATAGTGAACTACTAAGTCTTATTCACACAGACGTATGTGACTTGAAATCAGTGTAATCTCGTGGTGGAAATAAATATTTCGTCACTTTTGTGGATGATTGCACTAAGTATTGTTTTGTCTATCTTCTAAAAAGTAAAGATGAGGCAATAGAAAAGTTTATCCTCTATAAAAATGAGGTGGAAAATCAACTTAATAAGAAGATTAAGGTGCTAAGAAGTGATAGAGGAGGTGAGTACGTATCACCTTTCGCCAACTTCTGTGCTCAGCATGGAATTAGGCATGAGACAACGACATCTTATTCATCTCAACAAAATGGCGTTGCAGAATGTAAGAATCGTACTCTAAAGGAAATGATGAATACAATGTTATTGAGTTCGGGCTTGCCTCCGAACATGTGGGGGGAAGTTGTGCTATCAGCCAACTACCTTTTAAATAAGGTGCCCCGAAAGAAGTTAGACAAGAGTCCATATGAACTGTGGCATGGAAGAACACCTTCCTATAAATACTTAAGAGTGTGGGGGTGTCTAGCAAAGGTTGTCGTACCTCTTCCAAAACAAGTGAAAATCGGCCCTAAGACTGTTGACTGTGTATTTATTGGATATGCACAGAATAGTAGCGCATATCGGTTTCTTGTGCATGAATCTCAGATAAATGACATACACAAGAACACGATAATCGAATCACGAAACGCTTTATTTTTCGAACACGTTTTTCCACATAAAACGAAAATGGATGTTGCATCCGTTAATAGGGATGTGGAACCTATGGAAAAAGAGCAAATTGAAGATAACGAGGTTGAGCTAAGATGTAGTAAAAGGGCTAGAATTGAAAAATCATTTGGTGATGATTTCTTTACCTACATGCTCGAAAGTGAACCTCAAAGTTATTCAGAGTTTGTGAGTTCCTCTGAAGGACCTCTTTGGAAAGAGACAATCCAAAGTGAAATTGATTCAATCCTGCAAAATCATACTTGGGAATTAGTGGATCTTCCTTCGGGAAATAAACCACTAGGATACAAGTGGATCTTCAAAAGGAAAATGAAGGCAGATGGTACAATCGATAAGTACAAGATAAGACTTGTGATAAAAGGCTTTAGACAGAAACAAGGCCTTGACTACTTCGATACATATTCTCCCGTAACGAGAATAACATCCATTAGAATGGTGTTAGCCATCGCAGCTTTAAGAAATCTTGAAGTGTATCAAATGGATGTCAAGACTGCGTTCTTAAATGGAGATCTCGAAGAGGAGATTTATATGGAACAACCAAAATGTTTCATAGCTCCTGGATATGAAAATAAGGTGTGCAAGTTAATAAAGTCTTTGTATGGCTTGAAACAAGCACCAAAATAATGGCATGAAAAGTTTGATAATGCTATGTTTAGTAGTGGATTCAAAATTAATGAATGCGATAAATGTGTTTACATAAAAAGCACTGAAATCGGCTACGTCATTCTATGCTTGTACGTAGATGACATGCTCATCGTTGGGAACAATGATAAAATTATCAAGTCCACTAAAGATATGTTGAATGCGAAATTTGACATGAAAGACATGGGTCTAGCCAATGTAATTTTTGGAATTAATATCCATAGATCGCCAGAAGGACTTGTATTAAGTCAGTCGCATTATGTTGATAAAATCCTAGAGAAATTTAACAAGGATGATTCAGCATATGCTAGGACTCCATTGGATCCTAGTCAATATCTATCGAAAAATCGAGGAGACGGTGTGTCTCAAGTTGAATACTCTCGAATAATTGGAAGTCTGATGTACTTAATGAGTTGTACACGACCTGACATTGCTTATGCTGTGAGCAGGCTAAGCAGATATACGAGTAATCCTGATTCTGATCATTGGAAAACTATTGTGAGAGTACTAAGATATTTAAGATACACTCGTGAGTATGGTCTGTACTATAGTAAATATCCAGCTGTGGTTGAAGGATACAGTGATGCAAACTGGATATTGGACATGAAAGATTCTAAGTCCACGAGTGGATATGTCTTCACTCTAGGTGGTGCAGCCGTGTCGTGGAAGTCTTCGAAACAAACGGTGATTGCAAGGTCCAACATGGAATTTGAGTTTATTGCTCTAGATAAGTGTGAAGAAGAAGCGGAATGGCTTCGTCACTTCGTAGAAGATATTCCAATGTAGCCTAAACCTGTGCCCACAATTAGTATACATTGCGATAGCCAATCGGCTATTAGGAGAACACAAAGCCACATGTATAATGGTAAGTCTAGACACATTCATCGAAGACATAATACCATTAGACAACTACTCTCTACTGGAGTCATCTCGATTGATTACGTAAAATCGAAAGATAATTTGGCGGATCCATTAACCAAGGGGTTAAGTAGAGACTTAGTTGCAAGTCCGTCGAGAGGGATGGGGCTAAAGCCTTTTGAAAAGAGTTGAGATGAAGGAAAACCCAACATAATTGACTGGAGATCCCAAGATCTAGGTTCAAAGGGACAACCGACTCGTTAAAACTCTAGGAAAACACTGTGGGGGATATTTTCTATGTCTCTTGTAGCCCATCCTTAGAAGAGAAACAGTGATGACGTTGGAGATTAGGATAAGCTTAAGGCTTTTAATGATTCGTTCATTGATGAAGAATCACCTATGTGAGAAAGAAGTGGAGCCGCTTCAAAGGGAGTCGTTAAAAGGCTCGACTCTTAGCAATTCTCGCTGAACCAGGACGATGTTCATGGCCAAAACGGACATAACCATGAGAACTGAATAATGTTAGGGAGAGTCCTGTGTGAGGCGCATCATCATTTACACCAATGGCGGATTAGTTCAAGGACATCGCGTCTACTAATTTGCTAGTAAAGTAAATGCATTTTCACAAGGGAAGGTTCAAAGGGTAACACCTATCTATCTTATGCAAGACTCAACTGTCGATCGGTATCTTTTTCCTCTTTGTATCAATTTTCATTCATGTGGGGGATTGTTGGAAATTTTGGATTAAATTCCAGAAATTTTACCTTATTTTGGGCATTAATTGCATGTGGGTCCCGAACCCGATTGTGGCAAAGTAAAGTTGGAATGTGTTCACCTCCGTGAGTGGTTCGTGGCGAGATTTTGTACGCCCAAAACGGATAAAAAGTGAATGAGAAATCGAATCTCAAAGTTGCATGTTTTGATCCTTGCTTAGGCTTGAAAATTGAGAATGTGGGTTGTTGTCTCACATTGGAAAACTAACACAAATTTTTTCACTATATATAGTATTTCACTATTGTGTGGGATAGTAATGTTGGCAAAAAGGCTCTCTCTCTCTCTCTCGCGCGCGCGGGGTGCAAATCAAAATTCTAAATTGAACTTCGGACCATGGAACTCGTGTGCACACGCGACCTGCGTACACGAATGCTGGTCCGGAAAGTGGCAGCCTCGCCCGGCTTCTTTTGCCACGGTATTGCATGTCTTTTGGCCTTCCAACTCCTTGCATCAATTGCAAATATAATAGTTGCAGTTTTAAAACTAAGTGACTTATGCAAACATAATAGTTGCAGTTTTAAAACTAAGTGACTGTAAAATGAGCCTCCCTCCACATGATTTCCACCAAGTTTCAACTCGATTTTACTGCACCTGTTTCCAGTCCATCATCCAGTTTTCCAAGTCATATTGATACCGATTAGGCATTAACCCAGTTCGTCGATTGCAAAGTGTTTGTGTTTAACACTGTTGCTTGTTTGCCATTGTATCCTGGGAAACGGACGTCCTTTGAGCACTCGAGCACTTCGGAGTGGGACGAATCTGTTTTAAGGAAACTGTGGTTACACAGGCCTCGGTTTTTCCCTTGCTAATTTAGTTTCCTTTCAGCTCAGTTTTCTCGCCGGTTTTCCAGAAAGTTTGCAACAGTTACACCTACTCTCAGCAAATTTAATTATTTACTTATCTTGATAAGCATTATGTTCTCAAGTTAAAGGAGAAAAAATGACAAGTGAAACAAGAAATAGACACATGATTATTAAAATATTTGCATGGTATGATGTATTTTTTAAATATGATACAACTCTCTAATTTTGCAATTATCTACTATTTAAATTTATTTATGTCGTATATGCATGAACAAATGTGATGTAACTATATAGTACTCTTGTTCTTATCTGGTTTATTTTATATAAGAGCATAAAAGAATTGAGTCACTTCAAATACACTGTTTATGAGCTCATTTGAGGTTTAACAAATTGTACTGGACTTGTTTGAATATCTATTAAATTTAATTTGAATGATTTTCAATTGGGCCGTTACAAATAGAGCTCGAGTACATTACTGAATAGTATACACGATTACAAGATAGTATAATGACCATTTAATATGTGTATAGTATGATAATTGATTTGTTTAATTAAATTCTTCAATTTTTGAAATGAAGCTCGATATTATATAAGAAAACAAAAGAAAAGAAAATGTTTACAAAAAAGAAAAAGGAAAAAAAGTATCATGTCAAAACTAACAAAATACGAAAGAATTCTTATTCGTAAATTGATTCTCTTCCTAGAACATAAAAAGCAGCAATTCCGACACAATAAACCACTTGTTTCAATCCACTCAATAAACGAATTTTGTAGAAATTTTAGTCCGTCTATGATATATATCTAGGGGAGTGTGTGTGAGAATGGGGAGAGTGTATTTTTAGTATTTATTTATATATTGAAATGGAGCTCCAAGTTAAAATTTAATTTTTATCAAATGGATTTATGCAATTAGTTAAACTTTTATAGATTCACCTCGATCGAGTTGAGTACTAATTTAATTTAATTTTCAGTCATTAATTCATATGCTAATAATGTTATTAATGGAGTAATCAATAACTCTACAATCATTGTTCATGGTTCTTTGCGATCAATTTATCTATTTATTTTATATATCATCTGAATTCTCTTGAATTAACTCATAAATAAAAGATAAAAATTAAAAATTTAAGATAAACAGTACCCAAAACTAATAGATAAATCAATCAACCAAAGGATTGAAAAAACCCTTCATTTGTTCCATTAAACTTTTTTTTTTTAAGGTATTTTATCCACTCAAATCCTGAATTATATAAGATAAAACTTGAAATATCAAGTGTTACCTCATTCTTTCTACATGGTTGATGTGTTATCCAATTTTCTCTAATAACTCATGTGAAGTTGCATATGCATTTATTTGTTTTCATAATTGACCAAAAATTTGAGAAAATGTACACCTCAAATACATTCTCCTGTACACTTTCAAATGAATTTGCATACCCCACAATTAATACCAATTTAAAGGGATTAGATATGTTGTTTTAAATTAATCAGATATGAGTTTGGAATTGAGTTACAAAATAAAAAAAATGTTTCATGATATTAACATGCTAAATCAACATATAGGTGATAATAATTCATTATTTTTCACTAAATTAATCACATATGTTACAACTACCCAGATGCTGAAGATCCTAAAGGTTGACTTTGTTTTTCAACTATTTCAATGATTAAATCATTTTTACTATCAATTAGTAGTTCATTCAACAATCCAATCAGTTTAATCAGACACTATATAATTATTTTATCATTATTGTTTAATGTCAATTTAATTATTCCCAATTGCCCCGGATCCAATTGACTTTTAATTGGTTCTTAAGGTCTAATGTAAGAAACAAAAATATATCGATTTTCATCCTTAATTACTTTTAAGTCAATTTTATGAAATAATCTTTTAGCTAGTGTCATTTCTATCACTTTTTTTTTTTTAATATAAAAACAATGATTTTAAAAAATAATTATATTTACTCAATCAAACACAACATTTTGCAACTTCATCAATCTATCTTTAGCACTATTCTTTTTTTCATTATTTTTGTGGTGGGCTAAATAATTAATTCCTCTTTCTTGTTTTTACTTAATGAATAGTGTATCAATATTTATTGCTAGTGATTGTGTATATACACGAACAAGGTCGTAAGTCACAATCACTAACATTTTAATTATGGCTAAAGCCAGAAAGGTCAATTTTGGTCTTGATCCATACCATCCATTTGATAGTGATATATAATTAATTGATTAAGTATATATAGACATATAAGAGCAAACAATTTCTTAGGGAGTTGTACTCATCTTTAATTTTTAATGAATAATGAGGTTAGTTTCTTTTAATTAATACATGGGCAATTGTCATGAAAGTGAGATCAACCAAAAAAAATTAAGCAAACAAGCAATTTTTAATTACTAATTTTCCTCCGAACTATACCAAATTATTGTAAAATTCTAAATCACACACACATATAACTTAGGGGAAAGAGAATTAGATCTAGTAACCAAAGTTTAATTTAATATCTGGACAAAACTACAAATGAGGCTTTAATTTAATAGAAATAAAACTTAATAAAGAAGTGTGGGAACTTTTAGGACCCACTAAATTTGTGGGTTTTTTTTTTTTTTTTTTTTTTAACACTGTGCTTTTGTTTCTGAAAAATTTAAATTAAACGTCTCTCCAAAAATTGAAAATCGGATTCATTGTGGTTGGTTTTTCGATTATTAATATTTTAACTTTTTTCTTAAATAGAATTTTTCCATCTCCCTCTCTAATATTTTTGCGTATATAACGTCCTCTTATTTTGACTGGCTATGCTTCACACGACCACGAGCCACATGTCTGTTGGTACTTTTCATAATAAATAAAATGCAATGTACCTTTTCATTTAAAACTAATAAATAGAAGTAATTACTTCATCCTATATTTTTAAATGAACGATTAATATGTAATTGTGATTCATTTAAAAATTCCACTATTTGCCTATACATTTATTTATTTTATCTGAATAGCCCTCTTGATAATTTTTTTATACTTTAATTCTAAGCCTACATCTGATTAATTCACTATAAATTGTGCATTATGGTATCACTGGTCACTAACGATCTGTACTACTTTTTCACTAAAAAGGAATATGATAATATTCCTTATCATTAATTATTTTTTATATGTATTATTTATCATATATTTATAATATTCATTTATTATTGTTAAATAATCAAATTTTGATCTTATTATTTTGTAATTTTTTAAAAATTTATATAATGTTTAAATCTTGTTTAATTAATATTTTAGCTTATTTTATATTATTTCACATAACTCATCCCAAAATAACATTTTAATTACATATAATTTCTAATATATTAATTATGATATAAATGAATTTATAATATTTAATAACACTCAAAAAAAAAGAAAAAAAAAAGAAAAGAAAATGAATTAAAAGGAAAAGAAATGATAAAAAGAGAGAAAAAACTGAAAAGAAGAAAAAAATAGCGCAGAGTTGACTATGTAAACCTAACACAATAATAAAGATTGAGAAAGTTAGATGTAAAATTTTATAGATCATTAAAAAATCGCAGAGAAAAGATGATTTTACATAGAGAATTGACTGTATAAAACCAACACAATAATAACGATTGAGAAGATTAGAAGTAAAATTTTAAAAGAAAAAAAAAAGATTTTACACCTCGTTGGAGATGGTGGAAGGCCTTAAATTGACTCATGGTTTAAGGCCGGCGGAGGAATGTGACAAAGAAAAATTCTCATGTGGCAAACAAATAAATTCATCAACAACTCACTTATATTAAAGAATCCAAATAAATGGTGGTTATGGATATTCTATTTTATTTTTTAATTAATAAAAATATGTGGCATATTTTATAGGCATAGAAAATTTAACCGACAGCACGCACATGCAGCCATTTTATGTATCTGTCACACTACGTATGGGCAAGCCTATAATATAAGTGTAACATCAACAAAAGATAATTGCAAATTAGCCCCTTTAGTTTGAAAATTTGTAAATATTTAAGATTGGTTTTGCATTGCGCAAATGTAAATTGTGACTTGTCAGTTGTAATTTACTCAAAAAAAAAAAAACAAAACAAAACAAAACAAAAACCAAAATATTAAAATTTAAAAAAAAAAAAACTGTTTCTCTTTATTGTGAAATAAATGTATTCACAAGGAGCAAAATGTGTAACCAAATTGGCAACATCAAATAAATGCAATTAATAGGCTTTTGTCTACGTAGGACCTATATATATTTTTATTTTTTAAAACTTACAATAAATTGAACTTAATTTTTTGTTTTTTCAAGTGGAGTTTCGAATTATGTACGTTGAGATAACATCCTGAACCGTGCTTCAAGTGATTCATCTAATGTTGGAAATAGTATTATAATTGCATTCAAAACTGATTTTAACCAATTAATGAAATAAATCTTGCTTCATGATTTTTTATTTTATTTTTAAAAGATGAATAAATGTAGTCAACCTTGCTAACAGATAGAGTTCAATGAACTGGATTTTCTCAAAATTAATTTTGAGCTCTCAATTGTCAAATGAATATAAAGAGTTTGGAACGTGGAAATCATGGCACCACATTAGAGAAGTTTGGTGCATATATAAGTTTAAATTTGATAAGAGTATCTAGTGCAATTTGTGTTCTACTTACATAATTTTATGGTTAAAATTTTTGTTAAATAATTATGCGATTACACGAAAATAAATTCATACGTTGAGGTTTCATATGATCAATCAATGTTCAATCGATGTTGATCAATCAATACCTAAATCAACATAGGATCAATAAAAGCAATTGATCAACATATTTGTTCTAACTTTAAGAAATATTACTTTTACTTTTGAAGGTATTATTTTTTTACTGTATACATAGTATTTTTTTAGAAAATAGTACTTACTATTTTGTTTAAAATTGAAGGACTTGATCAAGATGAGATACTTTGTTTAATTGTTTCAATTGATTGGTTTAAAGATGGGAATTTATGGAGGAATTTCAATTTCAAGAAACTAGGGAAGTATGTAGATTCATAAAATAGGAAAATATGATTGTATGTAATTTTAAAATGATGGAGAAGATACATAATTGATGTAATATGTCAAATAATTAAAAATTCTATTTTTTTATTAATTAACCCGTAAAATGAGTTGTAAGTAACAATCTTTTATTATTTATAACTAATATAAGGGTGAAAATGGAAGGAATTTCATCACATGATTTGAATTGAATAGATCACTAAGTACTCTAAATACAATACAATAAAACTCTAGAATTTCAAAGAAAATCCAAAAAACCTCATGACAAAATGGTAGAATCACTAAAAACCTAAGGGGCAAAACAAATATTGGAGGGGCAAAAGTGCAAATCTAGCACCATTTTCTTGTTAGGGGGAATAAGCACCAATCTTATAATACTGCAAATGACATGAAATCAAAAGCACAAAACCAGTTTTCAATATGGTATTCCAATCAGTTCTCTCCCATTTAAAATGACTTTTAAATATATAAAAATAACTAAAAGCTTGGTATACAATTCAGATGTGGGCCCTTTGCTATCTCTCTCTCTCTCTCACACACACACTCTATAGATATATATATATATGTGTGTGTGTGTATGTATATATGAGTTGTGTCTCAGAGAGTCCAATAGAAGAATGAGCTCTATGTCTGCATCAATCATGGAGTGGGTTTTCTTTTCCCTCAATTATATATATGTACTCTGTTTTCCCTTTAATTAGTCTTTCACACAATCATCTCACCATTTCTTGACCCCTCCTCCCCATGTTCAGAAACCAAACTTTGGACACATGCATTGCCATTGCCAACCTCTCTCTCTCTCTCTCTCCCCCCCCCCCCCCCCCCAATTATCCATCTTGCAAGCGTAATAATTGATTAACTTTTTTAATAAAAAAAAGTTGGGCTTTTTACCCATCTGGATTTTGCCGAACATTAAATACCTGCATGTACTCTATCCTTGGTCTTGTTCAGCTGTACCCATCACTTGCTTATAAACATTTTTAATCATTTTTTTCCAATCTGGGTTTCTGGAAAATGATGCTTTTCTGAGTAGACATTGCCTCTACTTCACTAATTATACATCAACCAAATTCGATTGAGAACAAAAGATTCAATTGCCCCTTTCATTTCAGGTCTCAATCTCTTGACTGTTGGTTCCCAAAGATTGATTCTTTTTTAAATCCCAGTTCTTGAAAATAGTGTTTTTCTTTTAATTTTTGGCTGTGACCCTTTTTTTGCTTTGACCCCTGATTTCTCAGTCCAAATTTTGCTCAATCAAGATTCCAAAAGCAGCCCTCATTTATCGCACCTCTGATCTGTTTGTTCCGAATTCCCTTCTCATTATTATTTTTTTATTTTTAAATTGATAAATCTATGTATTTGGGGTTTTTGAGAGAGTGATGCATAAGGGAAACCCAGAGAAAAATGGCGACTTTGATCCCTGGGGTTTTGCTAAAGCTACTGCAGCACATGAACACAGATGTGAAGGTCGCAGGTGAGCACCGTTCATCTCTACTCCAAGTGGTGAGCATAGTCCCTGCACTAGCTGGTGGTGAGCTCTTCCCCAACCAAGGGTTTTATCTCAAGGTATCTGACTCTTCTCATGCCACTTATGTATCTTTGCCTGATGAGCATGATGATCTCATTCTTAGTGATAAGATTCAATTGGGTCAGTTTATCCATGTTGAGCGCCTAGAGGCTGCCTCCCCCGTCCCGATTTTACGGGGCGTTAGGCCGATTCCGGGCCGCCACCCGTGTGTAGGAACCCCTGAGGATATAGTTGCAACTCATGCTTTAGGGTTCCTTAATAACAATGCTAATTTGTCTTCGAATTTGAGATCAAATGACAAGGGTAGGTCGGGGTCGAAGCTGTTGAGCAATGTAGCGCCTTTAAGATCGAATGTAGGCTCGAAAGATGATAGAGTGGAGAAGAAGGCGCCTGGATTGTCTCGATCCAAGTCCCAGCTGTCGAAGCTGGCGTTGCCTTTGGATGTGAAGAGGGATTTGATGGGGAAGTTGAAGTCGTCGGGGTCTAGGTCGATTCCATCGTCTCCGACTAGCTGCTACTCGTTGCCGACTTCGTTTGAGAAGTTTGCGAGCGGTGTGAGGCAGCAGGCGAAGATCAAGGGGCTGGAGAGGTTGGAGAAGGCGACTGCTGTTGGAGGGTCGAAGGAAAAGCCGAGCCCCGTTCGTGGGGCGAGCTCGATTGGGAAGAAGGTGTCGGGTGGGAATTTTATGAAGAATATCGTTCAAGGACTTGAATTGGGGCCTAAAGCGTTGAGAAAGAGCTGGGAAGGTAATATGGATGCGAAGAGTAGGGAAAGCCCCCGATTGAAAGTTAACAAGCAGGACATGAAGCAAGAAAGTCGAAGTAACTCTGTGAGTTCTCGTTGTTTTCTTTGGATTAAGTTGTATATGCCATGCCAAGTGATGTATGATCTATCGAATAATATTCCTTTGATTCTCATCATTATTCTCTTCACTGTGCAGGCACCGAGGAAATCGGTGGGTGAAAGATTGCCGTCCAAAGAAGATAACAAGAACATGTCTTCAAAACCTACGAGAGAAGAAAGTAAGGTAAATGCATCTGTCAAGAAATCGAGCAATGGAGACATGCCTGATACTGTTAAGGCATCTGCACGAACTTCGGTTGGAAAGAAGTCATCTGGAGAGGTTGCCAATAATGGATTTCCAGGAGGTTTAGTCAAGGTTTCTGTTAGTAATCGGCGTCTAACTGATGCAAGTCTTTCATGGGCCTCATTGCCATCTTCTCTTGCAAAACTAGGGAAGGTACCGTTTTTCCCATGCAATGACATTTTACCAGTATCTTGCTCTAATTGCTTTTCCAAAGTACAGTTTTTTGAATCTCTTGAAGAAGTCTTTGGGTGATATATGTATAACATGTAAATGATGTATTAGGAATAGTTGTTACGTCATCTCTTATGTTGCATTGAACAGAAGTTATTTGTGAATAAAGTAATGATGAATTGGGATGTCTTTGTAATCAATGGAGGCTTTTTTAACGTAAGTCTTTTCTTCTAATTTTGGAAACTCACTGACCTGAATAACCAGGAAGTCTTGAAGCACAGAGATTCTGCGCAGACAGCTGCCATAGAAGCAATGAAAGAAGCTTCCATTGCTGAAACTCTACTTCGATGCTTGAGGTATTTCTCGTAAATAAATTCTGAATAATTATTGATTTTCCTTAACTGAATTATAGAGTGAACTACATGTTATTATTAGATTACATATTATGGTATAGAAATATCTCCTCAGTTGCAATTAGAAGCACAGAACATGAATTTGTTTTTGGCATGTCATTTAATGGGGTTTTTATAGTTTGCATTTGCAGTCTTGGAGTTTAATGTTAATTAGCGCAGATCAAATCATAGCTGTCAAAAGCGCTAAGTGAGACTAAGGCGCAAAGGCTTAAACAAACAAACAAAAGGAAACAATGAATGATGTCTTTACCTACTTTTGTTCTCAGTTTTAAGACTGAATTATGGATTTTTCCGTATTTTAGACACCCATGTTAGGAAAGTTATATACTTTTGTACTTAATGCACTTTTGCTCGATGATTTTTGACGCCACATGACTGCTTACTTGAGTAGGTTACCAAAAATCCCGAATGTGTTTTGAGAGGAGCTGATCTCAAGATACGATTCATTATAGGCCAATACACTGCTCGATTTGTTTACTCATAACCTATAAGGATGAGATTGTAGTAAATGGTTATTACCACTAGCTGTAATTCTCTTCGACCCAAGACATCAGGGTGTCATTTTTGTATCAGAACCGGGTGCAAAAGCGATATCTGCTTTTGACTTTCGTGACTTTTTACACGTATATCTGATCAAACTTTCTTAGTAACACTACACAAACAATTGCACCCGAGTGTATACAGTATGGAACCTATTCCATAGCTAAGACCCTCCATACCTCCTTTGTAGTTGTAAGAATTCTTCGATTGAAAACCTAAGGTTGTGTTTGTTCTGGACTTAAGGTGGCTTTTGCAAGTCTGGATTTGGGATTTAGAAGGATTTTGTGTTTTGCATACTTCTCAAATTTGGATTTGCGCTAAAGACGGTCACCATGTTTCCCTCATTTTGCATCTCCTTATTTGAGTTTCCTCTTTTATCTGTGTTTAGCAAATTTTTAATACCTAAATTGCCTACTGTTTTCTTCTTGTATTGGTGATTACATGTTTTTGGTGGTGAATATATGATGAATTTACATTCTTTAAACTCACACTGCACTATATAGTCTCTTTAGTAGCATTGTGATGGTTTT
Organism: Scutellaria minor; assembly: GCA_954870855.1. Lineage (NCBI taxonomy): Eukaryota > Viridiplantae > Streptophyta > Magnoliopsida > Lamiales > Lamiaceae > Scutellaria > Scutellaria minor. The sequence continues at coordinate 11,148,647 of OX940725.1, read as the reverse complement.
CAGACATCATATATTGCAACTATTTTCAGAGAAGGGCTGAAATAACTTTTAATCCTTAAACAATCAATTTGGATATTTTGATGGTCTGATTCACTAGCAAATGAAACTATTCATATTAAAATTCTTACCCCCAAATTCGATTTTTTCTTTCTCAAAATGTTCTTGTAAATTGCAATTATTAAATAATAGATTTTTGTTAATTTTCAAATTTGGATAAAAATTATAACTTGGTGTTACTTATTTGAAATATTAGCTATGACAATAAGCTAATACACTTAATTACTTACGCATCATTTGCAACTGTGTAAAAATAAGCAGGATTATGAAAAGAGCAGAAACTCTACATTTTTTACAAAAACCAAAAATCATAAATATTCTCATTTGCTTGTAATCTGACCTCTTTACATTCACAGTACAATTCACTATTTGTTTGTCTTTATTGTTTAGCATGTAAGAATATATAGACAAGTTTTTTTTTTCTTTCTTATAATTCACCTTTAAATTTCCAATAGATCTATAATAGGAATATGAAAATTTTGTAAGAAAAATTAAAAACAAGACAGTGAATTATTCTGGAAAGAGCTTGAAAATATTAGAAAGAAAATGCTATGAAAAAGAAAGGAAGCTAATTATGCTCAACTATGATACTTGACATTAAACTCTACAAATCCCACTTTCTTTATAAAAGGTTGAGATAGAGTAAAAAAAGAAACATAGCCTATTTCTCAGTATAAATTCATATTATTCCTTTTTTATATAAAAATAAATCCTTCTTAGTATAATATCGACCATAAGAGACAGCAAACAAAGTTAACAAACATAAATCATTCTCAGCTATTTGTTCGTATGTACTATCTCGTAGATACTATAGAGTAACATGCATGTGTACTATAAACCAAAGCGAACCTCGTTTGACTGATCTCCGTGGCCCACAAAAGTTAACATTTCACATGCACGAGTTGGTCTGTTCTCGACCCTGTCGTTATGACGATGCCACGTTAAAAGTTAAAACACAAGGTGGCCACATTATAGTCGTGGGTAAATTCGACTATTGTATTTAGTGAATTCATTTGCCTTCCCACCTGTCCTTCCTAGATTCTGTTTATCTTGCTTATAATTTACAAACATCATCATATGCAGCTCTACCTAAAATGTAGATATTAACTCCTTTTAACAAGTTTACTCTCAGCTATTAAATGCCACACATATGCGTGGTAGGACCTCGCCTGATGATGTATATTTTGATTGCATATTTAAATTTTAAAAGAGTTCTCTGATTGCTTCTATTTTACTTGGCAGTACATATTCTGAATTGAGTTCATCGGCAAAAGAAGATAACCCACAGCCTGCGGTCGAACAATTCTTACATCTTCATGCAAGCTTGAGCAAAGCCCATCTCGTTGCCGATTCTTTATCAAAAACTCTTTCCCTCGACTCTTCAGATCAAGAAGAAAATCCATCAGAAGAAGCATTGAGAATCACATCCGATGGACGTAAACAAGCCGCTTCTTGGGTTAATGCAGCATTAGCTTCCAATTTGTCATCCTTTACTGTGTACAGCAAACCAGGTAATCCTGGCCCAGTCACCCTACCAACTCCCTCAAAGACGAACGCTATTAACCAACCCATTATAGTCCTGGAGAACTCTTCCAAGAATACAACTCCAAAGGCGCTATCAAAACCTCAGCAAACAGTAAATTCCAAGAACGTTGGAACCCCTCGAAGGCCGAATGACGGGGCGGCTGTCGGTCAGAGCGTCAGAAGTTCGCCCCCGATAGAGTGGGCTAAAGGAGATAGTCTTGATGAGGCTGTGGAGCTCTCAGAAATGCTGCGATTGCATTCTCAAGACTGGTTCTTAGGGTTTGTGGAGAGATTCTTGGATGCTGATGTCGACACTTCGTCTTTGTCGGATAACGGTCAAATAGCTGGAATGTTGAGTCAGCTCAAGAGTGTGAATGACTGGTTGGATGAGATTGGATCAAATAAGGATGAAGAATCATCTCACATATCAATGGAGACGATTGATCGGATACGAAAGAAGATTTACGAGTATCTTCTCACTCATGTGGAATCTGCAGCTGCAGCTCTTGGTGGTAGCACACAGTTGTCTCCAACACCGGAACCGAAAGCGAGAAGGTGATGTCGAAGTAATAAAGAATCATTTGCATTCTTGTTGCAAAATACTTGTGTTAACATACTACTGCCAAGCAGTTAAAGGAGTTCATACATGTTTTGATTGGTGTATATAATTTTTAGCCATGAGGTATAGATTGAGTAGGCATATTGATGTGAAGCTGCCATTGATATGAAATTTCAGGATTTGTTTATTTCAACTTTTTGTTCATACTTTCTCTCTTTCTCAACCATTGTTTCAAACAGTCTTTTTAACTACAGATTGGAATTTGTTTGTGGGACATGCAAGAACCTGCTTTTATCTAGTCCAAAAGGGGCTTGTGTGATGTGTTTGATTGGTTTATGGTTTAGGAAGCAACTATCAAAATTGGTAGGAGCTTTGAATCTAAACTCAAGTAAATTAAAGAATATCAATTTGTTACCATTGTACTTTATTCCAGTGAGTGTCTTAACTTAGAAGGCTTTTCGATCACCAACCATTTTATTTAAAACTTTTCGATTGCTATCTAAATTCAACCAAAATGCATGAGTCATATCTATTATCTATTACCTATATAAAAGTGTGGATGTTTCTTACAAAATAAGGATTGTCGAATATATCCTTATTAAAAATTATTATTTAAGGTTATAATAGTAATTTAAATTTTCATATTTAAATAATTTTATATTAGAATCCTAACTAATTCAAAATCTTATAAAATCTTATTAAAATTAGAACTCTAATATAAAAATGTCATATATAAGGTATTTGTATTTTTTTTCTTAATTTGAATTGATCTCCACGTGCAACGCATATGATCTAAAACTCGTACCCCAAAATGACTCGTTTTGAAGTCAAATTAAATCAATTTAATGATTCTCATTCAATTTTTAAACTTGAATCGAACAAAAGTCATTTAAAACCCAAGAATGATTTTTGTTCGATACATAATCGAATTGAATGAGAATCATGAAATCGACTTGGGATTGAAAGTTGACTTCGAATAAGGGTTATTTTGACATTTGAATCATGTATTTTAGTTGATATTTGGAGGTGAATTGCACTTTGAGTTTTCCGATGAATTTTGGCTGAAAAATATTTCAAAATTTGAATTTTGGGTAGCAATTGGAAAATTTTGAAAAGAATGGCTTGTAATTGGAAAAAAATTTAAGTTTAGACATCCACTGAAAAAGTGCAATAGTTTAGATAACAAATTGAAATTAACCCTAAATTAAATGCCAACAAAGATGGGTGGCATCCAACCAGAAAAGGAAGTATACTTCGTATAAATAGACATTTGAAGAACCATGCCACATGAAGATATCATCTAATAAAAGAGAATTTTCAAAGAAAAAGAAACTCTATGAAAAAGTGCATCATTCTAACCCCAATGGTCACTGAAGAGTCTAAATTTGCTAATGCTTCATTCGTTCTTAACGACAACTACACCTTCAGAAACTTTTGTTTCGTCTTCAGCAGTCTTCGGAGGAGGGCACATGACATTTTTCACGATGGAGAAGTGAAAGTCGAACTCCGCTTTCAACTGAGAGCAAGTAGCTTGTATCCACTTCTCTGCAACACTAGTAGGCACACTGTCCTGGCTATCCCTCTCATGTTCTTCTATTGCGGGGCGAATTTCATCGTACAGGAAATTGAGCTCCGAGCTGGCTTTATTTTTAATTTCCTGCAATATTATGTTAACAAGCATGTTTGAGTAGAAATAAAATTATCACCACAATGAAACAACTTCATTCATTTAGCTCCATAAATGTCAAACTTTGTTGTTCCACTAAGGTCCATCTCTACTTAAAACAAACTCTTAACATGATGAACATAGTCATGATCATAATTTAGGATTAGATTTATAAGATTCCACGCAGCAATGTAGAAGGCTCATAAACTCCTATTGAAGAAATTACAAACTATTTGAGGTTTAGTCAATTTATGATAAGAACCCTAACAGGTGCAATTTCTGGGGAAATAAAATTAACGGTAATTGTGAGTATTGAAAGAGAATGCTCAGTTTTTTTAATTTGAGTTAGCATCAGAATATATAGAGAAAACAGTAAGAAGAAATACAGAGAAAAAATAGCATGTACCTCATATTTTCTAATTTCCTCTTGTGCTTTCTTAGAAGCGAATAATTCAGCAACAGGTTTCGAACTGACATGTTTCCGGCCAGAAGTTTTAGTTTTTTGCTTAACAGTATACTGCGGTCTTTTCTTTGAGGAAGGACCTGGTCCAATGTTATAATTCCGACATGCACTATTGCTTCGAATACGAGATATCATAGCATTTGTGTGAGAAAAAACTTGGTTTTTGTCTTCTAAACTAAATCCCAAGTTCTTGTCAGTTGCCACTGATTTCTCTGTCACATCCTGCACGCCAACTGAATGATTAAATTCCATACTAAAAGCAGCCTCCGACTTAATTTCAGATGCCAAATTTTTTCCCATTGCAACTGAGTAATTTTGTAACGGTTCATGCTTGACTGGGATTGTTGTAAAAGCAGGCCTTGGAAAAGGCTCATCTTCAGCAGAGTCATAGAGAGGAATGTCTTCAACTGTGTATCTGCGTATAAGAGCATGTGAAATTGTACAATATTGAAACTTACAGAAGAAAAACAATGCCAGATACCATGTATATTGCAAAAGGGTATGTAAGCTCCATAACACAACTAATTAAAATATGAATATAGGATAAATCAGTAATTCCAAATTCAACAACAATGTATGCAAGAAAATACCTGTCATCTCCATCTTCCCAGACATGGTTACACTCCTGAGCACATGATAGAAGAAGAAATATGTTATAGGATAAATAAAACCATATCATCAAAGTTTGACAGCTAAATAAAGAATAAATTAAGATAAGCAAATATCGTAGCAGTAGAAGTAGCTGTACTAGCAGCTAAAATAATAGATTTGGTTAGATGCATTCCATAGGAAGAAAAAGGTAATTTAAAAAATCAATAGCAATCAAATCAGTCTAATTTATCTTCGAAAAGTCAATACATCTGCATGTATATAATGGTTTGTCCTACTAAGGTAGATTATATTTACAGTTAATGAAGGAGCTCCATTCTGGAAAAGAGCAAATGATATATAAAGGTACCAAGAGAGGTATGACTTTCTTTAGAACTCTTTTTTAGTGCTTATGACTGCCTATTCTGGTAAATACAGTATTTCCGGTATGGAAAAAGTAAGAGAAAATAAAAAGAAAAGAAAGACGAAATGAATTGCCTCATTTTTTTGGGTAAAGCTAATATATGGCCCTTTAATGTTTTAATCTCATCAACATGACTCATATGCAGGAGAGAACACTAACATTTAGTTTAAACATTTCATAATTAAAGAAGATAAACACCTGGAAACCCTGAGACTTGGCACCAAGGAATAAAGAACAGTTAGCTGCCCCACACAGACATCGAACAGCGGCACCGCCATACCATTCAAAGTTGTAGTCATAGGCCAATTCAGTTCCAATAGCAATATCAGTCTTTGCAAATATTCCAACTCTTGTCTCTCCAAACACTGTCCACTTTCTTGTCTCACAATTTGGTTGACTGCACATTCAGTAAAAGATGAGTGTTGTTCAACATATCGCCAAGACATAAGATTAATTGGGTACTTAAGATATGAATCATAACTGAAATTCGATGATCTTTGTTTCCAATAACTTACCATGAGTGGTTTATAAATCTTGCAAGGCTTCCTTTTTTTGTAGCATCAATAAAATAATTTGCATTCAGGGAGATTATGTATGCATCCTTAAGACCTGCAATACCGAATAGATGGTGTAAGAAAAATTTCCAACAAAGACATGCTGACATGTTTATACCAAACTGATACTTGACCCTGAGCTTCGTAAGTATGGGATCTTTGCTTTGCTTCTTCAGATGATATTAATTCTCCACAATACTCAATAATGAACTCTCCAGCCTGATCATACAGAAGCCAAAGAAATTGTTTGTGAAATGAATTTGAGAGCTTCAATGTTTCAGTAAACCTACATCTAACACTTATCATGGCTCTATCACAAAATGCTAGTGTTATAAATGGAATAATTACATAACATTGTATATAAATCATATTCACATATATCAGATTTGTATACATAGTACCCCGCACAGGTAGTTAGAACAATGAGGCTTGTCCAGATGGATTACCTTTATATTCTGATCAGCTAGAAGACCCCAACCACACCCTTCAGTTTTGAATAACTTCGTTTCTGCATATTCACATTTCTGAAATTTCTGTACCAAAGATGTTGGAAAGTAAAAATAAGATCCTTGAAATCATCCCATCCTAAGTAACAACATCAGTATAGTTCAACAAAACACGTCAAAGATGAAAATTAGCACATGGTGTTTCTTGATCATGGACAACTATCAGACTCAAGGAGAAACTTTACATTTTCTTTTAAAGCATAAAACAACTGAAAATTACAGGCAACAAGAAGTAAGAAAACATTTTAACCAAAATAATCGTGGGCAGGTGGTATATACGTGAATTGTCCTAATTAATGACCTCCAATGACGACACAAGTTGAGCTTTGAAAATTGTCAGTCACTGGAAGATGAACAATTTTTTCATCTAGAGGTTGAAATTAGAGGTTTTTCTATACCAGGTAAACCAATATTGAAATCAGTAAATAAATTGGTAAGGCCAGAAGACACATGTTACTTAGGAACATCACATCCATGAATAGATAAGGATTGATGCTTCAGTCTTCAAGTAAAACCAATTAAGTCCAACTCTTAAACTTTGCCCTTCTATTTCCATGACACATTTCACATAAAGGAATATGCTGATTCAATTTGTTAAATCAGAACTTCAATGTAAGATAAAGAGTGGGAAGGACATAATTGTGTTGCACAGAGTCCACAAGGTGCAAAATCCATATAGGTCGCTTGCCATATGGATAACCCAAAATGGTCTGATATGATACATAATCTTTTAATAATATACAGTACTCCAAGCATAATCAAAAGCATACATATTACATGGAGAAAGAAAAAGTTCATTCTACTTGGCATTTTCTCTCGGCCAGGTCTGCATTACCTCTTGAACTTCAAGCTACATGCATGGAGGTGCAATAATCCCAAGGATATTGTTGACATAAGTTGCTTAACAAAAAATTCTCCGACCTACAAACTATTGCATACCCACACCCCCATGACCCATCAATTACAATGCAGCTCATCTCTCTTAATCCAAAGAACTTTCTGAGTCACCTCCCAATCTTCAACATACATGTTTGAAACTAATAGCCATAAGGCTAAAACTATAAATATAAAGGAAAATCCTTAGACCTACAAAGAGCAACAGAACAACTCCTGTCAACAAAGAAACTACTCTCTCTCCCACTAAGCATCCTCCTCCACCTTGTCCAATAAAAATCAACAAAACTGCACTTCTCTAAGAAATCTCCAAAAAGGATGCAGAAAATGGAGAAAGACTGAAAAAAGACAAAGCATAGCTACAGACTTTTCTAAAAAGATAAATATTGGTTTAGGTGTTGATGAACAGAGAATCAAATAAGAAGAACTTCAGGAAGATGAAAACAGGAACCAACCCGAAATCCCCGTAGACATCATAAAAAGCTTAATTAAAAATGAATTGATTTTATAATTTAATCCTTAAGGATGTTATCTCACCTGATTCCTGCAGTGCGGACCACAAGGGCAGTATCCTGCTGTGCACTCTGTGCTGGTTAACACATTCAGACAGTTTTCACCACAAGCACTTTCAGGATTACCGGCATCATACTTGCATTCACAAACAGCAATATCCTCTTCTTTCAGTTTTTTGTGTCTGGGATGAAGACAATTAAGCATAAATCAGTAAAATTATCAAGCAAATCCCATAAAGGAATCGCAAGAATTACTATTATAGGTAACTAATGCATAAATTATGTAATTAAATTGAACAAAAACCGAGCCTTAGAATGCAAACAATCACTTAACCACGTATTAGAAATACTAGGAACTGGAGTTCATGAATGAGAGAAAGGAAAAATATTCAGTAGCTCAAGAAAGAACACAGATATTTGACAAAAATATTCCTGCGCATGTAGGAGCACGATGAAGAAAAATGACCAAAAGCATGGTATGCATTAGAAAAATAATTTTTAATCAAAGAGCAATGAAGCTTCACATAAATTCAAAGCAAAATGCAAAAAACACAAGGACAAGCAGTTGACTTTTAATGGTGCGAAACTTTACAGGAATTCATGAACCCATAACTTATATCTGAGAGAAAAGGAATTCAGTTCTAATAATCACTAAGGATGAAGCCAGGTGGGTGAGCTAGAGTTGTCTATAAAATTCAACAAATTATGTTTGTTACAACACTTAAAAATATATCTCCATTACCTCACTTGTGGGAAATAAACCGAGTAATACTTAAATTTGAATCAACAATCTTTATCTCTGAAACTAGCACCAGACATTTGATTTAAGAATCATAATAGTTCAATTTCTTTGTCAGTTAAACATGAGATTACCAAAATCAGAAAAGGATGCTTGACAAACCAAGAAAGTGAAACAAATCTTAGCTGTTACAGTATTCAAAATTATAATGACACTCTTCCATTGATTAACCAAGTTTTTCTGAAACTAACAACAGCTATTTGGTTCAAACTAACAGTAGATCTACTTCCATGAAAGCAATTTTCAAAAAGACAAAAATAAGAAAAATAAAATACTGAAGTAACAGAAAGGGGCAGGAACTTTGAAGTGTAAAAAAATTCATTTTAAGAAGCAGTGGAACTAAGGGGCAACATTCTCTCTGACAATCTAAGAACAGATAATATATAATTGTAAAGGAGAAAAGATAAATGGTGCACGGTTAATATTAACTAAAACAAGTTGTTGCTAGTTGAAATATCTAAAAGGATCAAAATAATATAAAACATCACTTTTACACAAGCATGACATAATTATGGTGAGTTGCTTTCACTCACCAGCAACCAAGCATATCCATACATTTTCCTGGTCAAGTGAAAAATAGATTAGCATTATAGTACAGGAACTGGACTAAAATGTATAAGATACATGGATATACTTGGTCGCTAAGTTCCCACATGAGTGAAGAAGAGAAATCATCATAAGTATGTCATGCCAACATAAGTATGACAATTTGCATGTCTGCTTCATGCTTTTGATAAGGTTTACATTTTCCATCTCAGATTAAGTTACATCACGAAAAATGGATTCTAGGGTAATCTCAGAATGAATCCTGTGCCTAAAACATAAAAAACTTCTCAGTCAATTCTTAAACTATAACTAAATGGTGAAAATATTAAAAAAAGAAAAAGAAAAAAAGAACTAATACCATCAAGGTAGTATTATTTCAACAGAAAAAAAAAAGGACCTTTTCAAATCTTGAAAGTACCTTTTTTAAGCAGCAGCATTCGAGTCATAAGCTCGTTTCAATAGCTTAACAAAAAGAATTTAGAAGTGGGTACTCTCAAGATAAAAAGTTTATATACCAAGCTTTGTGATTTATAGGAGGTATATGACCACAAATAAGATTGTAACAGGATTCACTTGAGCAATGCTTGATGGCTTTTCTCAATATGTTCTCTTTCCCAATACATTTTCCCAAACTGCACCCAAACACATTCACATTTTCCAATGCACTTGCATCACATGTTTCAATAAATTTCATTCTCGATTTCTTCTCCCAAAAACTTTTCACCAAACTCCCAAAAGCCATCCAAACATTCCCTTAGAGAGCCAAATAACATCTAGTTGTTCATACTTCACTTCCCAAAGGCATTACATTCCAGATCTTTCTAAACATATCACATTCCATTAAACACAGATAGTCAGATATACGGTCTGTCTGCATTATATGACAAAAGCAAAACTGAATATTTTATGACAGCAAAAGTCTGAAAGACACTTAGATTTCAAGAAAGTTTAATTCATAAATTACGCTGATAACTCAATTATCACCAAATATCAGTGAAACATCATTCAACATATATACTAGGAAATACAGTGAACACAAAACCACAGAAGATCTAAAGCAAGGAAAAGAATAGAAACTTACTTGCTACCCAAATAATCATTTTGCTTGATATGCACAAAAGGTGGAACTCCCTCATCTTGCAGGGCCTTCAAAACATAAATAACTCATCAGTTAGGGTGCAGAATAATACGAAAGGATGAGTAGAAAATGTTAAGATAGATCCACTTTCTTTCACGCTTCAACATAATTAGTAACAGGACTTCATGCCTTGAAACAAATTTATAAGGTAGAGGATTAAATGGTTTTGTAACAGAACTGAAACCTGTAGAAAGTTCAAGCAGCCGAGCTGGCTTGATGGTTTGGTAAATTAAAAGGACTAAAACAATTTACACATGCAATGAACAATGCAGCAATATGTAAAAGAATTTACACATACAATGACTAGTATGATGCAGCAATATAAACTTGGAAAATAAAATATCAAAAGAGAAGCAAACAGAGATGGGTATTTGTAAGATACGAAACACAGATTAAAAAGGTTGGAGGAATAAACAGAACCCCCCACGTCCCCAACACATAATACATTGTAGATTTAGATACAAGTCATACGCTCACATAATGTACTAAATTGAGATGACTACAAACTAGAAAAACATTCAATAATTGCGCAGTTGCATTAGCAAAAGATTTATTTAAAATCTCTACTAAATTGGCAATTCCAATATAAGCCATATCCATCAGCAAGATTTAAAATAAATTTGAATGCAATTTATGAACTTTAACCGAACGTCATTTACACAAATAGAAACACCCCACGATTGACAACATATATGAACACAACATAAGAAATTTAACCGAACGTCATTTACACAAATAGAATCACCCCACCATTCACAACATATATGGAAGCGAAAGGGAAATTTCTATTCAAAACCTTCATTAGGTGGAAGAACTGAAAATATTTAAAAATAATCAAAAATTAATTCCTTCTGAGCGACAAACTAATATATCTCTTGTACAAACACAAGAGTATAACTTGAAGAACCTTTTGGTAGTGGATCTGGCTTCGGCTTGAGCTCCTGTGAGATGTAGATGCATTGATTTGATTTACACGCTGCTTTAGGGTTTTCTTTCTCACAAGATGCTGTGGAGTTTTCTCTCTCATCTCTCTCTCTCTCTCTCTCACAGTTGAAATGTAGAAATAATTAAGGTGTGCATACTTCTAAGAAAAGAGAAATAGGGTAAATTGAGGTTATTTTTTTACAGATTTCACACTTATTATTCGGTTTTATATTAATGAATGAAAAATAAATGAAAAGGCCACGGTTAAATTCAGAGCCAAATCAGACTGTGCCTCTTTATTTATTTGTCATGCTTAAAGAAACAAATGTAATGTATTTAACTTTCGAAAAAACAATGAGAAAATCTCTGAGAGTGTTTCAATAGTAATAATTTAATTTTCAAACCTATTCGTCTATTCCTGTTTTTGGAAATTAAATTAATTAACCTTTTTTTCCTCAATAAGTGTACATATCTACCAGATAGCATAATATCTATAAAGTATAGCCACACATCTGCATTCTTCAATATGATAATTGGTTAAACTATATCAATACATCTCCGCCAATTTTAATGTCATTGGTATGTAAATGAGATTTTACTGAAATTTTTCCTAACTATTCCCAAATTGCAAATTTGTTGCTACAAATCCAACTAATCAAATGGTTTTGGGTTCACATAAAGCACACAACACCACATCCCAAGCTAGTTTGGTAGATAAATATTATTGAGGCTTTGTTTATTCTTACCTGAGTGTTTGACTTTGACAAGGCCATAAGCAAACTCAGGTCCTCCTGGTTTACCCAAAATGAATCCACATAAAATAAAAATCATTCTTGGAAGAGAAAGCACAATTTGTAAGGAACTTAAAACAAGGAACACAAGTAATGTAACCAGAGCTCAAACAAGGAACACAAGTAACCCACAATAACCGTACACTACAGAAGATAAAATGAGCAAGGAAAGAAATGAGTCAAGAAAATAAAAAGAAAAAAGTAGATAGCTTTGAGTCAATTGGATTTCATGACAAAACTTGATCATCGTATTGTCATGTAAGAAATGAATTTGATCCATTTAGAGGAAAAATGACACATGATCATATCAACATGTCCAGCTAAGTGCCTTTATAGATCTCCACAATCATTTTTGGCTACAGGATTACCATCCTTCTATCTCAAGAAGGCGTGTTAATAAGAGATTATATATAACATGACACATAATTTAAACTTACACTTCTTTATTTCTTTATGTGTTTACCAATGGAGTAGCAACAGGAACAACTTATTTACAGTCCATCTCTTATCTTTTTGTCAGCTAATTAACTAATTAAAATTCCAACTATCAAAACTCAATCGTGAACTCAAAAGATTGATTTTATTTTCCATCAAGCAATATAGGAAGGTATGTTTCTTTGATTTATTGGTCAGAGTTAATGTATACTAATATCAATTATCCAACATTTTATTTAATGTTTAGTCTATTTTTTCATATAAATTCTTAACATGTTAAAGCATGATAGCTGTGTTCCAGCCCCGAATGGAAGACAGACACTTATTTACTGTTATCATTCTAAGCCCCAAACTCTGATATTTCTTAGTGGAAATAAACAATTCAAAACATAAACTCCAAGATGGCCTAGTTAAATCGAACACATAAGCTCCCCCCCCCCCCCAAAAAAAAGGGAACGCTCGTATAAAGAATTAAAGGACAACAAACTTTGCTTACCATACTCCAGTCACTTTCCATGATAGGTTTGGTTCCACCTTGCCTAGAATCTGTCAAATTGGGAAAAAGATGAATGTATAAGCATCAATCTCAATCTAGTCAAGCATCTCACTGTTGTCCAGAAGCAAAGAAACATGTATCGATCATAATGGGCACAAGTGAATCATATCAAAATAATATCTCCATTTATACTTGAACAGTTGTAGACCAAAAGTTTCAAGATGCGGCAATTATAGACTATTTTCTGCAAAAATTTCACAGATAGATATATCACATGTCCAAAAACTATATGCGAATGATTGAATACCAAGTCCATAAAAAGCAAAAGAGATATCAAGCTATAAATTGTTAATATTAAGTTAAAATCTACTTATATGTGTCGATACAAGAATGGAAAAGAAAATTAAGCTAAAATATGTTAATAATGAACTAACCATGTGATGCACATATACACTCAGCGCAAATGCTCAACTACACATAACCATGTCTGGGACGATATATGATGTAGAAAAACTTCTCTTAACATTGGATAAAAATTCCACAACATTAGCCCATGATGTCCAGGTCAATGAGGAATGGTATCTCCACTATCTCAAGTACCCAACCAATAAAATATGCATGTTTAAAAAACGTACTAAACTCAAAGAGTAACAAAGGGAAATTATATTACCGAAATGGAACAACAATAAAACCAATGTGACGCCCCACCCACATACCCAACGACCAAAAAAAGGGCCACAAAAGGGAATCATAACACATATAGGTAATCATTACAGATGAATCTGAACTACAAAAGAATCATCATCTGTAATGCATCATATACCAAGTCCCTTGGAACAAACTAATTGACAAAAGATCACTCACTTTACTTTGTAAACAAAAAAAAAAGCACATATATTGACAATAAATAGAGTCCTCACAAGCAGCTCACACTATTGGGCCCACATGTTTCATCACCTATAACAGTTCCACGTGGAATATGTAGTATAGAGCCTCCAAAAAAATCTTAATCAAGCTATTTACATTTCATCAGATAATGGAAACAAGAGTCAAGAAGCATGCCAAAGAGAATACCATAAGCAAGATGCAGGCATGATCATATAGGAAGTGATTCTATATCATCTTAATTGAAAGCCCTTACTACTTCTCCCTTTTCCGTAACAACAAGAATTTGTCAGGTTCCATGCTAAATCACCAACTTACATCATAAAACGACAATCAAAGTTTCTACTTTAATAAGTACAGACGTACAATTAGCAGCTCCTCAGCAGAATCTCTCAGAGATTTGATAAAGTGTTAATGAAAGACATTAAACCTCATCTCAATGTTATGGTGATTGGTCTTCTTAAAATGGATTAAAATTTTCCACTCTCTGATTTCATCCTTTGATCACCAAATCCTAACTTCCAGAGCTAAGTCAACAAACAAGCTTAATGAAGAAATAACATGCATTTCCAGGAAGAAGTATTGTTAGGCTACATTTATTACCTTCTTCATGTTCTACTTATGTTTTCTTTTTCTAGTAAACAAGCCCAAAATAAAACTAAATAAAACTAAAAGGCCACCCTGAACAAAGTATTGTGGTATATTCAGAATTTTTAATGATTCTCGGTTCCTGTGATTCCAGTAAGTAAATTATTAAGAACACCGTCAAAATGGGGTAAAAACAACCACTCAACTCTTCTAAAACAAAATTAAATACCAAAGCAACGAGATGCATGAACTTTCGAACCAGAATTAGAAGAAAACAAGGGCATTTCAATGTCACAAAGAATTACAAAAAATAGACCTAATAAACCGAATGTCGTCTTGTATAATGTATTTGAGGACGAATCGCTTGAGTAAAGTTGCTTGTTTACAGGCTACAGCTATGTAAGTATACCTTTAATCAATTTCCAAAACTTAGAAGATTATGCTACCGCAGAATTGAAGTGTTCATTGGTGCGGCGGCGCTAGTGGCGGCTGTATTACCGGCGGTGGAATTACGGACGCAACGTCAGCGTGTCTTGCGCTCTTTGTTTCTTCAAATTTTTACAGACCTGTCAGCTTATTTATACATGTGCCCTGTTAGTTAAGGATTTCAATTAAATGTTATTTTACTTTTAGCCCCAAAACTTAGATAAATGTGACTTTCGCTCCCATTTACAGATTTAATCATACAATAATTATTTTTCAATATGTCATTTAATGTTAGTGTATGACATACGCGACTATATTCATGATCATATGTAACATTTTTGAATAAAATTAATATTTGAAGATTATTTTACTTTTTACCATCCTTTCTAAGAAAAAAGAATTAATCCCACCAACATTATTTGATAAAAGAAAGATTATGAAATTGATTTTATTAGTGCAACCTAATTAAAATAATAATTTACAAACACTGGCTAAATAACACGTGTCATATATATACTAAATAACACGGGTCATATATATATAATTTTGTTAGATGAAATAAATTATCTTTCTTACTGTGTATGCTGTGTTACATTAAAAAAAAAAAAAAAAAAGCACTAATTAAATATTATCAACAAAACATACTGAATTTTTGGAATAATATTTTTGAAAAAAAAAAAACAGTTGGAGATTCTCATACAGTTTGTACAAGCAGATATAAGTTACTCTTAGCAAATAATTTAGATACATTCTTAAGCATGTTAGAAAATAATTCTCATACAGTTTGTACAAGCAGATAAAAGTTACTCTTAGCAAATAATTTAGATACATTCTTAAGCATGTTAGAAAATATAATATAGTAAGAACCATCCCATAAAGTTGAGCTTCCAGAAAATTTTAAATCTTATTTATACTTAAAATTTCACAATTTATTTTTATATTCATTTCATTAGAGGAGCCAAATGTACTTCAAAATAATTTTGGGCATGCTTGTATCCTTATTTTCACCAATTGACATCTATCAATCATTTAACAAATTCACTCTTTTAAATAAGTAATACTCGTGAGACCGAATTCAAGAGAAGACAATGCAATGAGAATTATGAGACATTTTTATACTCATCAATCTCAAAGAACTCAGAAAAAAAAAGAAAAATTTGAATTTCAGAGAACAAATCATAATAGCATTTACACTACAGCACTCTTTCATTTCAGCAAATACCATTGATGATATTCCTTCACTTTTCTGCAACCCTTCTGCAAACAAAAACTCAAGATTACTGATTGATCATCATACCCAGAATATTGCAACTGATACATAAATGCTTCAGGAAAGGAACATCGATGCATCATCTGAAGAGATCAAAAAATGTCCAGAGAGTATAAAGTGTAAGCATTAGCTTCTCAGTGTTTAGATTCATTTAGTTGAGCATGCTAATGTGATTAACTTACAATATCATATTATGGAGACTGAGACTCAAATTCTTCGAATCTCAAATCCTGGGGTTTTTCTGCTTGGGTTCGTCATCAGAGTTAGAGCTATCGCAACGCTTGAGGAAGAAGTCTAGTTTCCGCTGCTTCAAAGGGCTGCTAACCGATTGACCAAGTGATGTGCTTTTCAATGGGCTGCTAACGGAAGCTTTGAAAGGGCTACGTCTTGCTTGATTAATTGAAATTTCTAAAGAATCTTCTCGGCCATCAAGCATCTAGCCACACAATCACAAACTATCAGAATACTTTCACCGTTTCATGCAAGACACAAGTAAAAGTGGCTCCATTAGAATATCATGAATAGCAACCAAAAGAAATCACTAGACCCGAGAAAAATATAAGATTTAAAGAAAAGATAAAGGAAATGCACGTAACTGAATTATGCGAGCTAAGAGTGAATTATTGATATTGTTAATAAATAGATATAAAATACAATGGCATTCCAAACCCCTCAATGAAGATGGGGATAGGACAGTCTAGTCACATTCAATCCAACAAAAAAAGGGTTATAGAGCTACCCGTGAATAACATGAAAAATAAATAAAATATGTTGGAAGGACAATGTACCTGTCCAAGATTTTCCAATTTGCTCTGAATGACATCCCTGAAAGAAGACAACCAAATTACATACTGTTACAGTCCAATTAATATACTGACAAAAATGGCATCTGTAAGGATGGGAAGAACATAAAGAAGTACCATATTATATCGTCAACTGTGTCATTTGCTAGCAAATAGTATACATTGACTGACGAAACCTGAAAAAAAGCACTTCTCATCACTTCAGCATTAGTTTATCTCAAGGAAAATCAAAGAATTCATAATTGAACATCAGAAATGCGAAAAACGGGAAGAGTAACAATGCATAAAACTTATCAGAGAAAATATGAGGAAAACTAAAAAACAAAGAACAAACTATGACCATAGCAAAATTTCAAACGTCATCTGAACTTCTAGGGGACTGGACTAGACAGACTCATGTTAATCATAAAATTGAATTAAAAATATCTGAAACAGCTACGTAACACCAGAAACAAAATGCTCCCTGTTAAAGTTCGAAGTATGCAAACAGCTCATGAATATTTTTTAACCACCAAAATTCCTGACGGCAAAGGTCTATGAACCTTAAAGTGTTCTACAGAGCTGATTTCCACCTTAAAACCAATAATTTGTGCATCGCCATCCCGCAAATCTCACTAGATCTAATTTCCTTATGAGCCAACAAGGTTACCTGACCAATCCTATGAGCACGATCTTCTGCTTGAACGATGTCCCCAGGAGTCCAAGATAGTTCTGCAAATATCACTGTGCTTGCTGCGGTTAATGTTAAGCCAACTCCTCCAGCTTTGATGGACAACTAGAGAACCACAGCCAAATGAAGATAACTGCATGGAGGAACATAGCATATAAAAAAATCTAAACAAAACAGAAGCAATACCACTGCAGCTTTAACCGAATCTTTCTCCTGAAATTCTGTCACTAGAGCTTGTCTTGATGCTGCTGGTGTGCTGCCATCAATCCTAATGCATCCAATTTTTTTCTTCTGAATATATGATTAAGAATATGACATGAGCATGTATATATAAGTGTATAACCATCCTAAAATAGAAACCCTGTGTCTACCAGAAGAAACTTGTGTATTGCGTCAATCATAGGTTGATGATGTGCAAATATCAGAAACTTACAACCTGCCTGCATAATACATGAAGACAATGTGGAAATGTTAGAAACCTGGAACATATTATCATAGACATTGAGAAAGCAACATTTATGACAAGAGATAACACCAAGTCATACATACAAAAGAAACGTTAGGATATCAGCACTCACTGAAAACCTAAATGTGTGAAGCATAATTCATAAAAAAAGTCAATATTGAAGTAGAAATTAAACAACCACAGTGCCAAGTTTCATCCTTACAGTCTAAACTAATCCATATGTGATAGTATAATATCCAAATTTACCCTAATGCAATCAATGGCATGAGAGCACTCAATCCAAGTATTATTATATGTCCCGAATGGGTATAATACTTGATAAATAATGCCGCTCCCTATTATAAACCTGGTCCAACATATAATAACAAATTCTCATTTCCAGCGTAAGTGCATACACAGTATCCACTAATACTTATTCCTTCAGATGATAATATGATATCCACATAGCCCGGCATAAGCCTAGTATCAGATTCCAGCTAAACTACTACAACTTTAGTATTGAAAAATGAATCTCCACCACATGTAGCCTTCTCATAAGGCTAGAATCCGGCTTCCTAAATAACTCCTACAAATTAGTATTAACAAAAGAGTTACTGCCTCTCACAATATCAACAAGAAAACCTTAGTTCAAAACTATAGTGGTCATTCCACTCATGTGCAAAGGCGTTGATATTAGAAGATTAAGTGAATGCAATGAAACTATCAGCTGCTTCATTCAGCTCAAGGCATTCTAAGCAAGAGATAGAAAAGAATAGGGGAAGACAAAGTTGATAACATCATACCTCAATTATAGTTCCCAGATAGTCCAGAACAGCTGGAATCTTAACTTCAGCAGAATCAGTGTAAACCTGGACCACACCAAATGAATAAATCAAAAGGTAAGAATCATATCCTATATCAATGTGACCAAAAAGGTGAATCAGAATTAATCAATCATGCAAAGTTGAATACAAATATCAATTCAAACTTAAATATATGGCATAACTAAAACTTTTGAGAAGATATTTTCAGTTTTAACTGGAAATCAAGAGCTTATAGTCTATCTGCAGCCCATTCCCTCAGAAAAAAAAAAAAAAAAAAAAAAGAATAACTACTAATTCTATGTCCGAGCCCCAGACAACAAGGACAAGAGGCAAGATCTAAGTTGGGGTTACTCAAGTCTGCATATTTTCCATTTGGGCCAAATTGATTAACCCAGGTGTTATCTAAAACGTCAACTTCCACTTGTTAATGAATTCAACTGATTCTCCATGATTAAAGTTCCATTCTAGACTCATCCAACAAGTCTAGCCAATGATAGAATTTAAAGACCATCCACTTAAAACACCAGTAGTAGCAAGGGATTTCCTCCAAAATGGCATAACTTTTATCTTCATCTCGGTATAGATGTTTTATACCATTGTTAATATTTGATTTTTGTTGAAGTTTGAACCATCATAATCGTTTGAGAATTATGGGAACTGCTAGCCTTGCTGACTTTTGGGATATTCCCCAATAGCCTGTAGCAATATTCACCATCCTGCATATTGAAGAAGGAGCGGAAAGGTTTCTTTTTTTGTCTGATTAACTTAAGCAACCATACTTTCTTATCAAACAAACAATATTCTCCTCCAAAACATATGTTCAATATGATCAACAAATGAGCACAAAGTACATTGCCAGATGCATTCTTTCTCCTAATTGTGCCATTGCAGATAAGTTTCAAGCATATCCACACATATCTATGTATAGCAAACTTTGCAGCTGAAGTTACTGACGACTACGAATTATTAACTTTCTCAACTACTTAGATGCTATCTATTATGTAACACACAAATTCAAAAACCAATCTCCTGCACCTAATAAACAATAGAAAACATTTTAATATAGAAATAATCACATGCATTTTTAGAGGAGCAACAAAACATTTTAATAAAGAACTTATGCTGATTCTGGCAGGCCTACCTTATTAATAAGATTTTTCTCAGTGAACTTAAGTGATTCAGCTTCTTCTTTCGACTGGCATGATTTGATTTTCATTTTTACAGTCTCCAACTGTAAGGAAAACAAAAATCATCAATAGAATTATTCCATTCATCAAAAACATTGAGAAAGGAAAATATCTTAAAGAATACCTTCCAGAATAGAATTTAAGAAACACAAGTTGAGAATGAAATTAAGAAAAAAAGCTTTCTTTTTTCTTGGCAACTATACAGAGCGGGTTATATCAACAGGGTTCAACAACTGGAGGTTCAATAAAAGAATAGAACATAAGCGATGATAACCAACGATGACAACATAATTACAGATAATTACTCATTTTCATCAAAAAGAACCAAAAGAACAAAATTTGACATCACCTCACGGAACAGTGCATTGATCTGTCTCATCTCTTGCTCTCCCAACTCCAGGAAAACCTGCAAGTATTGAAACCGAGAGCATGAGTTATTTTTCTCAACTCTCTGTCAATCTAAGCCCCAGTAGCTCATCACATCATTCGAAAACTAAACAGAGCGGAGATGCAACTTGAAGCAAGTTGACAGCTACACTAACTTGCATTACATGATATATGAGACATATTACATCAAACTCCTGATGACAAGCCAAGATACTTAAGAGTTTTGAAGTGAACTCTGATCCTAAGCTGTATATTTAGTTTTGAAGTGATAGTTCAATTAAACTTGAGTAAACAACCACATTTTCTTCAGTATTGTCCATTTGGAGTAAAGAAGGATTCAAAGACTAGAGGCTTTAGATTTGAAATCAAATTTTTTTTTTATCAATATATGGAAATTAAAAAGGCCGCAAAAATAAAATATCAAGCATGGATCAAAATGAACAAACTATAAATAAGGAAAAGAAATCCAAACATCCTGCAAAGATTGGCTTGTTTGGACAAGCAATAGCAAATCCGGATTTGGGATGTGCTTATTTGAATCTTGTGTTTGGCTTGGGATGTAATATATCCTCACCAAAGCCTAACCTGTTAAACTCTACGAATGTGACATTTCATTAATACATATATACACACACACACACATGTAATAATATACACCAAACAAGTATCCAATCATTTTCTCACAAATCCCAATAAAAAATCCATTATTCAAACAACCTTTCACAATAAAATAATACAACTACATCTACTTTCTTAACTCTTCTCATAGATGTATCATCTCAACTATAATCCTACCCTATAAAATCTCAAAACAAACACAAGATTTTCAATATTCTTAAAACCAAAATCATATGACATGCAAAATCCGAGCTTGCAAATCCACCTACGCTCTTGTCCAAACAAGATTAGAATTCAATGAAGAGGTAAGCCCAACACATGACAAGTGATCCATTTAACATCAATTATACTCACATAAAAGAGCTAACATTATGTTGTCCAAACTTTAGGTTTCGAATCAATACAACACCAAACAACCAGTTAAAGCAATGGATATGAAAACATACTGTTCATTTTTTTCCCCAAGTCATTCAAAACTACTCCCCACAAACACATAAGCTGCAGACTACTAAGTATGAGTGATTAGATAATATTGACAAATACAATCGACGAAATCAACAAGTTACGCACTTGTTGCCTGCGTTTCACTGGAAGCTCAGAGAGAACGTCTTTCTTAAGCCGGCGAATCATCAATGTGGCTTTCATCAAATTATGTAGCTCTTCATGATTACTTGCACCTTGATAAACTCCAAATATACCCTGTAAAAGAGAGAATATTGAGTTTATATGATCTGTCAGAATATGCATAAAAAATAAAAATAAAAACAAATATTTCACAGGAACTTTTTACTTACACCCTTGCAATAACGGCTACCATATTCATGAACATTCTTATAGACATCAGGATACAAGGCTTCCAACTGTAATTCAGGCACCACTTATCAATTTGAAGCGTAAGTGTGGATTCAACTCCAAAAAAATGATGCTTAAAGATATACCTGTTTGAATAATTCAATCGGTCTCGACAAAGCTGGGGTTCCACTGAGCAAGATTGTGTACCGAGCTTTCTATAGATCATCAGCATAGTGACATGATAATAAGAGAGAGTAGATAGACCCAAAACTTGATAACAATGACAGTCATAACGAACGTAGATCATAATGAGCAATGTTGTGTGAACACAGGAGAAATGAGAACCCTAAAAACAATTGAAGCAACACATAAAACTCGTCTTTCTTCAACCTGTCATTCTTTCTGTTATTATTTTTCTGTTCTCAAGGAAATTTATGTAAAGTTCTTTGATACAACATGACCATCGTGGTGATAAGCAGGGGTTGGACCAAAATATATAAATATTGCTCAGAACCCCTTCTGTTTGATGCACTATTCAGATATCTAATTCATTCAGAAATGCAAAACGTGCACATCAAATGGAAAAATAGCCAACCTGCAATATGGGAATGGACGCACTAGTCCGTTTCGCTTGGGCATTCTTTAGAAAATGTGATTCATCTGCAATCACAACCTGAATGAACATATCATGGTTAGTCAAAACTAATTTATAGACCTAGCAATAGTTCATAGAAGATTCCATACAACTGTATAATAAAGGTTAGTTACACATAAGTCGATTTTCATTACAACATAAACTTTGAAAGTTAACACCACAATTCACCAACTTTGAGATCATTTCAATTTGATTTATGGCACACATTTCAGGATCCATTTGCTAATGTGGATCCGAATCACTTCAATTCATTTCCTCCTTCAATCACCGAATAAGGCTGCATGAAAATGCCAAAACTTCACCACCACCTCCAAATTACAGCTCCAAACTCAGACAATTCGAGCTTATTCATTATTCAATTATGCTTTTGTTGAGGGAAAGATATGCATTCGTTCGACATTCTTTAGCAAGTCTTGTGCATAAAGTACATAGAAAATTTTGTCAAGAAGCATGGGCATAATTCCTGGCATAACAAAGAAAATAGTCTATTGTACTTCTGATATCATCCTTGCCAAATCTGTGCAGCAGTTTACTGCGAGGATGTGTGCGCACGCACACACACACACTCGCGCGCGCACACACACACACACAGCATTTGAAAGTAAAAATAAAATATGTCTATGATCTCAAATCACATTACAAGATAGACATGCACCAATTTCATACACGGTTTCTGACTATTACCTTGAAATCTGAAGCCAGAAGTTTGTCCTTTAACTTGGGTACAATATCGTATGATATGATGTTGAAGACGCCATCAAGATTAATTGGCCTCTTGGTGTTTGAAGGTACTATATTAAACCCAGCTTTGTTTGAACCATTCGACTGAGACAAAACCACCTGTTCATAACTCTTTATCAGGCTACAACCCAATTGTTTCACATGGTTAAGACACTCAAAAACAAAGGCATATTATGATTTAGAGTTGATAATAGTTGGCTTGCAAGTTTATGATGAAGTTATATAATCTGGTCTTTCATCTAACTCAAATTTCTCTTGTTTCTTGCACTTTTTGTTCTGTCAAATCTGTGAAAAACTTCTCATATAGAAAAGAAGAAAACAGAAGTTCCTTATGCTTATGATGCAACTACATGTATACACACACTCACGTACATGTACATTGTACACAGATAGTTCGTGTGTGTGGGTGTATGTATTGTGAGTTCATTAATCTATTAAGAGGAGATTGAATCAGAACAAAGTAACAAACTAAGTCACTGTCATGCATTACAACAAAAGAAAGAACTAAAATATCAGAATAAGCAGGGAAGATATACCAATATATCTGATGGTTCAATATTCAGCCACTGTTGGATCATCTGCAAAGCATCAAAGAATCAGTGGAAGTGCACAAAAAATGTCAAGAAAAGGCATACAACATATCAATTACAGAAGCCCATTGTAGCCGTAAGGATGATGGAGTCAGAATGAGCACAGGCCATGCTTCACGAATGCAAGATGTCACTGCAATAGCCTGTGTAATAGAAACAGAGAGGGAGGATCAAGTAATAGAAACAATATCAATGGGTAGCTTAATTGTGTGAAAGGGAGGATCGGTGGAAGACGAAAACTAATTGAGGGATAATCCTTTTAAGCCTAATAACCAGAGAGGAATTTCAAGAAACATTGCTAAGAGAAAACTGCAAGGGCAATGCAGATTTCAAGTCTATTGAGATGTGTTGAAGTTCTTATTTATTCAGCTTCTGATGCTAAGAATATAATCTTACCTTTCAACATCAATTATGCATTATCACAAATAAGTTTTGGAATATTTTGAGAGAGCACTATTTTGGCTACAAGGTCCAATAAAGAGAATGATACGAGGAAGGAAGAGCAATCTTTGCCAAATGCTCAATACCTGAAGAGTCTTCCCTAGCCCCATTTCATCAGCTAGTAGGACCCGACCTCCATGCTGCAATATAAATCTGAGAAGGAGCAAATTACTAATAATCAAACAAGATTCTGATGAAATTGATCAATAGATGTTGCGGTCAACTGATTCTAACACAAACTCTAACCCTGAACTGTATGATAGAGTAAAATGTATTTAGTTGGGATTCCCCATACATACCTGACACCATCGCGTTGGAAAGGCAGGAGCCTTGATTCGATACAACTTGGAATCTTCTCATATCGGTCTGCTAAGAACATTAAATGAGCACACTTGTATTTGGCACTTTAATACAAAGAACAGTCGCTCTAACCAAAATACAAAATGAGAAGTTCTGAGGCTATGTTTGTTCTGACTTGGCACATCCGGATTTTGGATGTGCCAAGTCATAATCCGTGTTTGCATTGGGATTTTGAAAATCTTATAATTTTATAGATTCCCAACAAACAACAGCCTTTTCTACAATTCTCAACATCTACTTTTCAAATTAAATAATACAACATCATATATTTTCTCTATAGTTTCAAATGTGAAACATCTTAACAATAATTCTACCCTACAAAATCTCAAAACAAACACAAGATTTTCAAAATTCAAACTAACAAAATCCTCCAAAATCCTAATCCAGACTAGAAAATCCACCTTAAGTCCAGGACAAACATAGCCTGAGAGTTTAGACATTGCAAAAAACTTGTGTCTCTTGGAGTTTTTCTTTTTATTTATTTTTTAAGAAATCCATATTCATTGACAAGCGGGAAACCATAAAAAAGTAAGAAATTAGGAAATAAAAAGAGGAAACACATTACTTTATGACAATATCCAAATCTGCCCATGTTTTTCACACAATACAAGAACAATCAAAACCAAAGAAAGATTGAAGCTTCAGTTGTAGATTTGTAGGGTCTATAGCACTGGTTGCAGTTATATCATATGCTACTTTAAGTAAGATATTTAAGATTTCTTCATATTTCCCTATTATACCCCAAGTCAGCTCGTTAAATGCTTTCTCAAGTGACCAAAGAATGGTAACCCACAAAAATTACAAAAGTAGAAAATTACCAGGACCCAAAGAAACCCACCCCCCCCCCCAAAGAAAAAGAGCTCTTATGAATAGATCTAAGCATACCCTTAATGTTTTTCACTCTGATATTTTCAGCAACCATATTGAATCCATGGACATCCAAAACAAGAAAACACTATTTCCACCATGAGGAAGAAAGTAAACTGCTCCACCTATAACCCTTGCTTCATAATGATGTTTACTTTCCTTCAAATGAAGATGAAAATTTGCAAAAAAAGAAAAAAGTGTATGATGCTTCCAACACCAACTACATTAAACACTTGATCTAAAATCTAAAGGGTACAGCTCATATGCTCACTTTTGTTATTTGCATCTGTATCATACAAAATTCATAATATTACACATCATAGCAACATAAGATTTCACCAGAGTACTCTCACTAAAATTGTCATAATAGCAACTTTTCTAAATGTTTGGCTGAGCCATCCATCAAAAGACTCATTTGGTAAGTATCTAATAAATAACAGATCTCCATCAGTGGAAGGAT
This sequence comes from Scutellaria minor, assembly GCA_954870855.1. NCBI lineage: Eukaryota > Viridiplantae > Streptophyta > Magnoliopsida > Lamiales > Lamiaceae > Scutellaria > Scutellaria minor. Next base: position 11,122,762 of record OX940725.1, on the reverse strand, counting down.
CAAAGTTTACCTTGAAGATCTGGAAGTGTAGTGGCAGCAGCAATAGCACGCTTTACCAAAGGATCTAAGTTCTCTATCTGGAAAAGTAAATAGACACTGGATATTATCAGGTTAACCATATATACCATCAGTCAAACGCATCATTAGATTTCGAGGGTGATATTATAGGTTAGTTCTATAAGGCATAATTTCACTAAGCAGTAGATAAGATATCAATAAGAAGACCTATCTGAACCTTCATGTAAACATGAAGATACAACATTTCAGAATTCCCAGATCTTCAAGAATCACCTCAACATTAGACCCAGGGATCTCACGAAAAATGCTTTCAGCTGTTGACAATGATGACAAAGGAAACATCCACAATCTGCAAAAGATTAAACAAAATAATAAAATCTAACAGATGACAACCATGCACAAGGGTAAACAAACAAAAAGGATCAGAAGAAAAAAAAAAACAATCATTTTAACTTATTTGAACTCCTCTGAAGGCAACTGACAATTTTAGATATTGCAAGCAACTAGGTTAGGGAGGGTCATGAAAATTAAAAACTACCTTTCTTTCGCATTCCAATTGGCTCTTGGAATACTATGGAAAGCTCCTAAAAGTACCTATTGGAGATAGTAAATGACGGTAAGATAAATGGACATTAGTAATCCATTAAATCGAAAATCTAAAAGGCATGTTATACCTTGTCATAAGGAAATCTTGCTGCAATGTTTCCACTAGCATGTAGAAACAAAGTGATTGTGATCTTTGGATGCTGTGGCTTTGATGAATTATCTATAATTGGGAGCAAAAGGACCAAGAATGCAGAAAAATGTGAAGGTAAGAGTACTGGCAATTAGAAAACATACACGCTGATTTCAAGTACAAATAGAAGAAAAGGAATTCACCAATCATCTTCGGCGCCACTAACGAAGGTAATATTCTTGCCTGTTGTGCGATATTAATCTGCTTCATGATGCAACATTGGAGTGAGCGAAATAATGGCATGAATTATAAGGTCTATCAGCCTTCAGAAATATAACTAATCTTAATAGTACATGCCATTAGAAAAACTTATTGATCTCATGATTCTAGCGGATGCACTATGATTGAAGAAAATATAAATGCAGAGCTATTAAAAGAGAAACGGAGCCAGGACTCAGGCGGTCTATGGATTTTGCATCTATTGATTCACGTTTCATCTTTCCTTTCCAATTTCCACAAGAAATCAAACCAAAAAGGCGGTACACAATGCACTTTCTTGCTTCTCCACAGTACTACTAGATAGGATCAATTAGGAAAAGGTTTTCATGAACTCGGAGTTCTCATTCAACTCAAAAACATCACTTAGCTGAATCCTTTGCCAATACTACAAAACAAAAACAAAAACAAAAAAAAGGCAAACAGATGGGAGCCAAAAAAACTGAAAAAGTAACCTTATCATTGCCTGGAGTTGGTCGCAAGAGAAAGGTGGGCTTGGCAGGGGAACGAGAAGATGGCACATTTGAAGGCCGAGAAGATACACTGGGCCTACTACAATCACCATGACTGGTAGTGGCAGCAGCAGAAGAGCTATTGCGCTCAGCCAATTGTTTCAGGGCTTCTCTTTCCAGGGAATCCAATTCCTCGGAGCTTATTTCCCAATCATCCATCTTCGTCACTGGAATTTCACCCCTAACTTCATGATTTATGTCGAGATGATTTCCAAATTCCGAAAAATCAAAACCCTGCCACTAGTTCGTAGTTTCTGGGTAAACTCACATGAGAATTACGCCTTATCTGAAGAAGAAAGAAATCGGAGACGTAAATCCGGTCACCGCCGTTGAAACCCCGAAAACTCCACGGTGGTTTTAGCCCCAAATTCGGTGCTTCTCTCTCTTTGTCTAAACCCCCTCTTCGAGTAAGAGCGGCAACCAGTATTTACTATTCTGTATTTGAAAAAAGGTTGTAATAAAGATGGTGGTTAATCCTAAATTCCTAATATAGCCTCGTTACTTTTAGTCCTACATACTTTTCCTATGAGACTAAAGACACCCCCATTATTTAATAAGGAAGTTTTCACCAGTTGCACGAATCTAAATCTATATAATTGGGTTGTTCATTCTGGATTTGGATCCATATGAAAAGTACATATAATTTTTTTTTTCTTCATCACTTTTACGTTGTCTCTTCTCTGCGCCTCTCTTATGCGCTTTCTTTCTTTTCTCTGCATCTCTCGCTCTTCATCTACTTCTCATCTCTTCTCTCTTTCTTCTTCATTTTTTGTCTTTCTTTCTCGAACCACTGACTTTTCTCTTTTTTCTCTCAGAGCTCATTTTCTTCATATCGTGATCTCTTACTATCTTCTCCAAATCCGATTGCTATCTACTTGATTTTCAGGGTGGCGATGTGATATTCGTAGATAATCTTTGTTACAGTTATTTTAAAAATTAAAAATCTATCATATCAATAAGATTAAACATAGTAATCATTTACAGAAAGTTGAGAAAAATTATGGATTATATAACTTAAATGTACTGGTCGTATTACACAAATGTAACATTTGTAACACATAAAGGTATTATATCATTTACATAAAAGTATTACTTGAAATAAAAGATAAGGGTATTACGTGTATCACATAAAGGTATTAACCACATTACGTAAATGTATTACTGCATTTATTTAAAGGTATTACTTTATTTTATTTAAAAAATGATTTTATTATTTTATTGGAATATATTAATTCTATCACATAAAGGTATAAGTTTTATTGAATAAAGGTATGAGTTGTTTCACATAAAGGTATTACTTCATTTGCATAAGGGTATTGCCTCGTTTTATTGAAATATAAAGTAAATATATTAATTATATGATATAAAAGTATTAATACATTTACTTAAATATATTGTCTTATTTTAATAAAAAAATGATCGTACATTATCTTATTCCATCTTTATTGGAATATATTAGTTATGTTGCATAAAGATATCAACCATATTATATAAAGATATTAGTTGTATCATATAAAAGTTTTACCTTATTTATTAAGATATAACATATAAGTAATATTACTATAACTAAAAGGTTTGATACACTTAACTAAAAGGTATGAATTGTATAATTAAAAGGGTATGAAATTTCCATAGAAAGTGTAAAGGTATGAATGTTATAACATAAAAGTATGAAAGTCATAACATAAAGGTACAGAAGTTATAACTAAAATGTATACATATTTTCCAGAAAAATACAGAAATAAACTAAGTGTGTGGCGCCCCTTTCCCAACGCGTGGGGGCGTGTGCCGGTGCGTGGATGGCCGTACCGGGTTGGGTTGACCTGAATTGCACGAATCTAGGATTCGTGCACCAGTTTCACAAGAGTTTTTGCCTCACTTAACACACTTCAATTTATGTAAATTTTAATTAAAAAAAATACTAATTTTATACTTTAAGAAATTTAAAAAAAATTTGAAATTCTACTAACTACATTCGATCATCAAAGCTGAACGTAGTGTTCGGTTCTGTGGCCGAATATACTTCTATGTGTTCGGCTAACCAAAATCGAATGGAGCTAGTTGAGTTTAATTATTTTTTTATGTTGTTTGATATAATTTTCATATACTAGTATCCATGAAATATTTGTTATTATGTTGATACTACGGTTCTCAAGAAATTTAGAGAAAGAACATCAAAAATTCAAGAAAGTGAAAAGGAAGAGAAAAAGTGAATGGGGAAGATAGAGAAAAACTGTCTCTAACTTTTTTTTATTGAGAAATTCTTTAGTTGGAGTATGCTAAATAGAGGGTGGGGTGTTTTTAATTCCGTCCTCACTTTTCTTTTCTTGGTTTTCAATTTTTTTTCTTTTCTTTTCTTTTTCCATACTCTAAAATTAGGCCCAATTCTTAAAGCGCACTATTTGAGCCTAGTGAAAATTGAAATGTTCAAACCGTGCTATTATGTTTATTTTTCCAAATGTAACCATATTTTTTTTTCAGGTTTTAATTTCAATCAATATATATATTTTGGGATGCATGGATTATAATATATAAAGTTTATATTAAATTAAGATCAATTATGTATTTTATTATTCATTGATACATGTGAAATTTTATATTTTGTTTCAACAGTATTTTGATTTGTTTAAGCAATTTTATTTATAAGATGATGCAGTTTTTGTCCTTGTCCAATATGTTATGGTAGTTAACAGTTAAATGGACAAAATTGTAACATTCTAATGGATTTTGGACTAAAAGTGTTAAATAAGTAATTTGTAGGACCAATTAAACGTAATGCAAGTGTTGGGATCATTTATATGACTCATATTCTATGAGGCCAAAAATGCAATTTACTCTAACTTTCTAAAAATGAAAATAAAACGAGGGGTGGGGTTTTTGACTTTTTGGAGAGTGGTTATACTTTAGAAGGTAAAATATAAAAATACATGATTTAACATTTTATTATATTATTTATAAATGTTTTTCATTTCATTGTAATAAACTATAAGAATTTTGCAGGTTATAATCTTTCCCGCTACCACGTCATCCGAATAAAATGTATGTGAATTGAGATAATTATTCATCGAGTTTTTTTTTTCAAATATATATTTCTTTTTTTACTTATCTATATATATTCACAATGTAATTTATTCAATTTATAGTATTTTGGGTAATTGTTATAAAAATCACAAATTGTAATTTTAACATGACGTCTGACTATTAGCAAATTTACATGACATTCGATGTAATGTGCATTCGAAACCAATAGATAAATTTCGAATACCTTTTAATTCTATAAATTCGTGTTTCTAAGTCAACTAATATTTGTTTATTACATGTAGTAACATTAATTGAAGATTTTCTTAATAATTTATGAATTTGGGGATTTCTGAAATACCTAAAATCTCCACGTTAGTTACGGATGTACGAAATATTGAAAATCATGTTAAATTTACTAATAGTAAAAAATCACGTCAGATTTGATAAAACAATGATTCATTCACTTTGAAATATTCGTACGTTAAGTATAAATATAACAAATTACGAAATGAAAATATGTATGAATACAATATTTAAATCTATATCGACTTCAAATATTGATAATGTAAATTTTCAATTAACAATATCTTATATTTCGACTATCGTTTAATTTTTTTTTTTTGATGTAAATTTTTTACGATCCTATATTTGATTATGTGATTTCTATGTAGTTAATGAGTGTAGAGTAATATTAAATGAACCATTTAATGTGTGAATAAAAATTAAAGGCAACGAATTTCACAATGTTAATTGTAGTATACATGTTTCTTTTAAGGGATACTTTTAATTTTGGTTTTATATGTAACACCCTTTCATTTTTATAGACAATCAAGTATACGTTTTTCAAATTTGGTTCTATATGTTTCAAATTTTTCTAATTTTTTTCAATTTTAGTTAAGTTTTCCAATTTTGGTCATATATGTTTCAAGAGTTGGATTGGTGCGCAACTAGTGCATGGATCTTAGATCCATGCACTCGGATCGGGCCGAGTCGGGTCGGGTCAGGCTGAATCCGACCCGGATCCGCACATTTTCTTCTTTTTTTCAGCGCATTTTTTTTTGGTCCCAACCTTTATGTTGTGTTAGTCATACATTTATATTATATAATTCATACTTTTATGTTATATTAGTGATACCCTTATTTCCAAATTTCATATTTTAACCCTAAACCCTAATTTCGGCACAATAAACCCTAATCTGGCACAAGTTGTAGATATTTACATTTATGTGATATTACTCATACATTTATATGAGATTATTTATACATTTATATCAACATAAACATACATTTATGTAATATATATAAAGGTACAACTAACATAATTAAAATGTATGACTAACATAACTAAAGATATGCTTAATATAACTAAAAGATATGAAAGATATTAATATGTCAGTTTAAAAAAAATGCTAAGGTACAGCTAGCCTTACAAAATGTATGTCTAACATAACTAAAATGTATGTCTAACACTACTAAAAAATATACTTAACATAACACTAAAGGTATGACTAACATAACTAAAAAGTATAGTTAGCATAACATAAAAGGTATATCTAACATAACTAAAATGTATGCCTAACACTACTAAAATATATGCTTAACACAACATAAAGGTCAGACATTTGGGAGCATGTTTGGACGGATTTTGTTCGTGACCTAGAGGCACGTACAGGCGCGTGTGGGCGCGTGACGGGTCGGGTCGACCCTTGTGCACGGATGTAGGGTCCGTGCACCAGTTGTATATAAATTTTTGTCATGTTTCAAACATTTCCACTTGCAATCCAATTTTAATCGGATGGCCGCCGAAAAATCCCACATCACATCGGCGATTTTGGGAATTCCAGCCAAAATTGAACTGAAATTGGAAAAAATTAAAACATACAAAACCAAAATTGAAAAACGTATACTTGGTTGTTAAAAAATGGAAAAGGTCTTACATACATGACAAAAAATGAAATTAACTCGTCTTTTAAACATACATTCAAATGCACCATACATTTTCCTTTTTAACAAAAGATTAATGAATTAGACAACATAAAAGAGTACTTGATACACCAATTTTTTAATGAACAAATAAATTCAATAATTCAAAATTAAAATTTATACATTTTATGTTCCAAAATAAATATTATTTTAGTCAAGTTATTTTATCCCAAAATAAATATTATTATAAAATTTCAAGAAACATTTTCCAATATTCAAACAAAATTACCTCATTTACTATTCTTTAATTAAAATAAGATTAAGTAATTATAAAAAGGTTTACCTATAATAAATGCAATTCAATAAAGATAAATCAATTTTTATAATAAATTCCTTAATTTGTATATAAAATATTAAAACAATATTTATGGTGAGTGATAGGGGTAATATTTAATTTTTTAACAGTTTAGGGATGTAATTTATAATTTTTCCACATTAGATTTCTCACACATATGCAGCCAAATTAAAGATCAGACTGCATTCAATGCAAACAAATTCGAACACACACTACAGAAACCATTCTCCCTCTCCATTCCCCACCCCACCCCTCCCCCTCTACTCCCCTCCATCTCTCAGTCTCTCTCAGTTTTCCTCCTCATCGGAATCTCCGCCCCTTGTTTCAGTGAATAATTCATGGCATTACCAGTTAACGCGGCGGCAAGGCCGATGCAGCGCCGCGTCACTCACGACATTGGTGCGCCGGCGAACAATTTTGAATCGGAGGTCTTGTGGATCGGAAATGTATCGCCGTCAGTCAGTGGATTCGAGCTCAAAGTTCTGTTCGAGCAACATGGAGAAGTCCTTGACGTCTTCTTACACCGCACTCGCAGTTTCGCCTTTGTGCATTTCAAGGAAATTTCCGCCGCGAAATTGGCCATGGATGATCTTCAAGGTCACGTCCTCTGTGGAAATCGTTTGAAGATTCAGTTCGCAAAATCGGTTGGTGATTTTCTGTTTACTCTGATTTTGCTATTAGTTGTGAATTTTCCGGTTTCGAATTGGTCTGTGTTGTTTTTTCTGAATTTATATTTGGGTTCAGCTAGACTAAATATGCATGATTTCATTCCGGTATTAAATTGGTTCTTTTATTCCTTAAAATAAGAATGTTGTTTTATATAGATTTCATTCTCATTGATAGTACTTGAAAACCTCGACTAATTAATATTCGATTTAATGATAATCATGTTTTGCTCTTCAAGAGATTGGAGTGTGGAGTTTCTTTGGTTTGGAGTTTTTCTATGACTCTGGGACAATGAAGATGCTTTTTATAGACTAATACAAGGAAACAAATTTAGGGGACTTTCTACTTTTTTTTTTTTTTTTGACAAAAATACATTTTCGATTTGCCAAAAAGAGTTATATAAGAAAAAACTTTTAGTCATAAAAGGAGTATTTAGTCTTTTAGATGAAAAATGACTAAAATATGGTTTATTGTGTTAGTGGATAAAATGACTAGATATGGTTTATTGTGTTATTGGATAAATGAGGAGAACCAATATGTGAAAGTGGTAGAAACTATTATTTCCTAATTTCCTTTTCCGAATCATTTGTGTGGCGGCATTGAAGATCTAAGAAAATACTCAAATGCCCACTATGGACAACTCTTAATATGTAAATGTATAAATATTATATTCTCTTTGAAAAAAGTTATGTGAAATTAATAATTGGGTTAGATATGTGATACATTAGCAGCGAACACATTAATATATGCACACAATAGTTAGAATAGTAGGACTATTAGGATTTATCAGGCAATCATGTTTCAGTTTCCAACATCCAATTTTCTCATTTTATACCGTCTTGAAATATGTGATCTTGTTTGTTTGACATAGTTTCTATGAACATGTTAATTTCATCTTATAATTTTCAAAGAAAAAGTATATGTGAAGTATACATAATTTTAATTTTCAAGTAACTCTATACACAACTCTATTTCATAACTTTTATTATCTTCAAATTAAATATAACATAACATACAAATCTCCTAAATAAAATCATATTCAAAACCCATTTCTTTTATTATTAAAGTAGATATGTTAGTAGTATGCAACCATATCATCTAAATGAAATCTCAAACTTTCTAATTATTCTAATAAATTATCATATTCAATTTATAACTAAAGTATGGTTTCAAACAAGACTTGATTTGCTGGTCAACTAGTTCAACAAAAACTCCAGTCAGTTATGTTTAAAATTCAATATTCCTCAAAACTTAACCAAAATGTATGTTTTCAATTCCAAAAAACTTATCTCTTCAAATCATGGAAAAATCCCAAACCATTTTACCGATTTTAGGGTATCTCATGCATATTATTTTACTGCAAATTTTCCACTATTTTAATGTAAATATTATCATTCATCTCCAGGAGTTTGCACAACCTTTTGCACTTAAAAAAAATATTCTATAATTTTCCTTATTATTATTTTATCAGTAATTTTTTTCGTGCTCTTTTAGATTATTAGGAAAAATATTGTATCTTTAGGTTTTATTTTATCACTAATTTTTTTTTCATCAAATTTCGTGTAAATTTTATCATTACCATAGTGTAATTTTTAAATCTTGCATGTAATTTTATAACATTTAATAACATTGAAAATATAAAGAAAGCAAAAAGAAATAAGAAAAGATAATGAATGAAAATAAAAGAAATAAGAATAGAAAATGAATTAAAATGAAAAAGAAAACAAAAAGAATATAACAAGTTTCGAACCTCCATTAACCTGGCGCATAGATGATGGTTGAGAAAATCTTGTACGGCATTGGTGGAGTAGAAAAACATAAATCCGGATTATTTAGTGCTGGAGATGCCCTTTGTTTGATTCATGCTCGATTCGAGCGAGAATAAAATAAAATATCGAATGGAAAACATATTTCTTGATAATTCGGTTTTGCATGCATTTCTTTGAATTGATTGAGAGATTTTCATTCTTAGTATATGAGTAACGTTTTTGTATAACTCGATTTTTATAAACATCATGGCCTTACCATCAAAGTCTGTTATTACTGCCCAAACTCACTAAAAATTCGATCTTCCTTGAAACTTATTCAAAATTTATGTTTCCTATGCCAAAACATTCCCCTGCTCAAGCCAAAGCAGAACCTAAAATAAATTTATCGGTTTCAGTTCGTTTCAAGCTCGATTTGAGTGAGAATTGAATGAAATTTTCGAAAAACCCAAAAGTAAAGTCACGCACACTTCATGTGCGAAATTTACCTAACATTGGGGATATCGTGCCAATTTGTCCAAAATTGGACAAATCAAAAGTTAGGGTTTCTTTTTAAGTTTGATAAATTAAGGTCCTAAACTGAACAGCTCCAAAAAATTAGTGTCATGAATTTGCAATTTCCTCTATAAAATGTGTGTAAGTTTTTTGAAACTAATTGTTATTTGTGCCAAATTTATTTTCATTTACTAAAATATTATTTATTCATTCAAATATAAGTAATTTGACTTCACATTACAAATAATACATAATTTCACATTTTTACATAACTATATACAAATTGGTTAGAGTGTAAGAAATGAGATTTCTCACTGATGACACAACACACAATCATGTAAGCTGCCTGCCGACTCATGTTTTTAGTGCTTGAGAACATTACGGAAAGGATTGCTCAACTTGAGATTATAAATTGATTTCATATTCAAATTTGTGAAGTTCGTATACAGTTAATGAAGTTTCTGGGTCTGACCGTTTTTAGAACCTTGTCCTAAATAAACAACATTTATAAGAAAAGGTAGTACAATATTCTTTTAAGTTAGTGGATAACAAATAAACTCCATAACATAATATACCAGCGTCAATATATGTTGGCCTAGATGTGATTTTTCTCCATTGGAAGCTTGATTTGAGGAGATCAATGAGTGTTAGAAAGATGAAGCAAGTTTGTCTTTCACGTTATTCAAGAACCAAGAAGCTTGGATTGAGGAGATCAATGGAAAAATTGAATCAAGCAGCTTGCTTGCTTTAGTCCAGTGGCATACAAATCAAATTGATGGTATGTGGAGGTGGACAATGACCTAGGTGAAAATAAATTAAGTTAACTACATATTAGGGTTTTGCATTGCAGCCTATTTGAACACATGTCTGATATCATATTATTATGAAGTGGATGTAGCAGTAATGATATGAGCATGGAGTACTCTACTTCTTATTATCTGGTAAATATATGGATCCTCGTGGAAGTCATTGCTTCATGATACAGTGGACCTTTTAGAGAAGTCATTTCCATATTTTCATTACCACAATAATTGCAGATGTTATGTGATTCTGTGGGATATATAGGATGAGCAATCTAGGCTCATGAAGAATCTTGAGTCTGTAACTTGTCCTTGAAATAAAACATTTTTAGAATTTATTGCTATATATATTGTTTTAATGTCATGATTTTTCTACAGTATTGATATTCTTTGAAAGCTCAACTAATCATGTTATGCAGGCTAGACCATGTAGTAGTTTGTGGGTGGCTAGGATCTGCAAATCTGTTAGCAAAGAAGAATTGGAGGAAGAATTCCTCAAATTTGGTAACATTAAAGAAGTTAGATTCTTCAGATATTCCGACACTGCATGCATTGATTTTTTCAGGCTGGAAGATGCTATAGAGGCACTGAAGAGTATGAACGGAAAACGAATTGGTGATGATTATCTTGTTGTGGATTTCCTTTGGTCACAGTCTTTGAGAAGAGTAAGTTGATATCACCAACAACTGTTTCAATGATTCCCTGGGACAGCCTCATGTGTCAATTATAATTTCCCATGGTTATTCCATGACTAATTGCATTGGAGTTATTAGTCTAACCCATTATTTGATCTAGTAGGCAATGCTGTAGTTGAGTGTTTTTGGTAAAAAAGAAGTTGTTTACAATGTTTAATAACCTGAGGTTTTAAAGACTCCTGCCAGTGCTTGTATCATTTTCTGAGTTGCATGATAGAGCGATAAATCAGATTAAATAGGAAGTTTGGAAGAAAAAATTACATCTTTTTAGCTTGAGTATTAGATTCTTGTGTCTATTAGCTTTCCTTTACTAGAATGATAAATATTTGATTCTCTGGTGTCTTTTTATATCACCGCACTCTGCTTCTGAAAAAACAAAATATAGGATTCTATTATAATTGGAAAATATTTATTTTCTATTGCAATAGGAGCAAGGTATGGATGTAAAGGAAGAAATGTTTCCTGGTAGAAACTTGGTGCCTTCTGAGTTTCAGTGGACGACAGAAGAGTCCTCGAAACATTATCCCGAGTCTTGTATTTTTGGAACCAAAGAACATAATGTAATTGCAAATTTCAATGACCCAAGGATTGTCGCTGCAAATTCTAATGAGTTTGGTCATGGGATAGGCTCACTTCCTTATCATCCAGGTCTAAAACCAGAATTCCATGAACTTCCATTTCGACCTCTTCAGAAAAACTTACATGGCTTTAACTGCCCAGTTTTGCCTGGATGTCCACCACACAGTGGACTTCCTGGCCCTGATGTTCATATGAGACCACCCATAAGCTCTTTTTTTACTTTTCAACCTGATCGTTGGGGTCATGAGAAGTCCAGTCTCCCTACTCAGATTGGAGGACCAAACTGGAGGCAGTCATCCCCCCTCCCTGGAATAGGCTCTTCTCCTTCAGCAGATTTTAGTTTATCAACCAGATACGTATCTAGTCATTGGGATGCTTCTGATTCTAGCCAACTTCAGAGAAAATCTAAAAGATCAAGATTTGATTCTGCAGCTTTACTTTCTGAAAGAATAGAAAATCAAGGTGGATTGGTTGAGAATTACTGCCTTAATTCACAAAGCAGCAGTCGAGTATCTGCATATCTATCAGGTATCACAACCAGTGAATTTGGACTGCTCCATGCTGAGGGCGATTGCATTTGGAGGGGTGTTATTGCAAAGGGTGGAAGTCCTGTTTTCTGTGCTCGATGCATTCATATGGGAGAAGGGATCGATGCTCATATGTAAGTACGAATTTGAACAACTTATTTATTGTCCTACTAAAGTTGGAGTCATTGAGACCTAATAATTGATTTTCTTGCTTACAATCTTGAATTTTTATGCTCAAGTATTCTGGGGAAAAATGTTTGGTTGCTAAAAACTGCTTGGCTAGCATAGGATTTCCCCTAATTCCTTCCAGAAGGCCTACTCTATTTCTATTCTGGACCAGCTTTTTACGGTACTTTTGGTTAGCCTGCATAATACACAGGCAAACTTCTTTGGGCATTGGTGAAACAATTATGTTTGAATAAACATAATTCTGGATTAGCTTCATATTATTAGTTTCGACAGAAATTAGCATTTTAAGACTGATGCCTGAGACTTTGGAGTCAAGTTAGGCTAATGAAGAAACTTAAATTTGGTTTACAAATGCAACTGTCTTTGGGTAATATTTGGACTACACATAATTAAGTAGTTACAATATATTTATGGAGATCAAGTTGTTGATGTTTAAACTTCAAAGTTTTGATGTCAAATTATATATCTCACACAAACCAATTATGACTCTTTGTTCTTTTATGCCCTGTGGCTTTTCTTCCCACCTTCATCTCTTTTTCTTTTTTCTTGCCTTAGCATGTTAACTACAAGTCACTATGTCCACTCTAGGCTCTCTCTCTCTGGCCGCCTGTTTGGCATTTAAATATGGCATATTTTTTCATCCATGCAGCTTATGCCTAAAAACATTAATATATATTTGTCCTACTGTAAAGCTAAGCACTGCATCAGTATTTCTCAATAAGTATATATAGTTGTGGAATACAGCTGAAGAGACTGACCTTTCTGAAACAACACTAATGCCTAAATTTATGTACTGCAGAGTGTAAGAGACGTGTTGTCAGGTTTGCAACACTTTCAGCATCTTTATAAAAAACTAAAATTATGCTAGACTACAGATTGCAAGTTCCTTTTGAAAATATAGTTTTGTTATTTACTCTTTTTTTCCCTAAAAACCGCTCACTTTCTAGATATCAAATCTTAAACAATTGAAAGTAGAAAAATCTTCCTCCAGATTTTAAATGTTTTCTGAGTTTTTAATCAATAACATATGTTTTGCAGCCCTGATGTTATTAATTGTTTCGCACGAACTGATTTGGACAAGCTGAGCAAACAATATGAAAGTGCTATTGGCTTTGATACAGTTTCGTTCTTTCCGGACAGTGAAGATGATCTGGTTTCGTATTCAGAATTCCTGAGGTTTCTGGTTTCTAGAGGCAGGGCCATGGTAGCAAAATTTGATGATGGTACCGCCTTGTTTTTGGTGCCTCCATCTGATTTTGTGTCTAAAGTTCTTAATATTTCTGGACCGGAATGTTTGCGTGGAATAGTTCTAAAGTTTCCTCAAGTAGTGTCCAGTAGCACAACCATGAATCTCCGCTCAATCCATAATTCTAACCATTCACACAGCCAAATGCCTATGGAAATGTGGTTTCATCCAAATGAGCATCGTCAGTCTGGTCAAGATTGGGGAATCCAGGAACGCGTTAGCAGAACTGCTGCTGAGGAAAATGAGCAGTACAAAGCAGCAATTTTTTCTGCAAGTCTTCCGGGCCAAATACGCCAGCAAAATGGCAATCAACCTATGTAGGAATGCCGAGCAAATGAAGGTATATTTCTTACTAGGTAACAATACATGTTAATCCCCCCCCCCCCCCCCAAATTATCAGGTGAATGACCATTGATCACATGCTTTAATGGTTGGTGTTGTCTCCTCTGTATGCAACACTTCTCATTTTCTAAAATAATATAGCCAGAGATACATGTCTAGGTTAATATCTGCTGCTAATTTATCATTGTATGTGGAGCTTCTGAAATACTAAACTACTTGAAGCTAATTAGTTGATGGACCCAGTTGTGGTGGTAGCCGTAGTTCCTTCAGAGAGAAAAATAGGGAGATTTATGTGATCTGTAGAGTATATGATTAAGGTATGAGAAGAGGCTTGCTTCATATTTCGCGTTCGATGATTGAAAGTTCTCTTGGAAGTCAATTGCCCAGTTTTTTCTGCTACCCCCTGGGACTATCTGTTGTAGGATGCTGACTTATGATCTGTCAGTCTTGAGAGATTGAAGTCCTGAGTGTTATCTCATTAGATGTTCAGAATCTTTGTGCTGAAAGTTCATATAATTTGTATCAATTTGGAAGCTATGCATGAGTTATGTTATGCCATTCTTTTAGCAAGTCTGCTGCATACTATTTACCTGATTGGGAAACATTTGTTAGTTTAAGCTATTGCAAAATTTATACCATTTCATCCTGTTATGTATTGATGATCTGTTGCAGGTAAATGAAATTTTATGCAGATTATGTGCTTCATCTAACAATTTTAGGAAGGATATAGCTGCAAGTCCAAATTATTCCTGCAGGAGATCCAAACCCATTTTTTTCTGATCCTGAATGCTTTTTTGGCTGCACAGAAATCTTAAATGTCTGCAAGTCTTATTACAACTAGATTATTTTGAAGATAGCTTTTAAGAAACTTCTCAAGCTTTATACAGTACTTAGGTTTCTTTTATTTATGGATTTAAATGGTGGAGTAGAACGTTCTTATGCCTAATGTTGAAAACCTTGGTATATGTGTTTTTTAGTATGAGATCTTTCTATATGCTTCTAGGGATGGGGTAAGCAATGATGTGAATTATCATGGAGTGTCTAATAAGTTTTAAGCTTGAAGGGTTATTCATCCAAAGAAAGAGTTTTTAAGCTCAATAATTGATCAGATTGACAGAATAGACAAGGTTCTCTTTTGGGTGGGTTTTTATATTGTAGCAGCTTTGTTTAACTGATACAATCAAATGACAAGGTAAAGAAGGATTAGTTGGAGGAATGTATGAAACTCCTTATTTGGTTCAAAAACTCTAGAAGAAAAAAGTTTAGGGAAGATCATTAGAACAATAAGCGTTAGATTTCTATGGGAAGATCATTTCTATGGGAACGATAAGCTCATGGGAAGATCATTTTAATAGAACAATAAGCGTTAGATTTCTATATATTATAACAATGGTTAAAGAGCCTAACATAGCTAGAGAAATACCATGGATTTCAGCCTGACAAGTTTTCATACTATTGTGCTTATCGTCATTAATGTTATTGGAGAACTTGATGTCGCATTAGTATTAGTTGAATTTTGTGGTGAAAGGAAAAGATACCTATTTAAGTTTGAAGAGGTAGACTTTTTTCATCTATTCAAGGGCGTAGGTGCACATAAAAGATTATGAAGCTTCAAAAATGATGCAATCAAAATTTTGACCAATGATCAAAGGGTATGATCAAATGGTCTTGATTGATCCAAACCAACGAATGAGCTTGAAAAGGAAACGATGATCAAAGCTATAAGATTGTGACTAGTTCGAGCTGATGCACTGCTTACAAGTACATTGAAAAGGATATTGTTATCTGTTGTTTAAATTATCTTAATATGCCAAATTAGTAATTGACATTAAAGTGTTTCTGAAAACCTTCAGAATTTTTTTCATCGACCATGTGTCTGACATATCTGTATATATATGATCCTGAGGTGACCCTAGCCTAGAGCATTTTTGTCCCTGATCGGAATAAGGTGAAGGGTTGTGTTAAGTTACTAGAGAGTATAATATTTAGTCACAAGACTTTTGAAAGATCTAGGTGAAGTATTATCTTATACAGCTCATAGGGATTGAACTATTGTATGTTAATTTAAAGGGATAAAGTGCAAAATGGCTCAAAAGGGTACGTGGCTGGACACAAGGGCAAGCACACTCCTAGAAACACAATGTGCAAATATAAAAATAAATTTTTTTTTTTGGTAGGTAACTTATATAATATCATTATCATTGCTACTTAAAACACACAATTAATGACAAAAAATTCCGAAATTCTTCACAAAGGGTTCAAGTCATACATAAGCACATAAAGGTTATTTAACATACTAATAGTAAATAGCAATAGTTATAGGCTTATAGCGCACATAAGCACATAAAGGTTATTTAACTTACTAATAGTAAATAGCAATAGTTATAGGCCTATAGCACCTATCAATTAACAAAGCACAATTAGTTGATTGAAAATTATCAAACTCAATATTGTCGTCATCTTCATCATCACTTCTAGCGACTAAAGTGATGATGACGATGATGACAATGATGATGACTACACCCCACTTGCCTTTGTTTTGCAACTAATTGCTATAGTTATTAGTTAGTATTAGGTGATATTTTATTACTATATTCAGGGTGTTGGTTAAATTTGTTAAACTGAGATTTTATTACTCTATTCAGTGTCTAAGATAAACCGCCGCTCCTATAAGATTTACGTTTGATGTTTTATGGTAAAAGTCCATGTGTAATATGTAGCATATAGGATCTTTATAGGTATTATTTGAAGTTATACTACTTTAGTATTGACTGTGTAGTTGGCGCTATTGACTAGTCAACTGGGCTGTAAATGTGAAATTTGGATGCAATAACGAATATGCTGTTGATACATAGAAAGCTATACTCATTTTCATACAAAAATATCCATACTTTGAAAAGTTTTATATTTATAAAGTTATATGAAAACCCAATATAATCATTAAACAACTTAGGATATTTGTAACTCTGATTATGAGCTCACTGCTTGGGTCAACTTTACATTAGAATGTGCGAAAAGGGAATATTAATAAGTGAATACAATTCAGTTATTAGTTAGCTGTCTTGAAAACTTAAGTTTGATTAGTTGACATTGAATAGAAGGTCTGAAGCAAGGAACAAGATCAACCACTTATCATGATTTTAAAACTACCGTTGCTATTTTCACCATAAAGTGCGCTTAAAAATGGATCAGTATTTATTTTAATTTCCATATACCCTTTTCTTTTTATTAACTAATCAATCACAATTATATGACCATGCCTAAATAGCAATTGATCATAATTTTGTTTGTGATTTCGTCTGTTTGTTACTTGTTACTTCAATCTGTTCATTACTTCACAAATGTGTACATAGCAGTCCTATCTTTAGGTCATTACTACTATGAAACTAATGTGGTTCACTTGCTGCATCAACTTGAGTATCTGCCCTCACCAATATCAAATCATAAGCTCTCCTTTTTCTGTACACATTTCATCGAGAAAACTAAGGCAAATAACAGTATACATACCAGATTGGTTAAGTTATCAATCATACCTTGATTAGTTGTACAAGCTATCTTTTCATTTCTTTCAATATCTCCAAAATTGTCTCAGTCCTTCTGTTTTTTGCTGCAGAGATCTCCTCCATCTAGGATTTCCATAAGGATATTCGCTATGTAGGAAAGCAGTGTTGACAATGTACCATCTGTTATTATGTAAGCAAAAAGATCATGATATGATGCAGATTTTTCTCCCTATAGACAAGAAAATCATCATGAACTTGGTGAAAGTTGTGGTCTTTATTTACTAGGTGATCTAGTAGCATCAACTTCTCTAAGAAGTCTCACAAGTGGCGGACTGGGACAACACCATGCTTGGAGTAGTACACAAGAGGGGCTTACCACGAGTCTGCAAAAAGGTGGAAGACCCTTTTGCTCTGCTCATTGTTATCCTTATTGCAGAAGGTATTGGTGCTCAAATGTAAGTACGATTTTTTAATCAACTTTAAAATCGTTCCTACTAAAGTTGGAATTTTAGATCTAAGTATTGATTTATGCTGCATCTATCCGGATTTATATTCAGGAGTTGTTTCGAGGAAAAAAAAGTTCAGTTAATGATGCTTACCTAGTGAGGACTTTCACTTAATACAGTTTGGAAGATCTATGCTCTGAACTTGGCATGATTTATCTCATTTTTTCCAGCTTGTATATTTTATTGTTAATTTACAGATTATATGGTTGTTGCTTCTTGTGGTTTGAAGAAAGATCAATGATTTGATAAACATGGTTCTGTATTTGCTTGATATTTTTACTTGGCTAAATAGAAAACAGCACTTTAAACCGTTGCTTATTACTGTGGATGCAAGTATTATGCTTAATGAAAGGGAAATAGCCTGAAGTATCCAAATGCTTTGGTCATGTTGACCACAATTAACAACATATATTCTTTCCTTGCAGTGTGGTGATTAATTGCTGCCCATCCACTTAATTTGACTTACTGAGCAAATATTATGACAGTGCTGTTGGATGTAACGGTTTCCCTTTTTTGCTCTATAGCAAAGAGAATTGGTTCATACAAGGAGTTCCAGGTAATTGGCTTCTAGAAGTAGGTATCACAGTGATAACAACACCTTGATTTGGTGCTTCCATCTGATTTTCAGACTGAGTTTCTTAATACTTCTGAACAGGAACTTTTCTGGAATAGTTTTAGAAGTTTCCTCAGGTCAATTCAACCACAATGGGGAGATCCACACAAAAGAGACTTCTTCTACTGCTGGTCTGGTATCGTATTCTTGTCATGAACTTGATCATTCAATTTATGATTTTGATTCTTGAGATTTACATTAGGAACATTTTAAGTAGTTAGTTTATACATTTTGGTATGATTAATTTACTGTATAAGCTTTATGGTAAAGATATTTCACCAAATGTCGTCATACCACCTTCTGAAGTTTGCTTCAACAATTCCTTCGTCGCATAAATAGATGCACAACTTAGTATAGTGAATGTTTTACTTTACTAGAAGGTGTTAAAGACAATTGGTCGAATATGAAATAAGAATTCCTCATAACCCCATTAACACACTGGCAAGGAAATAAATCATAAAAACTGTGAGGATGGAGCTGGAGCTGCACACAAGGAAAACTTGTCGCCTAAGGAAAATGAACATGGCAGCTACATACTGTAACTGGCCAGCAAGCAACGTGAGTTGTAGTTCCCCAAATGAAGTTGAGTCTCTTGTAATTTTCTGTCTCTTTGGTTTCGTGTTAATTTTTTATTTCCTTTTCATTGGTGTTAATTTTTTGTTTTTCGTGAAAATCTAAGTGCAACAGAATCTAGGCTTTTTCAGGACGATCCTGAGGATGGATTTTCAAGTGAATTTTTACATATCGTGTTAATTTTTAAATTTCTTTCAATTGGTGCTTTCAGAATGCAATTACAACACTTTTGTTTTTCGTGAAAATTTAAGGGCAGCAGAATCTTGGCTTTCAGGACGATCCTGGGGATGGATTTTCATTTTTCGTGAAAATTTAAGGGCAGCAGAATCTTGGCTTTCAGGACGATCTTGTGGATGGATTTTCAGGTTAATTTTTGCGTTTCGTGTTAATTTTTGATTTCCTTTCCATTGGTGTTTTCAGAATACAATTCCGAGATATTTTTGTTTTTCGTGAAAAAATCTAAGGCAACAGAATTTTGACTTTTAATACGATCATGAGGATGGATTTCCAGGTGAATTTTTGCATTCCGTGTTAATTTTTTATTTTCTTGTCATTGGTGCTTTCAGAATACAATTTCGAGACACTTTTGTTTTTCGTGAAAATCTAAGGACAGGTTTTTAGGACGATCCTGAGGATGGATTTTCAGGTGAATTTTTGCATTTCGTGTTAATTTTTTATTTCTTTGTCATTGGTGCTTTCAGAATGCAATTCCGAGGCACTATTGTTTTTCGTGAAAATCTAAGGACAGCAGAATCTTGGCTTTTAGGATAATCCTGGGGATGGATTTTCAGGTGAATTTTTACATTTTGTGTTAATTTTTGAGTTTCTTTCCATTGGTGCTCTCATGACACAATTCCGAAACACTTTTATTTTTCATTAAAATCTAACGCAGTTGGCTTTTAGGACGATCCTGGGGATGGATTTTCAGGTAAAATTTTGTTTTTCGTGTTAATTTTTTATTTTCTTTTCATTGGTGCTTTTAGAATGCAATTCCGAGACACTTTTGTTTTTCGTTAAAATCTAAGGGCAACAAAATCTTGGCTTTTAGGACGATCCTGGGGACGGCTTTTCAGGTGAATTTTTGTTTTTCATGTTAATTTTTGATTTTATTTTTCATTAGTGCTTTCATAATGCAATTTCGAAACACTTTTACTTTTCGTGAAAATCTAAGGTTGCTACAATCTTGGCTTCTAGGACGATCCTGGTTATGGATTTTCAGTTGAATTTTTGTATGGGTGAGTCTAAAAGCACCCCATTGATTTCTAAGAGCACCCCATTTTAAAAAAAAAAAATTAAAAATTAAAAATTTCCGATTTTACCTTTAAGGTTAGAAACCCTAGTTCCGTACGATCGAGACGGCCGAACGGCCTTCAACATGTTCGGCCAACACAGCCTAACGACTCTGCTCGACCAACATGGCGGATTTTCATACGTTTTGTCGGGAAAAGTCCAATATCTCGGAATGTGTTGAAATTCGCATACGACTTGCGAAACGGTGCGAGAAATCAAACACAGGTGCTGATGAACAATGGATTTTGGCCATTCGGGGTCGTTTGAGGGGCAAAAAAGTCAATTTACCGTTTTTCAAATTTTAAACGTTTTTTTCGGATTTTTCTAATTTTTGTTTTAAGTCGTTTAGGTCATACATAATACCAACATAATGATGAACATTCTACGGATTTTTAAAATGTGCGAAAATCGTGTGAAAATTGTAGGAAAAAAAGTAAAAAAACGATTGAATTCGAGCAGTTCCGTTCGGTCGTGTTCGACCGAACCCGTAGAAGCCCGTTCGGCCAACACGACCGAACGAAACTAGTTATTCTACTCCTAAGGGTAAATTCGGAATTTTTTTTTAATTTTTTTTTTTTAAATGGGGTGCTCTTAGTCCATCTCTTTTTGCATTTCGTGTTAATTTTTTATTTTCTTTCAATTGGTGCTTTCAGAATATAATTGCGAGACACTTGTTTTTTGTGAAAATATGAGGAAAACAGAATATTGGTTTTCAGGATGATTCTGGGACGGATTTTCAGGTTAATTTTTACAATTCATGTTAATTTTTGATTTCTTTTCCATTGATGCTTTCAGAATACAATTTCGAGATATTTTTGTTTTTCGTGAAAATCTAAGGCAGCAGAATCTTAGCTTTTAGTATGATCATGGGATGGATTTTGAGATGAATCTTTGCATTTTGTGTTAATTTTTTATTTCCTTTCTATTGGTCCTTTCAGAATGCAATTCAGAGATAATTTTGTTTTTCATGAAAATCTAAGGACAACAGAATCTTTGCATTTAGGACGATACTGGGGTTGGATTTTCAGGAGAGTTTTTGTATTTTGTGTTAATTTTCAATTTCCTTTTCATTGATGCTTTCAGAATGCAATTCCGAGACACTTTAATTTTTCGTGAAAATCTAACGCATCAGAATCTTAGCTTTTAGGATGATTATGGGGATGGATTTTCAGATGAATTTTTGCGTTTCGTGTTATTTTTTTATTTTCTTTCCATTGGTGCTTTCCAAATGCAATTTCGAGACATTTTTATTTTTCATGAAAATCTAAGGGCTGCAGAATCTTGTCTTTTAGGACGATCCTGGGGATGGATTTTCAGTTGAATTTTTGCATTTCGTGTTAATTTATGATTTCATTTCCATTGGTGCCTTCAGACTGCAATTCCGAGATACATTTCTTTTTCGTGAAAATCTAAGTACAGCAGAATCTTAGCTTTTAGAACGATCCTGTGGATCAATTTTCAGGTGAATTTTTGAATTTCTTATTAATTTTATATTACCTTTCCATTGGTGCTTTGAGAATGCAATTCCGAGACACTTTTATTTTTCGTGAAAATCTAAAGGCAGCTGAATCTTTTGCTTTTAGGACGGTCCTGAGGAGGATTTTCAGATGAATTTTTACTTTTCGTGTTAATTTTTGATTTACTTTCCATTGGTACTTTCAGAATACAATTCTGAGATACTTGTTTTTCTTGAAAATCTAAGGCTGCTAGAATCTTGGCTTTTAGGACAATTTTAGGGATGGATTTTGAGGTTAATTTTTGCAGTTCTTGTTTATTTTTGATTTTCTTTTCATTGGTGCTTTCAGAATGCAATTACAAGATACTTTTATTGTTTTTGAAAATTTAAGACAGCTGAATCTTGGCATTTAGGATGATCCTGGGGACTGATTATCTGATAAATTTTTGCGTTTCGTGTTAATTTTTTATTTTCTTTCCATTTGTGCTTTCAGAATATATTTCCGAAATACTTTTGTTTTTCGTGAAAATCTAAGACAGCACAATCTTGGCTTTTAGTACGATTATGGGGATGGATTTTTCAGGTGAATTTTTGCATTTCGTGTTAATTTTTTATTTCCTTTCCATTGGTGCTTTCAGAATGCAATTCCGAGACACTTTTATTTTTCGTGAAAATTTAAGGACAGCAAAATCTTTGATTTTCGGACGGTCTTGGGGATGGATTTTCAGGTGAATTTTTTGCTTTTCGTGTTAATTTTTTATTTTCTTTCCATTGGTGCTTTTAGAATACAATTCCGAGAAACTTTTGTTTTTCGTGAAAATCTAAGGCTGCTAGAATCTTGGCTTTTATGACGATCCTGGGGATGGATTTTGAGGTTAATTTGTGCAATTCGTGTTTATTTTTTATTTTCTTTCCATTGGTGCTTTTAGAATACAATCCGAGACATTTTTATTTTTCGTGAAAATCTAAGACATCTTGGCTTTTAGGACGATCCTGGGGATGGATTTTCATGTAAAATTTTGTCTTTCGTGTTAATTTTTGATTTCCTTTCCATTGGTGCTTTTAGAATATAATCCAAGATACTTTTATTTTTCGTGAAAATCTAAGACAGCGTAATCTTGTCCTTTTGTACGATCATGAAGATGGATTTTCAAGTGAATTTTTACAATTCGTGTTAATTTTTTATTTCTTTTTCATTGGTGCTTTTATAATACAATTTCGAGATAATTTTGTTTTTCACGAAAATCGAAGTGCATCCTGGGGATGGATTTTCAGGTGAATTTTTGAATTTTGTGTTAATTTTTGATTTCTTTTCCATTGGTACTTTAAGAAAGCAATTCCGACACTTTTATTTTTCGTGAAAATTTAAGAACAACAAAATCTTTGCTTTTAGGATGGTCCCAGGGACAGATTTTCAAGTGAAATTTTGTTTTTCGTGTTAATTTTTTATTTCCTTTTCATTGGTGCTTTTCGAATGCAATTCCGAGACACTTTTGTTTTTCATGAAAATCTTAGGGCAGCAGAATCTTGTCTTTTAGGACGTTTCTGAGGATGGATTTTCAGGTGAATTTTTGCATTTCCTGTTAATTTATGATTTTCTTTCCATTGGTGCTTTCACAATGCAATTCTGAGACACTTTTCTTTTTCGTGAAAATCTAAGTGTAGCAGAATTTTGGCTTTTAGGACGATCCTAGGGATGAATTTTTAGGTGAATTTTTGAATTTCTTGTTAATTTTTTATTTTCTTTCCAAAGGTGCTTTCAAAATGCAATTCCGAGACACTTTTATTTTTCATGAAAATGTAAGACAACAGAATCTTGGCTTTTAAGACGATCCTGGGGATAGATTTTCAGATAAATTTTTACTTTTCGTGTTATTTTTTGATTTTCTTTCCAATGGTGCTTTCAGAATATAATTACGAGACACTTTTATTTTTCGTGAAAATGTAAGGCAACCGAATCTTGGCTTTTAAGATGATCCTGGGGATAGATTTTCGGATAAATTTTTAAGTTTCGTATTAATTTTTTATTTTCTTTCCCTTATTGTTTTCAGAATATAATTCTGAGACACTTTTGTTTTTTTTTGTGAAAATCTAAGGGCCGCAAAATCTTGGCTTTTAGTACGATTATGAGATGGATTTTCAGTTGAATTTTTACATTATGTGTAAATTTTTTATTTCCTTTTCATTGGTGCTTTCAGAATGCAATTTTGACACTTTTGTTTTTCGTGTAAATCTAAGGGTAGCAAAATCTTGGCTTTTAGGACGATCCTGGGATGGATTTTCAGGTGAATTTTTGAATTTTGTGTTAATTTTTGATTTCCTTTCCATAGGTGCTTTTAGAAAGTAATTCCAAGACACTTTTATTTTTCGTGGAAATCTAAAACAACAGAATCTTTCCTTTTAGGATGGTCCTAGGGATGGATTTTCAGGAAAAAAATTGTTTTTCGTCTTAATTTTTTATTTCCTTTCCATTGGTGCTTTTCGAGTGCAATTTCGAGACACTTTTGTTTTTCATGAAAATTTAAGGACTACTGAATCTTTTGCTTTTAGGACGGTCCTAGGGATATTCAGGTGAATTTTTGTTTTTCGTGTTAATTTTTGATTTCCTTTCCATTGGTACTTTTAGAATACAATTCTGAGATACTTGTTTTTCTTGAAGATCTAAGGTTGCTAGAATCTTGGCTTTTAGGACAATCTTAGGGATGAATTTTGAGGTTAATTTTTGCAATTCTTGTTTATTTTTTATTTTCTTTCCATTTGTACTTTCAGAATGCAATTACGACACTTTTATTTTTCATGAAAATTTAAGGACAACTGATTCTTTTGCTTTTAGGACGGTCCTAGGGTATTTTCAGGTGAATTTTTATTTTTCGTGTTAATTTTTTATTTTCTTTTCATTGGTACTTTTAGAATACAATTCTGAGATACTTGTTTTTCTTGAGGATCTAAGGCTGCTAGAATCTTGGCTTTTAGGACAATCTTTGGGATGAATTTTGAGGTTAATTTTTACAATTCTTGTTTATTTTTTATTTTCTTTTCATTTGTGCTTTCAGAATGCAATTACGACACTTTTATTTTTTGTGAAAATCTAAAGCAGCAGAATCTTGGTATTTAGGCCGATCCTAAGGACCGATTTTCAGGTAAATTTTTGCGTTTCGTGTTAATTTTTTATTTCCTTTCCATTTGTGCTTTCAGAATATACTTTTTGCATTTCGTGTTAATTTTTGATTTCCTTTGCATTGGTGCTTTCAGAATACAATTCCAACATTTTTATTTTTCGTGAAAATTTAAGGGCAAAATCTTTGCTTTTAGGATGGTTTGGGGATGAATTTTCAGGTGAATTTTTGCTTTTCGTGTTAATTTTTTATTTCTTTTCAATTGGTGTTTTCAGAATACAATTCCGAGAAATTTTTGTTTTTCGTAAAAATCTAAGACTGCTAGAATCTTGGCTTTTCGGACAATCCTAGGGATGGATTTTGAGGTTAATTTTTACAATTCGTGTTTATTTTTGATTTTCTTTCCATTGGTGCTTTTAGAATGCAATTTCGAGACACTTTTATTTTTCGTGAAAATATAAGACAACTAAATCTTGGCTTTTAGGACGATTCTGGGGATGAATTTTCATGTAAAATTTGCCTTTCGTGTTAATTTTTTATTTCCTTACCATTGGTGCTTTTAGAATATAATTCCAAGATATTTTTATTTTTTGTGAAAATCTAAGACAGCATAATCTTGTCCTTTAGTACAATCATGAGATCGATTATCAGGTAAATTTTTACAGTTCGTGTTAATTTTTGATTTCCTTTTCATTGGTGCTTTTAGAATACAATTTCGAGATAATTTTTTTTTCATGAAAATCGAAGGGCAGTAGAATCTTGGTCTTTAGGACGATCCTGGGGTTGGATTTTCAGGTGAGTTTTTTGCATTCTGTGTTAATTTTTGATTTCCTTTCCATTGGTGTTTTCAGAATACAATTTCGAGACACTTTAATTTATTGTGAAAATCTAACGCAACAGAATCTTGGCTTTAAGGACGATCCTGAGAATGGATTTTCAGGTGAATTTTAACATTTCGTGTTAATTTTTGATTTCCTTTTTATTGGTGCTTTCAGAATGCAAATTTGAGACACTTATTTTTTCGTGAAAATCTAAGGCTGCTAGAATCTTGGCTTTTAGGATGATCCTGGAAATGGATTTTGAGGTGTATTTTTGCAATTCGTGTTTATTTTTTATTTTCTTTCCAATGGTGCTTTCAAAATGCAATTTCGAGATACTTTTATTTTTCGTGAAAATGTAAGGCAACAGAATCTTGGCTTTTAAGACGATCATGGGGACGGATTTTCAAATAAATTTTTGCTTTTCGTGTTAATTTTTTATTTTTTCTTTCCATTAGTGCTTTCAGAATATAATTCCGGTTTTTCGTGAAAATCTAAGGCAGCAGAATCTTGACTTTTAGTAAAATCGTGGGATAGATTTTCAGGTGAATTTTTGCATTTTGTGTTAATTTTTTATTTCTTTTCCATTGGTGCTTTTAGATACAATTCCGAGACAATTTTGTTTTTCATGAAAATCTAAGCGCAACAGACTCTTGGCTTTTAGGACGATCTTGGGGATGGTTCTTCAGATGAATTTTTACTTTTTATGTTAATTTTTTATTTCCTTTTCATTGGTGCTTTCAGAATGCAATTTCGAGACATTTTAATTTTTCGTGAAAATCTAACACAGTAGAATCTTGGCTTTTAAGATGATCTTTAGAATCTTGGCTTTTAAGATGATCTTGGCTTTTAAGATGATCTTTAGAATCTTGGCTTTTAAGATGATCTTGGGGATGAATTTTCAGATGAATTTTTGCGTTTCATGTTAATTTTTTATTTCATTTTCATTGGGTCTTTCTGAATGCAATTCCGAGACATTTTTGTTTTTCGTGAAAATCTAAGGACAACATAATCTTGACTTTTAGGACGATCTTGGGGACGGATTTTTAGGTGAATTTTTGAATTTCGTGTTAATTTTTTATTTCCTTTTCATTGGTGCTTTTAGAATGCAATTATGAGACAATTTTGTTTTTCGTGAAAATCTAAAGGTAGCAGATCTTTGCTTTTAGGATGGTCCTGGGATGGATTTTCAGGTGAAATTTTGCTTTTCGTGTTAATTTTTGATTTCTTTCCATTGGTGCTTTTCGAATGCAATTCCGAGACATTTTTATTTTTCATGAAAATCTAAGAGCAGCAGAATCTTGGCTTTTAGGACGATTTGGGGATGGATTTTCAGGTGAAGTTTTGAATTTTGTGTTAATTTTTTATTTTCTTTTTATTGGTGCTTTCAGAATGCAATTTCGAGACATTTTTATTTTTCGTTAAAATCTACGGCTGATAGAGTCTTGGCTTTTGGGACGATCCTGGGGATGATTTTCAGGTGAATTTTTGCAATTCGTGTTTATTTTTTATTTTCTTTCCATTGGTGCTTTAGAATGTAATTTCGAGACACTTAATTTTTGTGAAAATGTAAGGCAACAACATCTTGGCTTTTAGGACGATCCTGGGGATAGATTTTCAAATAAATTTTTACGTTTCGTGTTAATTTTTTATTTTCTTTCCCTTGGTGCTTTCAGAATGCAATTCCGAGACATTTTTATTTTTCGTTAAAATCTAAGGCTGATAGAGTCTTGGCTTTTGGGACGATCTTGGAGATGGATTTTCAGGTGAATTTTTGCAATTCGTGTTTATTTTTTATTTTCTTTCCATTGGTGCTTTTAGAATGCAATTCCAAGACACTTTTATTTTTCGTGAAAATCTAAGACAGCAGAATAGGACGATCCTGGTGACGGATTTTCAGGTTAATTTTGCTTTTTGTGTTAATTTTTGATTTCTTTTCCATTGGTGCTTTCAGAATACATTTCTAAGATACTTTTTTTTTTCGTGAAAATTTAAGGCAGCAGAATCTTGGTTTTTAGGATGATCTTGGGGACGGAATTTCAGGTTAATTTTTGCGTTTCATGTTAATTTTTTGTTTCCTTTCCATTGGTGCTTTTAGAATGCAATTTTGAGACACTTTTGTTTTTCGTGAAAATCTAAGGACAACAGAATCTTGGCTTTTAAGACGATCATTGGGACGGTTTTTTAGGTGAATTTTTACATTTCGTGTTAATTTTTGATTTCTTTTTCATTGGTGCTTTCAGAATGCAAATTCGAGATATTTTTTTTTCGTGAAAATTTAAGGGTAGCAGAATCTTGACTTTTAGGACGATTTTGGGGACGGATTTTCAGGTAAATTTTTGTTTTTCGTGTTAATTTTTTATTTCCTTTTCATTGGTGCTTTCAAAAAGCAATTCCAAGACACTTTTATTTTTCTAAAAAATCTAAGGGCAGAATCTTGGCTTCTAGGACGATCCTGGGGACGGATCTTGGCTTCTAGGATGATCCTTCTAGGACGATCCTGGGGACGGATTTTGGCTTCTAGAACGATCTTGGGGACGGATTTTTAGGTGAATTTTTGTATTTCGTCTTAATTTTTGATTTTCTTTCCATTTGTGTTTTCAGAAAAATGGTGAACTAGAGGTGTGGTAATTTGGGTGCAATTTGTTTTAAGTATAACCAATTGAGTAGTTGATAGGAGATTGAGAGAGAGATTAACAAAAGTCCTTTCAGTTATTTTCTTTCGGTTGAGTTTCAGGAAAACCCCAAATCACTGGATCATTTGCAGGTGGCTAGAAATTAATATCCAAAAATTAGGGCATGAGTCGACAATCAACTGTTGTGAAGAACTTGAAGAAGGTATGTCTTTATTTTCCATCTCTTAGCAAATTTAGTAGACAAATTTGTAGTTGAGTTTAAAATTGAATTGTGATGGGCCACTAACCTTATCATGACTGTCTCTTATTCATCATTCTACGGCCTATGGAAGTCATACCATACCAACTAATCTCACTGGAGATTATTATTATTATTATTACTACTACTAGCAAATAGGTTTTCTCTTTTGTACTATTTTAATTTAATGATTGAAAGGTTCAACATTCACATGTAATTAAACATGCTTCATGCAAACGTTAGTGTATCTCTTTCCTCAGCTATTTTTTTTCTCTCTGGTGCTCATGTTCAAATTTTGACAGTTTTACATTGTTTATCTTTACTGCTGGCTCTGCTCTTCATTGTTATTTTCCTGAATTCACTTTCTACACCACTTTTCTTGATTCTTCGACATAAGGACTTCTGACTGCTAAAATCTCCAACTCTTGCTCAATTTCTTATGTGAATGTGAGTGGGACGATAGGGATTTCTCAGACAAGCCTTTGAGCAGAAGAAAAATAGCAAACAATTACTTTTTTACTTTCAATTAGTTGGTTTTACGTTGGTTTCATATATCTGAGATCTGGAGGTGGGTGTATCTGTTTTTCATCGAAATTGTTTCGTTTTTTGGTCTCGGAATTGGAATATAGTATAATTCTATCTTTTAATGATGTTCTGTTGTCATTTACCAGTGGCAAATGGCAATACACTTTTTATAGTAGAATTTGCTCATCTTTGGAATTCCAGTTAGAATTGTGTAAAAACAGAATCATGAGTAGAGATGGATCCTCTACTGTTGCTCATAACACATCAATTGGCGGTGTTTCAATACTTTACTGCCCCTGTTTTTGTTTTGCTTTTCTTTTCTTTTCTTCTTTTAATTTAATTATTTCTTGTAAAGCTCATAGCTGCATCCATCCAATTAATTGACAGAAATTAGGGCTCGATTCAAAGTGATCTGTGAACTTGATGATGTGGTGGTTAGTGACTGGAATATTGTTTAGTTTCTTTCTATTTTATATTATAACATTTTCATGGTTTCCTTTTATTATGATTATTTTACTAGTTCATTTGATTTGTGGTTGTTAGTTAACTAGTGGGTCTATTTCATTCATTCTAAACTATTTTGTTCTACGACATAAAAAATGTTTTTAATGTTTAAAATGTTCAAAACTACACTCAATTCTTTTAAAAGGAATGTCTTTTGTAAGGATTCTTCACTTTCACGTAGGTTTTTCTAGAAAGGGAAAATGTATCATTTTATGGTTGAATTTGAAGGAAAATGAATCTGTTTCTACTTTGTAAAGGGTAACAAGGCTAATATAAGGGGTTCCTAATCGTGGTGCATATCTTTAACAAGAACAAATGAAATATTTAAAGACACTCCATTAAAGTAGATATTTCAATCTAACATTTAGTTTGAAATCATTAGCAGCTAAAACTCTTTCTTGTGGGCTTTTTAAAGACGTTTTGGGTTACACCCTACTTTTTATATAATTTATATCATCGTCAGTGTCAAAAAAACCTAAGGTATCAAAAACTCTCTAAATAAAGAAAAAAAAAGAAAAAATACCAACATACTAAAAGAAAACTGATTTTCCAAAACAAAATAGGTTGATAGAATGTAAGTTCTAATATTATATTCATGGACAAGATCCTCTTCCAAAAATGAGTTTGGAAGATTTTACACCTCAACATGTGGATATTAAACATCTCTCTATTTCTCTTTACATAAGTTTTTATGTGAGACCGTCGCACATGCGATGACCATATTTATAGCAGAAAAAGACATACTTATGACTATAATAGACATACTTGAATAACTCATGTTTTTACTGTAAAAAACATACTTAAAAAACACATACTTATACATAAAAAATATATACTTATACATGAAAAACACGTACTTGAATTTCGTCGCATGTGAGATTGTTTCACAAGAGACAAACTCTTCCCTTTTTAATTAATTTATTAAAAAAAACATATATCCTACTTTTTTCTTATTGAACTTCTTATATGGATAGATGTCACTCAAACAAAATGTTTATGAAAAAAATATTATCCAATATTAATTTTGTTATAAATGCTACTCATATATAATCACGAACATAACGTGCATGACTATATTATAATCATGAATTTAACTTTCAAATAAAAATTGTTGGTTATATTTTTACATAAATGATATGACTAGTACTATTAGTAGTAGCAGCAACAACAACAATACCGGAAAATTCACGAAATTTACTTAATTTATAGATTTAACCAATTTTTTTAATATTAGCAAATATAACATAAACTTTCATATTTTTGGTAATTTTAACCAATTAATAGTTTTCAAATATGGTTGCACTCAAGCATGTAATCTTCCATTGAAGATTTCGCCTTTTTTCAATTCCAACATTTCTGATAATAGTTTTTCATGACAATTTTACACATCATATCAACACAACGATATCCAAAAATTGTCCGTTAATTAAAATTACAACAAATATGAAAGTTGATGTTATATTTACTAATATTAAAAAATTGATTAAAATTGCAAACTAAGTAAAATTAGTAATTGTCCTAACAATTAACCCTATTATTATTATTATTATTATTATTTTGAAAGAAATATTTACCTAAAACATATATTTCCAACCAAAATAGGATCCATAGTGAGTCCCTATCGCAACACGTCACCTTCACAAATCTATTTAGGGGGATTAAAGGCACCCCACCAACTTCTAAGGACACCCCATTTTTTAAAAATACAAATTAAATAAATATTAAAAGACTAAAATACCCTTCATACATATATCCTTTCTTTTGCAATTTTTTTCTCTTTCTTTTTTCATCTTTTTTTATTCTTTGGTGTTGTTTCTTTAATTTTTTTGAGGAATTGAATACAAAATTCATATTGGACATCTCACGAATTAATTAAATGTAAGAAAATCGTAAAAAAATTGAACGAAAAAACGTAAAAAAATCGATCAAACACGACCATTTTCGTTAGGCCCTGGTTGGCCGAACACGCAGGAGAGTGTTCGGCCACCGAAATCGATCAAACACGACCATTTTCGTTAGGCCCTGGTTGGCCGAACACGCAGGAGAGTGTTCGGCCACCGTGATCGGTGGCCGAACACTCTCCTGCGTGTTTGGCCAACCAGGGCCGAACGGAAATGGTTGAGTTTTATTGATTTTTTTGCGTTTTTTTTTTATGTTAAATCTTTTAATTTTTTGAAGAATGTAATGCCAATATAATAACGAATATTTCACGGATTAGTTAAATGTGTGAAAATCGTAGGAAAAAACGTAAAAAAATGATTGAACCCAGACAGTTTCGTTCGGCCCCAGTTAACCAAACACATAGAAGAATGTTCGGCCACAATGACCGAACATATAGAAGCACGTTCGACCACCTTGACGAACCACGGAGATTCGACCATACAAAACTAATTGAACAAAATCTAAAATTAAAACTATTATTTTTTTTTTATAATTTTTTTTAATTAAAATTGGAGTGGGCTTAGAAAAAGAGTGGGTGCCTTTAGTCTCACCCATCTATTTAATCAATTTCGGTTTTTTTCACACACAAAACACACACTCACGCATTTCTTTCGCGTGTGTGTGTGTGCGCGCCCTGTTTTCATTTTTATGCTTTCGTCGTCTCTCTCAACATTCCTAATTCGCTCGCAATCGGTTTTTGATTTTTTGCTCAATCTGCATCTGGAAAAAGCTGTTTCGATCCTCAGATTCCTTTATCCAGAGATCATATATTAAGGGTAACTGAAAGAAATAAAGCTTTTTTTACGTGGTAAGCGAATTTCTGTAATTGTCTTTGATAGGCTTTTGTTTTATATTCCATTTCCGCATCGATTTGTATATAAATTTTTCATAATGTTGTAAGTTTTATCGTAGAATTGTGAAATCTTTATTTAGCTTCTGCTACTGGTCTTTCAATGGGTTGAATGAAACATCATTTTGGCTTGTTAGCGAGAACAGATATGAATCTTTTGATTAAGGCAGTGTTGTTTTTAAGATTTTGCCTCATTTTGGATTCAATTGAGCTCTTACATTGCTAAATTTAAGTGGTGTATACAGCATTGTGGTAATTAGGTTTAACTATTTGTAGGTTTAGATTGATGGATAAGGATAAGCCTCAGCATGTTGGTGGGAGCTCCCTACATCCTCCGAGGAGGTGCTCGGCTTCTCCTCCACCCGATATTAGTTGTAACGTGAAGTCAGAGCAATCGGCATCCTCAGCTTTGTCTCCACCAGGGGGAGGAGTTTCATCAGAACAGGGTCATGTTGGCC
The DNA here is from genome assembly GCA_954870855.1 of Scutellaria minor. Classification (NCBI taxonomy): domain Eukaryota; kingdom Viridiplantae; phylum Streptophyta; class Magnoliopsida; order Lamiales; family Lamiaceae; genus Scutellaria; species Scutellaria minor. Next base: position 11,089,649 of record OX940725.1, on the reverse strand, counting down.
ATGCAATGCCATCTGATTCTAGTCAATTTAGTCATGATATTAGCCGGATGCCTGACAATCCACCTAAGAATTTGGGCCATCGACGTGCTTGCTCGGAGATTCTTACCCTTCTGGATGATATTAACTTTGATAACGATCTAGGTGTTGTAGGAGAATTAGATGAGATTGAGGAGGAGGATTCGCTATCACTTTATCTTGATATGGATAAGTTCAATTCATCATCTAAGATTCTGCATTCTACTTCAACAGCAGCTGAATCAGGTTCTGTGTATGTGGATCCAGCTTCAAGTGAGAAGCCACGAATCAGGCATCAGCATAGCCAGTCCATGGATGGGTCTAGTACTATCATGCCAGAGATGCTCATGCCGGGTTCGGAGGATCCATCTCCAGTTCAGCCTAAGAAAGATATGTCTGCTGCCAATCTTGCTGAGCTTGCTATTATTGATCCAAAGCGTGCTAAGAGGTAACCTTTTAGTTCTAAGATATGGTTATGTTCTTATAAACTTTGTTTAGTGCTATTCCTCTTTTGGGCATTGGATATTCTTAATTAACTATGTTGATGGCTTCAGTAAACCCTCGCTCTTATGCTAAATTCGCACTCGGTATATTTTTATATCATTCGAAAAGAAAAAAACTTTACTCCAATTTGGTTTGTTCAGCAATTTACACTGTTTTATTTATACATATCTTGATTTATAGCCTTCTGGCTTATCTGTCTATGAGTATTCTCTTTCATTTTGATGTATTAGAAAGTTTATTCATAGCTTGTGTAAACATTTTGTTCTTTAACTCTTCTTATTCACTTGTTCCTTTTGCTGAGTTCTGTAAAATCTGAAATGTTATTATTGTTAACAGACATGAATTCTATAACATAATTCTTTAAAATGGAGGAAGATTTGAATCTTTCAAGGGTCCTGTCTTGCAATTGCAGTCAGTACTCTAGATGAGTTGAGACAAATTATTTGTACATTTTACAGAATTTGTGATTTATGTTTGTTTAATTCTGAAAATGTAGACATGTGGGAGAGGGGAGTCATCCAAATCATTTCACCAAAAGTTCATATATGCGAAAGAGCAAACTTGTTTCATTTAGTCACACATGTATAATTTACTTGGGTAGAATTGTTGCTGTGTTAAATTGCATGTTGCAATTCTTAGCTGGTTTCAGCTTTGCATGCATTTTTGTCTACTTGGATGGGTGCATGGCAGCATCTTTTGGCACTTTATTTGTGTTTCGACTCTGGGCTGGATATCTCTGATTTCATTTGCCACAGATTGTTTTTTTGCGCTTATAACCTTCAAAATCTACTGAAGTATAGTTGAAGTCAAAGATTACAGAGAAAGATAACACTAAAATAGTGTGAGGGACTTCTCATCCCTCATACTTTTTTTTACCCATTAATAATATCTACCGTTTCTTAATTTTTTTTATATATAACATTAAAATAGGGCCACAATATGAACTAAATGCATCTCTTTGTCATTTGCAAGTGGATATGAAGTTCCAGGGAGCAAGAATTCAATGTTAAATTGTTCTCTCAAATCCATGTCCTTGATTCTTGTAACAGGATCTGGGCAAATAGGCAGTCAGCTGCAAGGTCAAAGGAACGGAAGTTGAGGTATATTGCTGAGCTTGAAAGGAAAGTCCAGGCTTTGCATACAGAAACAATGCCCTTGGCTGGGCAGTTGAACTTATTGCAGGTGATTTTAAGCCTATTATTCTACTAACTTACAAATCCTGACTCTAGGTAGCGTTTGTTAACTACTCTGCTGCTCCCATCACCGTATTGACCCATTGGAAATATATGAAGTTAAATGTAAAATGCATACTTGAATGAGAGGTACTCACAATAGTCTGCAGATTATCATATCTTAGAAATAAAGAACCTCCTGCACCAAGATATAATAGGTTTACTCCCCCATATTAGATGTTAGAAACCGACTTTGTTTGCAAAAATGACTAAGGATTTGATGTTCTTAAGAAAAACAATAAGAGGTCAAGGAAAATGTAATAAGGGTTAGAAACCATCAATATTTACCTATGTGTTCTTCGTTTTCCTCTTCTACTTTGGATCTGATTCTATTTCAAAGACATTGTTATGTTAATTTTGGTCTTCCCAGAGGGATACCAATGGTCTTGCATCTGAAAACAGAGAACTCAAACTGCAGTTACAAACAGTTGAACAACAAGTACACGTGCAAGATGGTAATCGTCTATCCTTTACCTACTTTTGTCCAGAAAATTTTACACGTTCCTTTCTTTCCTATGTCACTTTGAATATCGTATATGACTACTCAAATGTGTAACTGAATGAGGTGCTGATTCACGTTCTTCCTTTATAACCTGTAAAACAGCTTTAAACGATGCATTGAGGGAAGAGATCCAGCATCTGAAGGTGCTGACGGGTCAAGCAATCCCAAATGGTGGACCTTCAGTGAGCATACCTACATCTTTTGGTGCTAAACAACAGTATTACAGCAACAACCATGCTCCACACTCACCGATAATTAATCAACAATTACAGCATCTCCATTTACAGCACCATTTTCAGCAGCAACAGTTGCAACACCAATAACAACGAACTTGAGATTTTTAGTTGAAACAGTATAAGCCATCTCCTACTCAGAATCTCCATGCATCTTTAGTACGTCTATTCGTTTTTTTCATTTATCTATTATTCCCAGATTCTTAGTGGTTGTCTCATGGCTAAATTTTGGTAATCTTCTTAGTTGTTTTTTTGTTATGATTGGTGGTAGAATTGTTTTGTTTCTTGAGTTCTTTGATTGTTTGTGTATGAGCTGCTTTACGCAGAGAATTTTGTATCAATTCTTTTAGCAATACTCAATAAAATCCCTTTAGACTTGGGGATGTTCTTTTACATGAATTTAATAAACTTATATTCTAATACATAAAATTAAAATTGGTATCCTTTTTTTTTCCCCAATAATGTTCAAAGTATCTACCTCTACCGATTGAAAATTATTTTATTAAATTAAATCAAATAAAATGTATTTGGAGAAAAAAAATTGTGGTTTCAAACAAAGAAGTGGCTTTGTTGTGTCATTGTCACTCAATTTGTAATCGTTATACGAAGCTATGATCATGTCAATGTCCACTCATCAATCGCAATTCAATCATTTAATTATCATTGAATTAATATTCAACCATTAAAATATTATTATTATTATTTATTTCTTTTCCTGAGAGGAAATGTTATTCTCTAAGTTCAATTCATCTTTCCAAATATAGTGTTGGTATGATGACATGCATTATTGGATCCCCTCAACTAATAAAAGCTTCAACAACCCAACCAACCTTTTCATTTATAATCTTAATAGACCAGTAATTCCTTAAAAAAGGAAGAGATTTTCTTTTAACCCTCTTACTTTATATTATATAAATAATTTGTATAATTTAAAAACTAATTTTTTTTAATATGTATTCTTTACAGCTTGAAGGGGACTAATTGATTTTTTTATAAAAAATAATTGATATAATTTAATAGTATTTACTTAAAAAAGAAATGTTCATATCAATTTTAAATATCAATTGTAGATCCACTGCTATCATATTCATTAACATAAATCAATGAATATCAAACAATATCGTCACGAATAAAATACATACTATTCAAACAAAATACTATATATATCCACAATATTCAAAATGTGAACCTGTCTATTCTCTTTTCACATTATAAGAACCAATGCAATCTTGTAAAAAACACAAAAATACTGAAATTGAATCTGAAAATGAAAATATAATAAAACCTCATAATATTAATAAAGTATGTTAGTGTATATATATTCTATATACTCATTAAAATTTTATTGTATCACCTATCTTAAATCATACTATTGTTAGTTATAAAATTATGGAATCATTATAGAATCAACCATCAAGTATAATCAAACTCAATACTTCATGTGTGTATAACTTTAAAATATCTATTAATGTACTTAGATATATATGTTTGTGATTAGCCATAAACTATCTTAATTAGTACTGCACTTTGGATTAAGAACACATGAGATTTTAAGAGGACACAAATACCTTATTATCCAATTTATGTTCTCTTCTAGCATAATATATATATATATATAATGTTAATACATAATTATATGCAATATTAATATATAAAATATATAATAGTTAGAATATAATATAGTTTTCAGTAATAAATTAATTGAGTAAGAATGTAAGATAATACAAGTATATCCCTAAATCCTATATATACGACCAAAGAGAATATTCGTACAAATAGGCATGCCACAAGGAACCAATGTCAACGTCCTCTTTAATCCAACTAACATATGCCAACATAATAGGCAACACAAATGGAGAGACGTTGTCTATCACAATCATATTCATTGTCTCATAAATGTTATGCACTTGGATTCTATAAAATATATGGAAAAATATTTGTTAATACCAATTTCATATGGGTTAAAAAACCTATATAATGTATGTAAATGGATAGCAAAAAAATCCTCCAACATACCAATTCATTATATATGGTTGAGGGAATATCGATTATGTTTCATCATCATCTTTCTGTTTGGCACAATAATTCTAGTCTGCTCATTTTCTACCTTGCGAACCAGACCTTGAGTCTACTTGGACAACCTTGTTAGTGTTATATTTTAACACTAATTAATTTTGCCTTTTCTTTGGTATTTTAATTCCATATTTAATTTTAATATATTAATATATTTGATAGTATATTTTATACTATAAGATATTTAATACATTTTGTTTGATTTGGTTGTTGAGATTTTGTAGGATTTTTTATCCAAGGATTTTAAAGATTTGAAGAATTCTTTTTAATTAAGTTTCGCTCCTACAAACTAGGAGTTTGTTTCTTGCTCTCTTACTTTTTTGTGCAGAAATTTATCACATGGAAGTACAACAAAGAAAAGAACGTGCTCCATAGATTAGGATGTGGAAAACAGAAACGTGGAGAGAAGCTGGAGAACGAAAATGTGTTGAAACAAGAAGTGGTGAAAGAGATGGAGTGGAAGAAAAGAACATCATGGAGAAGATGGAAGATGAAGAAAGTGGAAAGGTGGAGAAGATGGAAGATGGATGATGAAGATCATGGATCATGGAAGACATGGATATCATGGATCACCAAACACGATCTACTAGAGTCTATAAATAGCACAATCCAGACTGCAGATCGGTGTGCATCGAGAGAGATCCAAGAGCATAGCATAGAGCATAGTGAGAGAGATTCAAGGACAGTTTCAAAGCAATAGAGTGTTGGAACATTAGTGACAACATTCTGTTTAATAGAGTCTTTCCTTTAATAGATTCTAGGTTTGTTGCTTTGTAAACCCTATAGAGGGTTTTAACATTCTTTGAGAGTCGGGAGATTATTTTAGAGTGTTTGAGTGTTTCAAAGAGATTCTCTCAAAAGATCTCTTTGTGATTGTGTTGTAATTACTCTTGTAGTAATAAATCTTTTGCCCTGCTGGCGTTCCACAAGTATTATTTATATACTTGTGGATAAATCTTTCTGTCATTGCTTGTTTATTTATTCCGCTGCAAATTCTGATTATACTAAGTATCTGAATATTTTCGTAAATGTTGTGACATTTGGAACAACATTATCAATCTGTTCATTATTTTTAAGTCTTGCAGGTTTTTCTGAGGCACCAACCCTTTCAAACCTTATCATGGTCTACTCTATAACTACCATTATTGTATATTTGAATAAAGGAATATGAATTAATTTAAGAAGAACTCATAACAGATAATTTCGAAATCTACTCAATGACATCAAATCGAGTCAAATCACTTAAAAGAAATTAACTCTCTTATATATGTTGATCTTATTATATCAATAATTAGGCTGCCTAATTTAGGCACATTGATTAATATGTGCTCGTGTAATTAATTAAAATCCTATCTTATCCAAAATCCAATACCAAGCTAATTCAAAATTTCTTTCCAAAACAATACCACTCTATAACACAAAATAAATTATGAATGGAGAGAGATGTTTAATGGTGAAGCTCAATCACTCAGTTGAACCAATTGTGATTGATTTCTTGCTCTATTTATCGTCATTCTTACTATGATAACTATGATATCAACTTCTATCTTCTCCCTCGTTTCCTGCTTTTGTTTTTGTTTTTCAAATTTTCTGAAAATTAAATATAAATAAATAAAATACAAATACAATTTAGTAAGCTATTATATTTATGTTTTCATGAAATAGTTTTTTTGTTTAAAAATATGTAAAATATATGAGGTCCAAAAAAAAAGAAAAAAAATTAAAGTGTATAAGTATCTTAATTTTACGATATTTTTGATGTATTATATTATAAATAAATTTTAAGTGGGTTATATGCACTTAGAACTAAACATTAGTGGTATTTTTATACCTAAAAATATTTTAATGGGATATACATATGAAGAGTAAACATTAGTGGCTTATTCCTAATCATTTTTTAAGATGCATGGTCTCAACTCATTAAATGAAATTGTAATTCCATTAGATGTTCATTATATCTTGAGTCTAAAAGGCTGAAGTAGGATCCATGAGTTGTATTAATTAATGGTGCAATTAAAGATTCAAAGTACACTTTAAAAAATAAAAAAAAAACATATCTCTTGACTCTTATATACATCTGAGATCAAATCCAAGAAATCAGGTCCCAAAAGTTCTAAATGAAAAATAAATAAAGTTAATAAAACCCCTAAAAAATAAATTAGAAAGCCCTGCAAAGAGAAACAAATATAAAGAATAAACAATGGAACATGGTCTAAGATAGGCTCTTAATTTTATTTTATTTTCACACGTGAATATTGTCAATTGTGTAAACTAGTCCACAAGTGTTATAGACAGCATGAGTTAATGAAGTTTAAGAGTAGTCCTTCGTTTAAAAACAGACATCGTTTTAAAAAATAAACTTTTTCTTGATTTATCTATTTTGAATTATCAAGATTTTTTTTTGTTTCCTTTCAATTTTTCTTGAGACGCGTGCTATTGCCATTTTTCTTAAATATTTTCATTAATTTGTGTGAAACAACTTTAAATGGTAAATATATTAAACAAATGACCACGTAATATATTGAGCATCAATATCAATCTCCCCGACCATCATTCCATATATACATGATTATTTTCTTTTTTTGGATGTCTCAAATATATAATCCATTTTGTAAATAGAGTAATATTTATTCAGTTCATTTATTAATATAATTTGATTTAATTTTAAAAAAAAACATTGAACACTTATATACTTTCTTCATCCCAAATTATATAAATGTCGTTTAGATTTATCACACAAATTAAGGAATGTGATAAAATGACCTGATATCCTTATTTAAATTTCAAATAAATGAAGACAATTTTAATAGAATATGGACAAATGTTTATTGAAATCCATAATAACACTTATTTTGGGATAAACAAAACTTGAATAAAATAATAATTATTTTGAGAAGAATAGATCAGTATATTACACGGACATATATATTAAGAAATAGACTTTGTTAATCCATATAAAAAATCCAACAAAGCTATGTATATATACATGGAATGAATGAAGTAGATAAATTGATCATGAAGTATCATTGATTAGAACTACCAACCATCAACTATAGGAAATAAATGAAGAAGACCTGCATCATTCACTAAGGTCACCAACATTAATTAAAACCTATGACTAGTTGACGTTGAATAAAGCTGGTAAAGCTCTTGTCCTTGTCTTCTCTCTTTGGCCATTCATTAACACATTATGGACCGCCATCCGACTTCAACGTGCACTTTAATTTCTGCAACTCTTAAAAAAAATATATATATATATATATATATACACACACACACACGTTCATATAGTAAAAAGAATTAATTAATTAATTAAATAATTTACTTAAATATATAATATTTTTTGATGTATTCGGTCTTAACAAAGACCCATGAATTTCATAAATTGTTGCATCTCGTACCCGAGCTACTCAAAGCCAGAACATGTGCCTAGCTGTTGGGGTCGGCCAATGACAGAATTGACCAGGACCAAATTTGAAGTGGCCCGATTTGGGCCGGCCATGACCACATCTGATCCCAGGCCGGCTCAGACCCGAGTTGTTGCCCATAGAATCGACAACGGAGTTCAAGTGTACCAAGAACTTCATTTCTAGAGAACCATTTTGAGTTCAAGATATACATAAAATGTAAAAAAGGTGGACCTAAAAAAATATAAAGAATTGTATCATTTTATATACTTTATAAGATTATTAATAGGATCCTAGTTTAGGACATCTTAGTGATGATCAACCGGTTTGAAAAAACCGGAACCGGATCCACCGGTTCGAACTGGCCGGTGAACGGTTCCGGGAACCGTTGACCCGGTTCCGGTTCAAACCGAAACCGGGAACCGGTCGGTCCCGGTTCGATTTCGGTTCCTATAATTCCAAACCGTCGTACCGGCGGTTTAACCGGCGGTTCAAACCGCCGGTTTTCTCTTCTTTTTTTTTTTTTTTTTAAATTTTTGGATGCCACGTGTACGGCTAGGATTAAAGAGCCGTTTTTTGATCAACGGCTTAGATTAAATAGCCGTTTGAAAAAGTAGCCGTTGGATGATTGAACCGGCGGTTCGAACCGCCGGTTCGGATCCGAATTTTGATCCTACGGTCGTGATCAATCGACCGTTGGAGATGGACGGCCAAGATCGTTCGAACCGGCAGTTCGAACCGGATCCGAACCGGCGGTTCGAACCGGCCGGTCCCAATTTTTTTTTTTTTTTTTGAATTTTCAATTCCACATGGACCACATCTATAAATACCCCCACTCCATCCCACTATTTTTACACCAATTTGATTCAATCACTCTCTCAAATCTATTCTCTTAAGCTCACAAATTCAAGTTTCAATTCTACTTCAATTCATTCTTTATTTTTGTAGTTCTTCAATTTCCAAATTTATTTCAATTCTCTTTCATTTCAAATCCAAAAAAAAATGTCTCGAAGAGGTTCTTCTTCGGCCGGTTCTTCACGTGGAAAAGGAAAGAGTCCGATGTCGATGCCGCCACCACAATCTCTTCACGACGATGTCGACAACGATTATATTGATTCGTATCAATATAATCAAGAGGATTTGGAGAAGACTCTAGGCCCTAATACCGCCGCCGCCTTTGCCGAAGTCGAAGAAGAAGTAGAGGCGACAAGAGATACACAAGAAAGTGGTAATACTCGAAACACTACCTCTCGTGATCCTTCTACTCTTCGTTCGGATATTTTCTCCGTTCACTTTAAAAAGGAGAAAGTGCCGAATAGCAACGTCGACTACATAGTCACGTGCAACCATTGTGCAAAATCGTACAAATTCAAGCACGGAGGAGGCTATGGGACATTCACCAACCATATCTTGAAGAAACATCCCGACAAGGTGGGCATCGAACGAGGGCAAACGCAACTTCGAGGATTTACCGGTTCTTCGTCGCAACTGGAAGGTATGGATTCTCTAACTTTTAAATTTAGTCAATTAAATAATAGGAAAGACATAGTAGCATTGATTGCCGAGAAACATCTTCCATTTAATTTTCCTACCGATGATGCTTATGAAAAATACACTAGCAATTTTTTACAACCGGCATGTAGAAAAATAAGTAGAAACACCGTAACTAGGGATATAGAAAAAATGGTAGGAGAACATAAATTGAAATTAATTGAAGATCTAAAAAAATTAAAACAAAAAGTTTCTATATGTAGTGATGTTTGGAAGGATCCATATAAAAAGAACCATTATATGGGTATTACTTGTCATTGGATAGATGATGCATGGATTGTTCAAAAACGTTTAATTGCATACATTGATTTTAATGAAAAACATTCGGCTTTAAACATTGCTAAAAAAATTAGACATGTATTAAATGATTATGGTATATTAAGAAAAATATTTTCCATGGGATTTGATAATGCTAGTGGTAATACCGCTAGTTTAACTTACTTGATTGATTTTTGTCAACCTCCAATTGGAGGAAATTTTTTTCATATTCGTTGTATGTGTCATTACATAAATTTATGTGTTCAAGATGGATTAGAAGAATTAGATAGATTTATTAAACCTATTAAAGATGCTATTTATGAAATTGCTAACTCTACGGTCTATCATAAAAAATGGGCTAGGTTTTGTAAGAGACATGGTTTAGAAGTTAAAAAATTTGTAATGAATGTTAAACATCGTTGGAATTCTACCTATTATATGCTTCAAGATTCGTATGAATATAGGGCTATGCTTTGTCAATTTTATATAGAAAATCCACATGATGATGTAGTTTTATTTGAAAATTCATGGGATGCATGTTTAAATTTAATTCAACTTTTAAATTTTTTTGAAGAAACAACTAGAGAACTAAGTGGATGTTATTATTCTACTTCTCCCTTAGCTATAGATCATTGTGTGAAAATTGCTCTAATTTTAAATGAATATTCAACTTGTGATTATTTAGGTAACACTTGCTTAGTAATGAAAACAAAATGGTTAAAATATTTTCATGAAATTCCGAATATATTTTTATGTGCCAAGTTATTAGATCCTAGGCTTAGAGAAGATGGCTTGGAAGAATTGCTAAACATGTATTATAATGCATTGTTCCCCAATATGATATTAAATGACTATGATTTATGTGATTCTATTCCTAACCCTAATGAAGTTGTAAGTAGAACTAAGACAAATTTATACAATTTGTTTAAAGAATATAAACAAATTTTAGGTGATTCTAGTAATGATATAATTGATCAAGGTAGTAGTCAATCGACACAATCATCTAGTCAACATGGAGCTCCGGCACTTAGTAAATTTTATAATTTTTATGATGTAAGAACACAAAAACGAGCTAGAGGTAGTAACCCTTGTCAAGAATTAGATAATTATTTAGGTGCCACATTTGAACAAATTAATTTTGAAAATCCTATAGATTTATTGAAGTGGTGGTCAAGAAGGATCACCACTTATCCTATTCTAACCACTATTGCTAAGGAAGTTTTTACAAGTCCCGCCTCAAACGTTGCGGTCGAACACGCTTTTAGCAAAGGAGGACACATGTTGAATCCAAGAAGAAATAAGTTGACGAAGGAGAATATACAAAACATTACTCTCCTTGAAGATTGGGTAAGAGCAAACAACCGTCAACAACATCTCGATTTCTCATATTTAGAATCCGATGAAGATGACACTTATGGATACGATTCAAACACGTCCTCCTCTGCCGGAACCAACGAGTGAGGGTAAGTTTAGGTGAGTTAGAGAACTACGTGAGCTTTGATTCCTTCGTTTTCACAAGGATACGTAGGCAATTTCATTTTAAGTTTGGAAGTTACACTTTCAATCTTAGAATGAAACTCAAGCTCTTTCAAAAAAAATTTCCCTCTTCTTCAATTATATTGTATAAAAAAGTTGTAATCTTTTAAATTCAAGTATTCAATAAATATTGTAGTTACGACCTATGTAGTATGATTCAAAAATCATGATTGTAATTTGTAATATATTGCATTGTAATATAGGATTTGGATTTTGGAACATATATTGTACTTGTATTTATACATTATTAATATTTTATTGTAATTTTAAACTTGATTGTATTTTATTAATTTTCACTCATTTTACTTTATTAAAAGTCTTCAAAACGTTATATAAAAATTACAAGACTAAAATTACAATTCATGCAATTTTTGAACAATCAGCTTCTCGGCAGATTGTTCAAAAAAATTTAAATTGCTTCTCAGTACCACGGTACCGAAAATTTGGTACCGCGGTACCGAGAATCAGAATGTTCAAAAATTTTGATACATTAGCCTTGATCACCAAGTTATAATACCTTAATCACTAAGTTAGTTTGATGCCCAAGCTATATTCAATATTATAATAATGATGATGATTGTTGTGTGCGGCCACTTGATTGAAAGCTTTATCTCTTATTTATATATATATATATATATGGTATATAATACCTGAGAGTAACATATACAAATACCTATAAGGTATTTATGTAATACCTGAAAGAAATATGTATGATATACCTGAAAGGTATAATACCTGAGAGTAACATATACAAAAACCTATGAGGTAATACTTGAAAGTAATATGTGTGATACTTAAAAGATATTTGTGTAATACCTAAAAGGTATTTATGTAATACCTGAGAGTAACATATACAATACCTATAAGGTATTTATGTAATATCTGAAAGTAATATATGTGATACTTAAAAGATACTTGTGTAATATCTGAAAGTAACATATACAAATACCTATAAGGTGTTTATGTAATACTCGAAAGAAATATGTGTGATACTTAAAAGATACTTGTGTAATACCTGAAAGATATTTATATAATACCCCTGAGAGTAACATATACAAATACCTATAAGGTAATTATGTAATACCTTAAATGATTTCATGGTAATTTGAAGAAGAATAAGAACAAGTAGATATACAAGAAGAATAAGAACAAGAATGTACTAAATAAATAAGAAGAATAACAAATCAATAAGAAAAGAAACTAAGAAGAAGAAGGAGAAAGAAGAAAAAAAAAAGAGGAAAAAGAAGAAAACAATACTGTTTCTGCATAATATCGTAGATATGTGATACCTAAAGAGTAAATGTGTGATACTTGAAGAAAAAATGTGTAATACCTGAACATAATACATTATGTGATATTTGAAGAGTAAATGTGTGATACCTGAAGAGAAAATATGTGATACCTGAACATAATATATTAATTATATATAATCAGGTGCACGCGCGGCACACACCAATTATGGTGTGGCCGCACGTGGGACGCGTGGAAACAGCCTATGCGCCGGGTCGGATTGTGGGCATATAAGTTTTTTCCTAATACTATTATTGCATGTTAATGAATTAAGCAATATAACAAAATTAATTATTAAAATATTCCTTTTAATGATAATAACACCCCTTAATGAATGATTGCAGCTCCCCTTACTGAAAACAAATATAATATTCATTGTATTAGAGTATTTTATTCTCCAATTTCATCAATAAAATTCGATTCGATTGAATAATTGATATGCTTGCACGTCTACAAAAACAATTGATAAGGTCCTTGCCTGAATTAGTATTATTATTATTATTTGATTAGATCCTTGCCTTAAAAAAAATAAAATCGGATAAGACCATTTTCCAACATTTTTGTTATTTATGGACTCTTGTTGACTTTTGGTCTACATGTAGGGTGACAATCTTTAACAATTTATTTACACTAATATGGAAGTAATTGGAACTTGTAGGATTTATTTACACTAATATGGAAGTAATTAGAAGATTAGAACCTCAATTCTTCATATATTTTCACAAAAATGTTTCACTACCAGCTATGTCCTACAACACGAGTGATGTCTCTTTCACCATTTTTAATTTTTTGAGATGTTACATCAATTGAAGACTTTTGCAGAGCCTCTCTCTTTCATTCTTTTATATCTATATTAAATTATAAAATTTGTTGTTTTTTCTCATTTTGTTAGGCACTTTCTCTAATTAAAAATATCTATCGTGTGGGGTTGCTATACAGAAAAGAAAACATTTAAAGGATATATATACTTTTGTATGCATATTAACTACTATATTGCATTGAGATATAATTAACTGTCAACTTGCATATTATTAATAAAAAATTTCAACTTGGAAAATTTGTTGCAATTACTAATTGGGGAAACGTTTATGAATTTTCAAATGTAAAATTATAATTAGATATTGACAAAAAATTACAATTATATACTCCTTCCATTTCCAAACGGAATTATTTAAGTTTTTAAACTTTTATATAACTTTATTTCAATAGCATCTCTATCAATTTTCAGTTTTATGAAAGTATACTAGTCACATTCTAATTTTTCTTAATTTAATTTCTGACAAAATCTAAAAAAAAACACGTATTTTATATTGGAATAAATATTTATTAATTAAAATGGACTAAATGCAAAAATCAATTTAGTATGATCGTTTTTCAATTTGCAACACAAACCTTTTCTTTTATACGATTGCAATGTGAAGTTCAAAAATTTCTTAAAGTGCAACCTAAACATTTTTCTGACAACTTTTCGGACGAAATGTACATCACATGTGCTTTTTAGAAAGATAAAAATAAATGACCTTTTTTTCAATTTGCAACCTGAAGTATGACTTTTTTTTCAATTTGAAACCTAAATTTTTTTAAAAACGATAAATTTATCTGTAAGAAAGTCACGTGTTGTGCATTTCATTGGAAAAAATTGTCGGAAAATTTTGCTCTTAAATTTTTTTCTAAACTTCGGATTGCAATAAAATAAAATAAAACATTTAAATTGTAAATTGAAAAACAAATTGAATTTTGTATTTACTCGAATTAAATCTCAACTGAAAAGGCATAAAAAGACAATCCACGCCTTTTATCAAAGCTGGACAATGAAAAAAGGTAATATGTATTACCGAAAGCGTTTTCACATTATCTGTATCTTAGAGAGAGGAGAGAGAGAGAGAGAGAGAGAGAGACATTTTCATGAGTATCTGTATCTTCCACCAGCTCCATCGAGAGCCCTCCCTTCATTTATTGCTTTTTCCTTCATTATATAATCAACGTATAATCAACAAAATCAATCACGAACCATAACGCTAATTTACAAACTCAGCCTTTTTTTCTGCAGGAATAGGGAGGTGATCACTTCCTCATTCTCTTTCGTTTTCTTCGCAATTTGTTCTTTCTTTTGTTTTCGATCTTTTATATAATATATGGAATGCTTCTGTGATTTTTGGTTTTTTTTTTTTTTTGGGTGTAATTTTGATGTAATTTAGGTTTTTTTTTTTTTTTGAACTTGTATTTCGATTTAGATGAGTTTCTATTCGTCATGCATTGCTATGCTAATCTAGAGTAGCCTCTAAGTTTAATGGTGAGGGAATTTTAGGGGAAAAAAAAAAACTTGTTCTTTAACTCAATTATGAAATTGGTTTGTCGTTTTGTCTTTGGACAAAAAGCAAGAATCTCATGAACCTGACAGCTTTGGTTTTGTAGTGTTTTGGATGTTGTTTGTTCTTGATTTTTCTTAATATTGGGCTAGGAGATATGAGGGTGAAAATTGCCTTCTTTATTTCTTTCTTTTCTTTATTGTGGTTTGAGATTATGGAATTATTTTGTTCCCTGAATTATCGTTGTTTTGAGAATCTTGATCAACTTTGAAGATCAGTTTCTGATCAAGAAAGTTATTTCATCAGCATATATATATAGGGCATCACCAACCTAGGAGAATTTAACTGATAACTGATAGAAAGTCTTCTACATGATGGATAAGGTAGCTTTCCATTCTCTATGAACATGCATCTCTCAACCTATTGAAATCCCTTTATGGTTGATTCCATGCAATTTCAATTACTACTAATCTATATGATCTTCATGGATATGAGGGTAAACTCTTCTGCTCCTATTTGCTTATGAAAATTTGATGGTTCATATCCATATATCCAGACAGGTGATTTCGTTTTAGTGTGGCAATGCTCGAGGAAGATCAGGGGCATGAGTGGATCGACAAAGTGAAATCAGAAGGAGCCATTCCACTGATTGAGCCAGGCCAATGCTCTAGCGGTTGGGCTTCTCCTCGAGGAGATATTTTTATGGTTAGAGGGGCAGATTATCTAAGGACAAAAGAGAAGATCCTTGGTGGTGATTATGTTTTGAAGCCACTAGGCTTTGACTGGATCAAAGGACCTACGAAGATATCTCAGCCGTTGAGTAATCCTAAAAGCCGTGTTAGGAGAGCACTCGAAAAGGAATGTTCGAAGGGACGTAGGCCTTTTGTTTGGGCTTTCAATTTACAGCTCCCAAGTAAAGACAACTTCAGCATAATTTCATATTTTGTAGCCACGCAACCCAGCCCGGGAGATTCTTTGATCAACCGATTCCTTAAGGGAGACGATGCATTCAAGAATTCAAGACTGAAATTGATAGCCAATGTAGTGAAAGGTCCCTGGATCGTGAAGAAAGCAGTTGGTGAGCAAGCTATCTGCATAGTAGGCCGATCCCTTTCCTGTAAGTACTCCATGGGAGAAAATTTTGTAGAAGTTGATATAGATGTTGGATCTTCGATGGTTGCAACTGCGGTCGTTCATCTGGCATTTGGGTACTTATCGACACTTACAGTTGATTTAGCTTTTCTTCTTGAGGGTCAAACGGAATCAGAACTGCCAGAACAAATCTTGGGAGCTTTTAGATTCTCTGCTCTTGATCCTGCTCTAGCTAGCCAAGTTGAATTGCCCTCTGAAGGGAGCTCCGAGAATTTGAATCCATCTTTGCCTACTAGATTTTGGAAATCGCTTGGGCAGGGAATTTCCCACCTTATTCATCCAGGGGCTCAAGGCGGTGATTCCAATTCAAGTACATGTGATGCCAATGGGGTTGTTGATCATGACACAAGTAGTAGAGATGCCAATGCCAAAAAGCCATAGGTATTACTCTTAAAGAAATCAAACCTAGTTTATTGCACTTGAAATTCTTCTCCATTATGAAGGAAACCATGTCATTAGTTGAAAGAGTGATATCCTAGGTTGGATACTGTTGATGACCTCTTGAATGTGTTCTAAATGACTTCTATCTGAAATGGGATTCTCATTTCCTCGTGTACTTATATCTTGAAAGTAAAACTCTATGCCTTTAAGCAGGTGTATCTTGTTAGTTATTGGTCAAAGTTGTGACTTTTGCATGCAGTGCTAGGCCCTCCATGATTCTTAAGTAATTAGAAAGCCTTTGTCTCCATATTCTTGATATTTTAGTGTTTTTGAAGTATTCTGTATCTGTTCCAATATTTTCAGACCATGATGTACCTTGAAAAACCACCAATATTCTTATAATATTCTCAGTTTTTATGATCTCATTATCCTTAAGCTGCTAGATTAGTTGGGACCCTTATCCCGGGAAATCTTGAAAAAAATTATTTGGGATGAAAGCAAAGATCCTCTTAAAGGCAGTGGCATCTATCAAACTAACTGTGTGGCTCCTGCAACTTCTAGGTAAGGTTTTATCACAAGAAATAATTTTGAGTTCTGAATCATGGTGAATAGTACTTGAAAATACCTACTTATTGCCCTAATAGTGCTCTTCACTTTGTGATGAAACAGAAACATTACACGTTCTCTCTATTTTGCTTTTGTTCAGTTGAATCTTTATGAATCATGGTATCACTACATTTCATACAATATCCTAGCCACTTCTCAGTTATCATCTATATGATGTAACTGATGTTCACTTCAATAAAAGTAGACATGACACTTGATCTCCCCAATACCTTTATGAAGCTAGTATTTCATGTTAGATCGTCGTTCTATTTGTAATATTCATTCACTATTAACCTCTGCTGGTGTTGACAGTTGCAGATCTCCAATTCTGTTGCTGGTGTTTGATTTGTGTTGCTTGATGCCCAGCAGTTCTTACTTATTTCTATATTCATTGCTAAAACGAAGAGTTCGTTGCTGAGGTTGTTTAGGGGTCAGTTCCTTATTTGCCATGATTCCTGAATTCATGTTAATGCATATTTGTCACAGTATCTTACAAGGTTTAGGAGATTATCATTTTAGTACATGAAGCGTATGATAGAATTAGTATATCGAATGAAGTCCTCTTTTGCCTCTGTTCCCCTGCACGATTGCTTTGTAAATTCTCCACTCGTATATCGTCAAATTTAGAAGATAGTGTGCCATTTCTGATTATCATGCGTTGGATCTTGATTCAGGAACGAGGGGCTGGTTTCGTATCTGTTCTCCAACTCTTCTCATCAGTTAAAGAATTCAAAGTTTTAGAAAAAAATATGTTGGTTTCAAATCATCAATGGTTGAAAAAAATAAGGCTCTTCATGTTCTAACATTCTGTAAAGTGAAGTTGGTTTTGTTTTCGACTAATTTGTCGAAAAACAGAATATTTCAAATATGCTATGGTTAGACATAATGCAAGGATATATGCTTCTGAAAACCAAAATTTAAAGATGCAATCATTCTGTACACCAATTCATCATTTCAACTCCACATGATAAGAATACTGGAAAATTAAAATGTGTCGTGGCAAGGTAAGACGATCAAAACAACCTGAGTGAATTATAGACAACCACCAGATGAACTTGACAAAGACTGGGACAACTAACCAGCTCAAAGAAAAACATAATTTTGCTTATCATTGGACTTCACATTTAGTTCATGCTTTTGTAATGAAGATAACTAAACAGTAGCATAAACTCCCAGAACAGCTGAAAAATGGAGCATGACATAATTATTGAAACGAAATTCGGAGTAACATTCCATCAACAACCTTAATATCAGTTACTGATGGTAATGCACTCCAAATTAACAAACTTAAGCGAAAATTAGATTAGCCAAGATGAAAAATGTGGCAATTAGTGAGATGTTCAGCTTGATCGATCCATAATTGAAAAGAATTGATAAAACATGCCCATGCACGTCAGCCCAAGTGAGATAGTTCAATGGAGATATTTCACAAACATGAGAAGTTTAATATAGAAAAACATGTTGACTTCATGTAAATATAGTGAAATTAAGAGTTTTACCACTACTAAACCATAATCTAAAAGGGGAATATCCAATACATAAGAATATATCATCTTATGGCAATTTTGATCTAAGTATAATATCCACTTATTATGTACTTGAATAATGCAAAGTTCATGTTTTTTCTTCAAAAAAAGATCCCATGACTTTGCAGTCCCCCATGAAGATACACGTTTGAGGATTGATTAGATAATCATATTCAATGTAATGTTGCAATGGTAAATAGACATCTGCCAATAGAAGAGAATGTTTGTTGTAACAATTTGTATGTTTCCTGTGCCATAACTTGCATTTGTACAAGCTAATACCCATGAATTTTAATGAATTTAAATATGCAACATTTGCATACGATACACACATACACAACACTAAGATCATTTCTTTAGTACGGTTCAGAATAATAGGAGAAGAACTCAAAGTTGCAAAGTGAAAAACAGAGTAAAAGCTCAAGTATATGTATTTCACTTCTCTCAAGTTTGACTTGATCTACTTAAAACAAAAGTATTTCACATGCAGAAGGATGCTTCCTATCTGGAAGAGAAAAAATCAGTATGGATTTCAATCAATGTTGGTCACTTATCCAATAGTTAGCATTGACACAGAACATAATAAGACAGTATAGTTCCTTAAAAATCCACTCTCTCCTACAAGAACCCAATGGAACAAGAACACAACAGGTGATGTACCCGAGGACTTAGATCCAAGAGAAAGTGTTGCTCTTTGGGACATCCGAGCATGAAAAGAAAAGGTTTATTGTATCCCACATTCTGTGATGCCCCTTTGTTGCACTGCCCTTGGCGAGTTTAGAGTTCATGCACATTCCAGAGCCAATACTTTTCCGAAGCTATACAAGATTTGGACCAACATCAGATATTGTACTCATCTGCAGTGTTCTACCAGTTCCAGAGGAGAGAAATCGCACAGACGGTAAAGAAGGATCTGTCACTGATTCGATCTCAAGAAAGTCGAAATTGTATGCACCAGACTTTTTCAAACTAAAAATGAATATAAGAATGACCCAACCCAACATAGACACAGCCCAGAAATTGTTCATACCGTGTATCAAACCCCAGGCAATGGCATACCCAACAATAATCCCAGATAAATGACCAAGAAAACTGGCTTGTGGGACAATTATAGATGTGAAGATAAGGGATTCAAATGGTGCAAAACTAATAGGAAGTGAGAGAAACCCAAAAAGCTCCAGCTTGGACGAGGGTTGCTTAGTCGACAAAATAGTCATCCAGCCAAAGACAACACAAGAATACCCAACAGCAGTCACTCTTCGGAAGTAGTCTATTTTGAACTTTTGGATCAAAAAGTGATACATTCCGAGGACTAGCAACCCCGACAAAACAACCAACAGCATTGTATAATGGAGATAATACTCTACTCCAAGACCTAGATGCCCTAACTGCTCAATAACCCCCAGGCTCCAAAGTGCACTCATATTGAAAACAAGATGAAGGATGCTAATATGCGAAAACGCAGATGTGATTATCCTCCAATGATGGCCCTCAATCGCAGTATCGTAACTCAAACCCACATGTGAATACCCTATCCCCTTTTTCTGAATATAAAACCATATCAAGCTGCATATTCCAATCATACAACTGGTAGCTGGCTTCTCCCAAATCTCATAAAACAATGGTTTCCCCATCTACACACCAATTGAACTAAACAACAACTTCCCAAAAGTACAAACTTTATAGCATCTGATTCATAAGATCAAAAACTAATACTGACCGCCAAGTGTTTGATGAATTGACTGTGAGGAAAAACACAAACCCGCTTCAAGATTTTACAGAATAAGACCAATTCAACCAGATACAGAAAGTCCACCGCAAAAAACACAAACAAAGTCGAATCTTGCAGAACCCATATCCTCAAATATCAAAACTCAGAGAATCGACCATCACATGCTATGATTGATGAAATAATAAAATTCGGGATCCGTATCAGAAACAGAGTTCGATATTCAGAGGAAAATACTTACAGATTGAGATGGAAAAGCTATCCCTAATTCGATTTCGAAGCTCGAAGTGATGAAGAAATTAATAAAAATGGTTGAGTAGGGGTTTCGACTTCGCGTGACACAATTTTATGTTGGATTTGCTACAAGATCTATTCTGGAAAAGCTCTCTCTTATACATATTATAAATTAATAAATAAAAATCCTTTTTTTTTTTGGGTGATAAATGAAGTTATTTTTGGATAAATTTTATGTAATAATGTATTTGATTGAATAAATTCCTTAGGATTTTTTGAACACCAACATACGTGATTATTATAGTACAGTTCTATTTATTTATCTGCTTCAAATATTATTCTTAAAGTTTTGTGCATATATTTGTAAAGTTGGTAATATTGAGTTTGATCCTAAATATTTAATTTCATATTATAAAATATCAAAATGATTTAAAGAAATTTGTTCTCATTAAGATGATGTGGTTTGAAATTTTATATTAATTATATAAAATTGATGATGGTGATGCCCGTTTTGATTTTCGAATATTATAGTAACATTATGGGGCCCAATTAAGATGATAAAGATGTAAAATAATACTATCAAATAACCAACCGACACTACCAGAAGTCAGAATTAACTACACCGAAATAATCAAGTTAACTTATATCACGTTTTTTAAGATGAGAAAATCCATATCATTCAAATTGCAATTTTCAAATCAGAAAATACTTATACGGTTAGAGAATAATATCAATAACATATTATCCGTTCAAAAACATATATAATTTGTTCCCTATCAATTTTAAAGAAAATCTAAATAATTCAACTTGCAATTTCTAGGTCATGAAATACTTATTCAAAAATTCATATGAGATAATCTCGCGGATAGTTACTTGAGACGGACTCTTATTACCAATAAACTAATTAAACTCATTTTCACAAATTTATATGTAAATTGTGAATTGTGGATTATGAATTGACTCGTCTCACATAACTAGA
This sequence comes from Scutellaria minor, assembly GCA_954870855.1. Lineage (NCBI taxonomy): Eukaryota > Viridiplantae > Streptophyta > Magnoliopsida > Lamiales > Lamiaceae > Scutellaria > Scutellaria minor. The sequence continues at coordinate 11,068,132 of OX940725.1, read as the reverse complement.
TTTGTGAGACGGTCTCATATAAGACCTACTCAAATACTTATATATCCAAATTAGAGAACATCAAAATACTTAGTTGGTCCAACAATGGATATAACTAATATCATCAATCAAGTTAAATATACACATTAATCGATCCTATAACTAGATATCTGATTTTCGATAAATTGATTGTATATGTAGTCTGGATATATATTTCTTGTGTTGCTAACAAAACACACTCGATATATCAATTATAGTTAGTGCAAATAGATCAACCATTATTTTCCAAAGAGAGATCTTCATACAATCATGATTAATTTGTACAAATTGTAGTCTCCAAATTAATGAGATGTTTCATCAATAGTACAAGCCCAAGTTGAAGACAAGAAAAAAGACTTGTCTTCATAGATTATTCACATTGCATTTAATTGCAAGTTATATTTTCTTGAAATGTTGGATAAATAATTTGGAGTAAAGCTTAGATAAAGTTAAAACATGAAAGAAATTTATTTTTCCCATTGAGAAGATTTTGGACTTGAGAGTGAGTAGGAAGAGCTGGGATTGCTCCCTTTTTAGTAGTGGTGATGGCTCCACATGCACTTGCATATCTTAGCACTTCTCTCAATCTCAATTCATCCTGTTCATTAACATTAACATAATTGCACACTCATTAATATAAGTCTATATATACATCACATCATAAATAGTGTCACCAAAAAAAGAAAAAAAAATTAGGTCGTAACTTAACCTCGAATATTGTATGATCATCGACAATTGTACATAGTAGGGCTCCAACGAAAGCATCGCCTGCTCCGGTTGTATCTACTGTCTTTAGACTATAGCCATCCACTGCTCCATGGAAATTCTATGCATTTTTTTCATGATTTAATATCACAACTTTGGAAAAAATATCTCTTGAAATGCAAGTTTAAGAGATTCCAACATATATACTATCCTTTCCCTCATATCATTTTATGTCTTTCATTTCTCTAAAAAAGGTTGATCCTACAATTCTTTTCTTCTTCATGCACGTTCCATATATGAGACCTAAGCATATTTTATATAATTATATGAGAACAATTCAATATTGGTCCAAATTCCATTTTTGAACCATGGGTTTTATTTTTAATTTTATTCCAATTTTAATCACAATTTCAATCTATGACAATAATTGTTGACCTGAACGCTGCACGTAATGCTTATGTGACGCTCTAAATTGAGGATTTTGATTATATTGGGAAAATTGATCTATGTGACACTAAATCTAAATGGACAAAATCCACAATATGTCGTCATATATCAATTTCCTCCATACATTAAAAAAATCCACAATTTAGAACATCAACAATTATCGTCAGAAATATAATATCTATTAGAATTGGAAAAAAATTAGAACTTAAAAAGCCATTATGATAGCTAATAAACCTAGTGATCCAAAATGGATAGAACCCAAATTACAAGATGAATCTTGAAAATTTTCCTAATTATTTTGGCTAGTATTAAATAATCAATTTGAAGAAACAAACATATACATTGAATATGTAATTACTCGAACAACTAAAATATGAAATATGCATATATAAGAGCACATGATAAAAGATATACCTTTGTGTAGTATCTACACCCCTTTCTTCCAAGGGTGACCAAAAGGAGCTTAAGGTTGTTGTGCCATAAGGACAAAGCAGATGCATCATCATCAATGTTGTCGTTTTGAGTGAGGAAGATGAGTTCGTCATCACTGATCTTGATGACGTCAGCCTGGTCCCATATGTTCATAATCTGTTCACGAGCTTCTTCCGGCGAGGGCCATAACGGGAGGCGGAGGTTAGGGTCGTACGTGAGCAGCGCGCCGGCGGCCTTAGCCACCTCCATTGCTTTCCGATGGGAGGATCGACATGGCTCCACTATCAGGCTCACTGATCCAAAGTGGAACACCTTTGCCTACATATATTCACACCCCATATTTACTTTATTAATTTTTATATATTTTACAAATATATAAATATAAAAAATAACGCGTCACGTATATTAAAAAGTAAAGTTAAATTGACTCAAATTACCAATTTGTACGAGGGATTTACATTTCTACGTATTGTTAGAATAAACAATTGTTCCACCAACCTGATAGGGTTAAATATCTAAATTATTCTTAATGAATAATGATTTTGTTTTAAAACGAATAAACATATACGAGCTTTTTGTGGAAGTGAATAGTGATTTTAACCTAAAATTGATAGAAGTTACTCTTTTTTTTTATAACTATGGGTAGAAATATATTGCCTTATGAAAATTGGTAAAAAGATTGATTGTATTAAAAATAATAAAATATAATTACATATACAGATTATAGAAAATTGTAATTAAAATGAAAATCATTCAGGAAAAATTCACCTATAAATACAAAACATAACATGTGATTTATATTAAAAATAAAATATAAGAAACTTTAAATATATTATATATGGGTAAATCTCAAATTTTGTCCTTTAACTTAAGTTATGTCCATATTTTTACCACAAATTTCACGTGCATTCCCAATTTTGGTCCTATAATTATCTTTTTTTTTTTTTCCAAATTTTGTCCGATTTTACTTAGAATGTCAATTTCTACCTACGTATTAGCCGGAATCGAACACATCAACAATTCTGATGTCCATATAAACAAAAATCGTAAACTGAACAAAAACTAGAAAAAAATTGATAATTAAAAAACCAAATTTAAAACACATAAAATCAATAATAAAAAAAAACAAGACAAAAATAAAAAATTCCCCTTATTACATGTTACAGAATACTTACAGAACAAATGAGCTGGAGATTCAACTCATGCGGTTGCAGTAGCATGTCGGCGCTGGGATTTCTATAGAACATGAACTCACGCTCCCCGTCGGCGCGTAGGGTCACGAACGCCAGCGCCGTCCTCGCGCCCTGGTCGAAGCTAACGCCGTCGGTGGAGACGCCGTTCTCCTTCAGGATTCCGGCGAGCATGTGTCCGAAGTCGTCGTCGCCTAACTTCCCGACGAAGGCGGCCCTTCCGCCAAGCCTCGCCACTGCTACGGAGACGTTGGCCGGAGCGCCGCCTGGAGCCTTGACGAAGGCCGGCGCCTCAGCCAGCGAGACGCCGGAAACCGTGGGCACAAAGTCGATCAGCATCTCGCCGAAGCTCACGATCAGACCGTTACTCGTTTCACGATCAGACATTGCAGCGAGTTGGTAATTATATGCTATGATTAGATGTATGGTAATAATGTGTGTGTGAATGTGCCAAGAGAATGAATATGGAGGGGATTATGTAGGAGAGAGTTGGGTGGAGAGGCACACGAAATCCTTTATTCCTTTTTTTTTTTACTCATTTTAATACAACTACAAATAAGCTAGCTCTGATTGAATCTTCTATTACAATATTTGATGCTACGTCATGTTTCATAACATTCACATCATGGGTTAAATATAGTGATGTCATCGAGTACACGTGGTAAGTGATGATTAATTTGGAATAACAATGTAACAACAATTGTAATAGAAAATCTCATGTGTAACTCCACATAAGTCACATTTTTATGTTTTTGAAAAAAAAAAATTACACATTTTTTAATATTAATTTACGTATTTGAATTTTGGTCCTCTAATTATTACTTTTTTTCCAATTATGATATGATTATGCTCGAAATGTAAATTAATTAATTTTAACCAACATATAATTCAACAACATCAATTTTTTGCCCAAAAAATTTGACCATATGCCATAAATATTTCTCCATTTTAGATGTTTTTTAGACCCGACACTGTGATCTTACTTATTTCTTTCTCTCTTTTGAAGTCGTGTGGGTTGTGAGTTATGTACGTGTACCTCGTTTAGTTCGTGTGACATGAATCATATGTCACAAATATTAAGAGAGAGATATGAATGGTGAAGCACACCTCATTAAAATATTATTGTTACTTTTAACTAAGAAAATGTATTCTCATCTTTTGACTATAAAAGATGTTTCCATATCCAAAATGATACCTTGAAAATTGAGTGATATATATATATATATATATATATATATATATATATATATTATGCCATGAATACGATAAGTATATGTAACCGTACTTAAAAGGCAAGTTATAGAGATGCCAACTTATATAATAATCTCCATAATATATATATATATATATATATATATATATATATATACATAGATATATGCACATATTATATAACTCATCGGACCCACGTAGGGGCCAAAGGGGCACTGGGATCCTTGAAAATTTTCAAAAAATATAGGGGTATTTTAGTAATTAAATATTTTAATAAATAAATAAATATTAATTTTTATAATTTAATTTAACATTCTCATCCATTCACCTATTTCTTCTTAACTTTTATTTGTATTTATCTGTGGATATTTTTATCATTAGTTAAGTATTTTCTCACTCAATCCCCCTTTATAAATTAATTTAAGCACAAAATTATCTTATTATTTTATTTTATTTAACTGAAATTTATTTTGTTTTTATCGTTAGATTTCATTAATTTATTTATCTCATTTGTTGCTAACAATATATTATTGAGTATTGAGGGTTTCCATTTTACTTAACAAAAAATTCAGTGATTTAGGATAATTTCTTTGAGTTTGATAAAGTTTTTCAATTGATATTGTGTGAGTATTTCAATATTAAGAATAAATTAGAAAATGCAGATATGTGTTCTTTTTCTTCATCTTTTTATTTTTTTCACAGAACCTACACAAATCTAATTTGGGGCCCCTGGATATCTAATTCGGCCTTAGATTTTGGGGTCCCTGGATATCTAATTCGGGCCTAGATTGAATAACTTGGGGCCCCTGGATATCTAATTCGGCCCTAGATTGAAATTTTGGGTCCGTCACTGATTGTTATGCTTTTCTTCCAAATAAATATCTAGAATATTTCAAAATAACTCTAGAGAAATAATATCTCTCTCTTTTTTTTTTTAATTCTTCCAAACAACTCTTATTCCAAAGTCTCAAACTCTTTGGCAGAAATACAACAATATCTAGAATATTTAAAGATAATTCTAGAGAAATAATGGAGTAATAACCAAGTTTATTTCATATGAGTTTTCACAATTTAAAAAATTACTAGTTTTCTATTGTCGATTAATGTTTGTTCATTTTCTAAAGGAAATAAATTTATAATCAATTCCAACAAAAGAAAAAAGGACTGAGAATTTATAAACGACAAAGTGACAACTAGAGGTTTGAGTCAAAAGTGAAGAAATTAAGGGTTAACAACTAAAAAAACTGAAATTGAAAGTCAAAGAAAAGGGTAGAATCGTCAATCTACAGAGTCCCATTGAGAAGAGTGAGGACTTGCGAGGGACTTGGAAGAGCAGGAATTGCTCCCTTTTTAGTGGTCGTGAGTGCTCCACACGCGCATGCATATTTAACTACTTCTCTCAGCTTCGATTCATCCTGTTGAATTAAATCATCGAAATTATTATATATTTGTAGATAAAAAATTATTTAAATAATGAGAAATATAAAATAGAATAATAATATTAGGTACCTCGATTATGGAATGACCATCAACAATGCTGTTGAGGAGACTACCCACAAAAGAATCACCTGCTCCAGTTGTGTCCACGGTCTTTACTTGAAAGCTATCAACTTGTCCATGGAAATTCTGTACACGTGCCAAAAATAATTAATACTCCCTCCATTCTTAATTAAGTGACGTCCTACAGCTCTACACACAGATTAAAATTAATTTTATTTTCTTAATATACCCCGCATTAATTAACTTTTTCTTTCACCATAATTATTATCCGTACATGCCTTTATTGAAAATTTGGGGAGTATATTATAATTTCATTAAATTCTTTTATTTTACTGAGATGCACTAGATTTGAATCATAATGATCTGTTACTATTTTTAGATTAAATTCTCAAATCATGTTTTAATTGAAAGTTTTAGAGTTTTATAAAAATTTTGAGAAACATAGAATTTTGACTAATATATTCTTATATTAATCAAAGAATTTATGATCCAAAATTTTAAAACGAATCAAATTAATTTAAAAAACATAAAATGTTTTTCAAATTCCTAAATTTTAGATAATATTTAACACGTTACCAAAATAAGCAGATTTTTTGGGATAATGATGGGGAAAATCTTGAAATAAAATTTAAATATGAAGAGGGGGTTCACATGTTTTAATCTTTTACTTTCTATAATAAATTCAATTGGAAAAGTTTGTTTATAGAACTAATTCGGGCTAGCTAGCTATATCATAAAATGCATAAAACATCAAAATAAATGATAAATTAGAGATGAAAAAAGAAAAGAAAAAAAAGAATACCTTGGTGTAATATCTACATCCCTTTTCTCCAAGGGTGACCAGAAGAAGCTTTAAATTGTCGTGCCATAGAGACATTGCAATGTCATCATCAATGTTGTCTTTCTGGACGAGGAAACTGAGTTCCTCATCGCTAACCTTGATGACGTCAGCCTTATCCCATATGCTCATTATCTGTACTCGAGCCTCCTCTACCGACGGCCAGAGTGGCAATCGGAGGTTTGGGTCGTAAGACAGCAAGGCACCCGCGTCCTTAGCCACTTCCATTGCTTTCAGATGAGCCGATCGACATGGCTCAACGATCAAGCTTATTGATCCATAATGGAATACTTTTGCCTATTCAATATCAATTTAATTTATTTTGGTAATCTAAGACATTTATAGAGACATAAAACCAAGGAATATTATTTAAGTAAAATTGATTTAGTTTAAAATGGAGTGACACAAAGACATTTTATTCATAAAATGACTAGCATACTTAACCTATAAAACAAATCTTGAAAAAGACATAGCTAGACATTAATATCGATATAGGACCAAACATATTAGTTAAGCACAGTATACTCAATGTTTTGCACTAGATTTCATTTACATATCTCCTATAACATGAAAAAAAAATTGTACTGGTTTTTTTTGTTTAAAAATATTTGATTAGAGTATAGTACAAAACAAAGAAATTTCAGAATTTCTATTATCTATCGGAATTGATTCAAAATTAAAAAATTGTTTGCTTTCACAATAAAAAGATTTAAGTTATAAAAAAGTGTGAAAATAGATTTGATTAATGTGAATTCTATTGTAAAGAAAAAATAAAATTGTAATTTATATTGAGAAAATCAAAATAGGATATACAAAACAAACTCACAATTTGAAACAAGAATTTAAAAAAAAAAAACGATTATATATATATAGAGAGAGAGAGAGAGACTTACAGATCTAATGAGTTCGAGATTCAACTCATCGGGGGTAAGCAGCATGTCCGCGCTAGGGTTCCTGTAGAACATGAACTCACGCTCCCCGTCCGCGCGTAGAGTCACGAACGCCAGCGCCGTCCGCGCGCCCTTGTCCATGTACACGCCGTCAGTCGTAACGCCGTTATCCTTCAGGATTCCGACCAGCATATGTCCGAACTCATCGTCGCCGAGCTTTCCGACGAACGCCGCTCTTCCGCCCAGCCGCGCCACCGCTATCGCCACATTCGCCGGAGCGCCGCCTGCCGCCTTCAGAAAACCCGGGGCCTCCGCCAGCGATACGCCGGACACCGTCGGAACGAAGTCGATCAGCATCTCGCCGAAGCTCACTATCAGACCGTTGCTCGAATTGCCGTTTGTTGTTGTCGCGATCGCCATTGTTGTATTGTGGATCGAAGTTTGTTGTGCTAATGTGTGTGTGAGAGAATAAGGGCTTATGAGGGGTTTATATAGATGAGTGAAGATACGATGTGATATTCCTAATTGGTTTCATCTTGATGACTCAAAAAAAAATTGATTTAATCTTGTTGAAGAAGAATAGAAAATTTATCCAGTGTAATATTGTAGAATATGGATATGGATAAAATAGATAATATAATGATATAATTTATCCTTATAATTCTCTATTTAGATTATTCTGAATAATTTGATACAGCTATAATAGATAATGTATATATCAAATAGAATATTTTGATGATGGATGGAAATTTGATTACATATTTAGATAGGATTTTTTATTTTTGAGTGTCTGATTATATATGAGCTATATTATCCACTAAAAATAAATTTTCAAATAGCTGATTATTTCAATCTTTCAACAAAATTAGTTTACCTTTGAAAATTAAAAAATCGGTTTCGTTTTACATTATCACTATATCTCATCCGGGAAGGAGGTAGAAGTTGATATTATGATCCGCATATTAATTCATATTGATCCTCTGAGGATTTTGTGCACATTTATTTATCCATACTACAATATTGGTTAAAGTTGGATTGGATGGAAGGATTGTCGATATCCATAAAAAACTAACAAAATTTAAAAAAAAAAGAAAAAAGAAAAAAAGAAAGAGAGATTACTAACAAAGTAGATTGATATAATTTCATTGTATGAAATCATTATACATAGTTGATAACATATTAAGAATTGTCCATGATAAACAATTTAATATATATATATATAGTTATTAATATTTATCATTATAAAATAATATTTCTTAATAATTGTGAGTCGACAACCATATATATATATATATATATATATATATATATATATATATATATATGAGGTAGGTAAAATTCATTGTTGGAGTACATTTAGATTTAACTTAGGACGAGATATTTTATGACTGATCAATTGTGATTAATTGTCAACTATAGTTTATCTTTATCCTGAATCTTACCTGATCCATCATGGACATACAGAGGATGAGATTCTTACATATTAAGCGTGAACATATATGCTCAGGGGATGGATAGAGAAATATTATTTTTATGGATAAATTTCATAACAAGATCCAATTTGTAGTGTATCTCTCAATTTTGAACTCAAATTTTTAAATTTCTCAATAAGGAGCTCAATTTAACATTTTTTTCATAATTTTAGACTTGAAATTTAGATTGAGTTCTCAATTCAAGACAAAACTCCATTTTCTTTTTATTTTTTATTTTTAATTATATTTATAAATTTATTTATATTTTAATATGTATTTATATTTTAGATAAATTAAGACATGTTAGTACAATTTTGAAATGATCTTTATCCGACTTGTATTAATTTATATAAAAAAAAGAAAGAAAGAAAAATATAATTAATTCAATTCATAAAATATAATTTATATTAAATTGATTAATATTAAAATTGGGTTTCTATACTTTTATTTATAAAATTAAGAAAATAAAAAAATCTTTATTTTATGAATTACATTAATTATATATATAAATTAATAAAAGTCGGATGAAAATCGTTTCAAAATTGTACTAACTTGTTATAATTTATTTTAAATATAAATACATATTGAAATATTAATAAATTTATGAATATAAATAAAAGAAAAAAGAAAAAAATGGATGTCTTGAATTATGAACTCAATCTAAATTTCAATCCTTAAATTGAGAAAAAAGATCAAATTGAGCCCCTTATCGAGAAACTTAAAAAATTGGGTATAGAATTGAGAGCAAATCTATAAATTGGATCTTGTTATGAAATTTATTAGAAAAGTTTATATTAGGAATAAGAGAAGTTAGAAGTCTATTATTGAGTTAGAAATGTTACGTATTTTGAAAGATTTTGTTATTAACAACATTTCTAATGAAACTTCTTTACTTTGTTATTATCATCAAAAATTAAAATCTTTAATCCATTGTGATTCGTAACCCGTTTAACAATATATGATTGTTCATAACTAAATACCAGTCTTCTTAACAATAGACCAAGTGTTTGACACAAATCTCTTTCCCTTTGAATATTCATCATATGCTTAACTTGTATTATCCCACTCCGATGCTTTATAATCTATTTTGAGAATAACACCAACTCTTTTAAGTAAATGCAAAAAAATAAAAGTAGAAATTATTTTTAAAATATCAAAGAATTATTATAAAATATCTAAATCAGCAAATAAACTTTGGAAAAAAAAGTTTAATAATAAAAATAATAATAATAATAATAACAATAATAATAATAATAATAGCAATAATTATTATGAAAATTATGTCATAATTTTTGAAATATAATTTATAAATATTAAAATATGAATACATAAGCAAATTTGAAATTCTTATTTAAAAAAATACTTGAAAATTATTGGAAAATCAATAAAAAAATTCTAAAAAGTTGGTTTAGTCTATGATTAAAGATTTCGAACATAAGTTTATAACTTTGTGATTGTTATGTGATATCACTATTAAGAATGTATTGGACATAAGTTTTTCAAATCGTTGTTTGAAAAAGCCCAATTCATAGGGCCAATTGTTTTTTTGAAAACCCTACAATTAAAGCCCATATAATTAATATTAAATCTTATTAATTCAAAATGGCGTTCACCACCATAGAGCAGAGATTCATGAAAAACCTCGCCCGTTCAAACCGATGACTCACTCGGCCGGTTCGGTTTGATTTGGTTAGCGCCTCATTTAAACTATAATGGTACGCCACGCCTAGAAAGTTGTACGTACAAAACCCTAAATCGCCGCCACCACGCAGTCTGAGGATTATGGCAGAGAAGAGACGGTTGATAGCGCTAGGGTTTGAGGGCTCCGCCAACAAGATCGGCGTCGGAGTCGTCACTTTAGACGGAGACATTCTCTCCAATCCCCGTCACACTTACATCACTCCACCGGGCCAAGGCTTCCTCCCCAGAGAAACCGCCCAGCACCACCTCCTCCACGTCATCCCGCTCGTCAAATCGGCGCTCCTTGAGGCCAACATTAAGCCTGGAGACCTTCACTGTCTCTGCTATACCAAGGGCCCCGGCATGGGCGCTCCTCTCCAGGTACCGTTCGATTCAATTAGTGGTTAACATTTGGGGGTTTTTCTGGAGCTGTATATTGCCTTGTTGAGGTTGAGTATCCAAATTTGACAGCAAGTCTCGTTTTACCTTGTACGGTAATAGTCAATTTGGTGTTGAAATGAGAGAATATATTCTGGAGATTAAATAAGAGAAGATTATTTTTTACTGTAGTTCATCGAAAAAAGAATGTGTAGCTGTGATTAAGGAGGCTTATTTTATTTTTTCTTCTATATCACAAAATATCTTTCCTTTCTCTGCACATTTTTTGACTTACAAGAGTTATTGCATATCATTATCCTGGAGGAGTCATTGAAACATGGGGTCGTTAGGATCTTCTCATTGGTGTTGGACATCAATGCATATTTATTGTTTTCTTGGTTTTTGTGTTGCAGTTCCATCAACAATCTGATTCAGCATCTAGTCAACTTTGCTATTTTTAAGTAATTGTTATAAGAAATTTTGTGTTATTAAGGTGTAGCTTTGGTGTGCAATCTCATCAAACATTGATGTGTTGAGAATGCTTCTTAGGAAAATTTCCATTGCTTTATGGAAAGGGGATTATATTTTGGCATATGATGTGGTGGTAACTGGAGTTAGAGATTTATACTTGCTACTTTTCTTGCAGGTGTCGGCTGTAGTGGTTCGCATCCTATCACAACTTTGGAAGAAACCAATAGTTGCAGTTAATCACTGTGTAGCACATATCGAAATGGGGAGAATAGTAACTGGGGCCGATGATCCTGTTGTGTTGTATGTAAGTGGAGGGAATACCCAGGTTATTGCATATAGCGAGGGTCGGTATCGTATTTTTGGGGAGACCATAGACATTGCAGTTGGGAATTGCTTGGACAGATTTGCTAGGGTTCTCACGCTATCTAATGATCCCAGCCCTGGATATAACATTGAACAGGTATGTTCTGAGTTACCAATTAGCATTATATTCTGACTTAGCTGATGGACATCTTTAAGATGCATATGAGTCTTCTAAAGAAAATTAGAATCGAAACATATATTTCTGCTTTGAGGGCTTGCATATATATATATTTTTTTGCTCCCTTTCTTGCTCCGCTTCTGTGAAATGAACTGCTTTAGGACTAATTTAATCAAACACCATAGAAGTCATATGATTTAATGGAAATGCATCTCTTTTCTGATGGTGCTGATTCGTTTAGGTTTTTCCTGCATATGATGCAAAAGTAATTACTTGTAAGTTAGACCTGATTCATTTGACCTCCTGCCAGCTTGCTAAGAAAGGAGAAAAGTTTATCGATCTTCCATATGTTGTGAAAGGAATGGATGTTTCGTTTAGTGGGATACTAAGCTATATTGAAGCCACTGCTGAAGAGAAACTTAAAAATAATGAATGCACTCCTGCAGACCTATGTTATTCCCTGCAGGTAATCTTGTTGAAATTATTAGTTTTATTTATTTATTTGGCTATGGATGTGACTTATGTATTTTGGTGTATATTGTAAAATTTTCAGGAAACATTGTTTGCAATGCTTGTGGAGATCACGGAGCGGGCAATGGCACATTGTGACAAGAAGGATGTGCTAATTGTCGGTGGTGTGGGATGTAACGAACGATTGCAGGAAATGATGCGTGTGATGTGTTCCGAAAGGGGTGGGAACTTATTTGCAACTGATGATCGTTACTGCATTGATAACGGAGCAATGATTGCTTATACAGGGCTCCTTGCATTTGCTCACGGCGCATCAACTCCACTCGAGGACTCTACATTTACCCAACGATTCAGAACAGATGAAGTATTAGCAATTTGGAGAGGAAAGGAACATTCTAATGTGAATGGCTATGAAGTGAAAAACAGTTGACAAGGTATTATTCTCTAATTTCACATGACAGATTATTTACAATGCTTGTTAGCTGAAGAGTTAAATCCGAATTGCCTTTCTCATTCAATCAGATGTTGTATATATCAATATGACAATATAAAGTGGTAATGGCAGATTTATTTTTGTTTGTGTTACAGGTGAATCAGGTTATTTGATGCTTCGGAGAATCCGATAATTGTTTTCCACATTTCATCCGGATGGATGTTGTTGTGTACTAGGATGTTGATATTTGATAATTCGATTTTGTACTAATTTATCATAGGGAATTCTTGGATTTATTTACGGTTTTTGTTTATTAAGATCTCTTATGGTTATTTGAGTATCTTCAAGATAACACGAACTTTGAATACAATACTAGGTTAAATTTAATGTAGTGTAATTTTATTATTACAATTATACTGGAATAGTTATATTACTTATAGTAAGATTGCCATTGGGAAGCAGATATTGCAGCTTGGATGGAAATAAAACCAAAATTCTGAACATATATGTAGTAATGGTAGAACACAAAAAAGATACACATCAATACTTGCACAAATACAACAACAGATAAACGCACTTTACGAATGAAACTCCCAACTTTAGAACTTATATTTTCCTAAACGAATCCATCATATTCTTCAACTGTTTATTTATCAAAGCGATTGGCAAATGTCGAAAGATCAGATGAAAATGACTTGTTTGCAGCAACTGCTTCAATTCGTTGTTATGAAAATGGTAGATAGGATAAAAAGGACACGATACTGATCCTCAATAGCTACAAAATAAACCAGCAAAAGAAATGCTTACAAATATAGTATACATGATGATATAATGGTTTAGAGACTTATAAAGTGAACTTGTGATAATGTTAAATTTCCAAATTCTATTTCTTATCAATACCAGTTGCAAAAGATTCACCATTCTTTGGTTGCTCATTGGAGAATGTTGACACTTCATCTCATCCCCTCCTTTACACAGATAATTCCCACTCCCATGATGACTTGAGTACAAACAGCAACACGAATGCTATAGATTCATTCAGAGCATAATTTTCGGCTACTAAAGGGGTAACAAAAATGAGCAGTAAATCAGTGATCTCTCACTTTGTTTACGTATGTCTGCTTTGACTATCTCGGAAAAATGGCAGAGTTGTGGATGCAATCAGATCTTCTGAACCATTTTCATAACTCACTTATCTCTCACACTTTTACTTTTACGCTTCTGATTCAAAGAAAACCGGCGTGCCATAGCAGGATTGTAGAACTTACGCATGTGCTCAGATAGCGTATGGATCGCACGAAGATCACCAGCTGCAGAAAGCTGCATCAAAAAGGTATCAAATTTCTTGTACGGCAATTTCATCTTCTTGTTTATAACTTCTTCCAGAAGAACACTTGCATCCTTGGCATTATTGCATCCAAACAGCCCTTCAATCATAACGCAGTAAGTATCAGTATCGCGTGCACAGGCCCTTCGTTCCATCTCGTTCCAAGCCTCAAAGGCGCCATCAGAGTCACCCATCTTGAAAAACATCACAATCAGAATGTTATACGTTTGCACACTCGGCATACAACCCACCTCTATCATTTTGTGGTAAAGTCTAAGAGCTTCTTCACTGTTCTTATTATCGCACAGAACCTTGAGAAAACAGTTGTACGTGACAATATCAGGCGGATAGCTTGTCCGTCCCATCTCTTCCAAGAATTTATAAGCTGCTTCGATCTTTCCAGACGAACACATGCCATCCATTAGTTCTTTGTATGTGGTCACATCTGGAAGGCATCCGCTTTCAATCATATCCGCTAAGATTTTAAAGCATTCTTCCATTCTTTCATTCTGAACAAGGGCTACCATCATAATTGCATAAGTTTTCGCGGTTGGAGAAGACATAGTCGAGCCGTTGGTTTTCATGAACTCCAAAATCTCAGCAGCCTCTGTCAGCATCCCTGCTCGGCAGAAGGTATCAATGGCAGTGTTATACGTGAAATTCTCGGGTTTGTAACCCATCTTGATCATATCTTCAAGCACACTCATACCTCTACTCGGGTTTCTAACCCTACACCATCCGAAAAACAAGATATTATACGTGTCAGCATTGGGCTTGATCTTTCCTTTCACCCTCTTAAACATCGCCTCAGCATCCTCAACGAGACTACACTTGCACAAAGAATCCAGCAGCAAGTTAAACGCATTTATCTCAGGCTGTGTTTTCACTCTTATCTTCTTCTTCTTCGCAAACTTTTGAAGATGTGTCAAGTGTTTCTCAGTATACTGTCTCAGAACCGTCAACAACACCTCAATCGGAACAGAGCTTTTGTTGCTCCTCTTCATGTAATCCAGAAGATCACAGACTATACGAAACTGCTTCACCTTGTACTTAGTACTAGACAGAATGTCAATCATCTTGTTATACGAATCACGCTCATGACTATAGTGTTCTTGATGTCCCACCCAAGTAAAGAACCGAAACGCTAACTTCTCCTCAAAACGAAGCCTGTCTAAAACCTCTACCACCAAAGGTGTTGTCAAACCAATGCCAAGATTATCAAGAGCCATCTCCATATTATACTCCGGATTCAAGCAATCCAACACTCTTTTATACAACTTATCCGCGTTATCATTCCCACCATTATCAGATACTTTCTCCAACTCTAAAGCCTCTAAAGTGCAGAAACACTTGCAATTTCTTCCCAAAAGTAATGAGCTCTGGGGAAGTGAATATTCAACAGCTGAATTCGAAACTCGACTACAGAGAAAATGCGGGATGATGATCGAAGAAACAGCATGATTTGCTAGTTGATGATAATCCCTGAATGGTGGTGTATGGACATTTCGCAAGAATCTCTGAGTTTTATACAAAACTGAAACTCGCCGTGACATTACGGAGAAAAATTCACAAAACAATATCCGAAAGTCCTCAATGTATCATGCAATTGAAGAGCACGCAGGCTTACAGAGATACAAGCACAGACATGTGGTTGAAGCAATTCGCCGAACAGATAAAGGGCGTTGAAAAACGTCTTTGCACGCATAAAATACAAACAACTGAGACTGTAAATTTCTCGAACCCAATTGATTCAAGAGCTTGGTGCCGTAGTTAGAAGAAAGAGAGGGATTGTCGATTTCTGCGCTAGCTATACGAACAATCTGATTGTAGGAGAAGCACTGTTAAAGAAAACGAAAATTTGCTTTTGGGTGTGTTTTGGCGGCGATGGTGGTAGGAGGATTTAAATTATTATCTATATTATATATTAAAGTAAGAAAGTTGGCAAAAATTATAAGATTGTCATTTTTCCGACTAAAAATGTCATGTCAATAAAAAAAAAAGTAAATCTTACTTGATAAAATATACATTGATTTCTCAAATTTATGTAAAATTAAAAAATGAAGAAAAATATAGTGATTTCTCAACAAAAGATAAATGCATAGAGAATTAATGGAAAAAAAAAAAGAAAAAATATACATAGAATGAAGAAAAAAACAACAAGAGAAAACCATAAATATAATTATTTCTCCAATCTATATAAAACTAAAAAAAATGAAAGAATACAAGATTTGCTAAACATTTAAAGGTAGAAAAATTCTTCTAGATCTTATTATCTAAAGAAAAAAAGAACCATAAAAAATCGTAAATATAATGATTTCTAAAATCTATATAAATTAAAAAAATGAAAGAATACAAGATTTATTAAACATTCAAAGGTAAAAGAAAAAGTTTTTTCACATCTTATTGTCTCATATCTTCATCTAATGAGATCTCATCAAATTGTCTTTGTACATTAAATACAAATTGAATAAATAATTTTGTGAGAGAGAAATGAAGAAATGACGTAAGAAAACTATATATGATGATTCAAGTATGATATTGGAATATACAAATTATAAAAAATATAAAAGGAAATATTAATTATTATGATTGAAGGAAATATTACTGTATATAATAATTTTAATTTGACGAAAATATAAATCAACAAATAAAATAAAATTAACACTTAAAATTATTAAAGTTATATGACAATTCGTGCAATACACATGAGTAATATGAAGATTATCAAAACATTTTCTTAAAAAAATCAGAACTACTTAAAATAGAAAGGGTTTGAAATGAAAATTGGAAGGGACTAAAAGCACCCCATCAACTTCCAAGCACACCCAATATTTAAAAATACAAAAGTAAATAGATATTTAAAGATTAAGACTCCCTCCTCCACACACGTGAAATAATTCCCCCCATTTCAAACCCTAACTTTTCAAATTTTCATTTCCCCCTCTTTTGTGGAGAAAAACTACAATGAATAATGGATATACATTTAGAACAAAAAATGTTAGATTTCACATATATTTTTAATGGTTTTAAGTAGTATATGTTTCATTTTCGTAAGTTCAAAAAATTTCTATAGAAATTACGTGTTCAATTCACATAGACCAAACGAATCAACACTCGTTTGGCCACCAATAGCCGAACAAAAAGAGGTATGTGTACAATAGAGAATGTTCGGCCGAACATACCGCATAGTGTTCGGTCGCCATAACCGAACAAGAAGATCTATATTCGGTCAATGTGACCGAATGAGACCCATTTCGGCTGCAGACCAGGACCGAATACTACGTGCGAAATTTTTAAGATTTTGGGTGAAAATATTGAACAATACTCGATAATTCTGTAAAATTTTAGGTAAAATTTTGGAAAAAAGATGGAGTGTGCTTAGTAGAATAAAAGAACCGAACAAGAAATGGAAGGGAGAAATCGAATAAGAGGATTAATCTTTCGTTTTGGACGATGGAGAGAAGAGAAGAAAGTGATTCATATCTTTTAGTTAGTTTTTTTTTTAATCACAAAATATATAATTGGGAAAAGATGGGGGTGTGCTTAGAAATTTATTGAATTGTAAATCACATAAGTGGGGTGTACTTAGTGGATGGGGTGTGCTTAGAAGTTGATGGGGTTGCCTTTAGTCATCCCATGAAAATTAAGACTATGTGTGCTTGTTTGGTTCTAGTGTTAGGATGAGTTTAGAACTCAAAAAGTGAATAAACAAGTGTTTGGATTGTGGGGTAGGTTGAATTTGGAAAGTACTTGGCCCATTTTGCAATTATTTGAGCCCGGTCTTCCTTGTGTGATAAAGAAGGCTTATTGTAGGTTTAATAAACCAACCACTTTTGGGTTATTAAATAAACCATTCTTTATATCTACAGTGAATATACATGAATTTCCAATATTACTCCTTATTTTTTTATAGAAAATACCTACAATGTCTTTTTACATAACAATTATCATATTACCCATTAATCGGTCGAGTGTATATTTTGCACTCAAATAATCATTATAATATTATTTATTAATCGTTGTTGATGGAAAAAAATACTGTAATTGTTTTCCTAATTATGTCATAACCTTGCGATTCTTCTTCTCCAACATTTCCAAATTCTACCTTAATTTTTGACATAATCTGTAATATGATGCTTAAATCAAAACTCATGTCTTTTTGCCCAAATCTTTTTTTAAATTTTCTTTAATAATGTTCTGATTTCAACCTTAATTCATTTGGAAAGTGTTGGTATTCATGAATAATCTCTTTTAAAAACACAAATGAAAGAACAAAAAAAACACTATGTACAACTTTCTTTAAATTTTCTTTAGTAATGTCTTGATTTCAGCCTTAATTCATTTTAAAAGTGTTGGTATTCATGAATAATCTCTTTTAAAAACACAAATGAAAGAAGAAGAAAAACACTATATACAAATTTGGTAGGAAGGACAGTTAAGTCATTTAAATTGATTTATTATCATTACCATCAATCCAAACATAAATTTAAAATAATTACCCACCTCAATACCTAATTAAACCCTCAATCCAAACAAAAGTTTAAAATTTAACCCAACCGTAACCAACAAACCAAACATCAAACAATATTCAAATTTAATCACCTCACAATCCCAACCTACTATAACAATCTTAACAAACCTATCATTTCAACCAAACTAGCCTATAAGTTGGCAAAATATTTAGGGTTAATATTATTTTCTAACATGTATCATACACAATTTTTTCATTTTGAAATCTAAATTTTTTTTCGATCAAAACATGTAATATATATATATATATATATATATATATATATATATTGCAATTTTGCAATATCCCGTAGCAAATTTTAGCCAAAAATCACACACGTGATTTGCACATTCGCCACTAGTAGATATTTTGTCATTTTCTCTTTTAAGATATGAGAAATTTTGGTGTTGCGACTATTTTTCAATGATAAAGAAATACATAAATATTTTGGATTTGTGTCTGGTGTTAGGAATGATGAACGAATTATGCTTAATATTGATTTTGAAGGTAAATTGGTTAATTAAAGAAAAAATGACAAAAGTATCCTCCAATTGCGCATGTGCAAATCACATATGCACTTTTTGGTCGAAAGTTGCTGCGGAAAGTTGCAAAATTGAAAAGAAAAAAAAAGTGTAGTACGATTGTAATTAGAAAAAAAAAAATTTAGATCCAAAAATGAAAAAAACACGTATAGTACAGATTGGAAAATTTTAATAACTCAAATATTTATTATTATGAAGTTTTGTAATATCAAATCCATCAAATTACGAATACTTAAAATCATTAGAAAATAGAGGAAGCGTTAGGACCAAAAGCCCATACGGTGATATAAATGGGCCTAAAGCTGAGACCACAAAGAATCTTATAAAGCCCATAACCAAGCCCAATCTCAAACCCAAAATCGAACACAACAAATAATAATGGGAATAGAAGGGTGGACTCTATTATTGGTGATCAAATCATTATTATATCGGATCAAATAAGATTTATTCAAGATAAACATGTTTTATTGGACCCAACACCATATATTTATATTTATTTACAAAAATAGTTATAAAAGCATACAATTCAAATATCATTATTAGTTTTTCTTATTGAAAAGTCGTTTGTTTCTAACTTGGAAGATTATTTTTCTGTGGTGAATCTTTCTTGATATTCATGACAATTCTTTAAAAGTGACAGCCTAAAAGTAGGACTTCTAAGCAACATTTATGATTATAATAAATTATTAAATAAATTCAGCACATAATGTACACAAGTAATCATTAATTGCTGTAAAAAATATTGTAATTAACCTCTACAATGAAATATCTCACTTTAAAAATATTAGAATTGTGGAATCATATCTGATTCATGGAATAATATTAGAGATTCAGGTCGCATGTGAATCTTTTTTGTATCCTTGTTAATGGGGAAGCACAAAGTATATGTATAGTCACCTTACTAAAAAAAGTATATATATATATACTTTCGAGGATTTTGTTGGTATTTGTGATCACATTTTTGACACCATCTCCAACTGCAACTTTCATATGGGATTTGATTGACGAATTTGTCACCATTTCATCTTCTAATTGCTTCTTCAACCATATCTCTAGCATCATTTTAATGCAAATTTTACATTATTTTAGTTTACATTTTACAACCCATCTTCAACAATATGTACTATCGTTTGTAAGAATATTTATTAGGTTTTCGTAACAATCTGTAAGAATATCTGTACTAACTTTTTGTAATTATTAGTTTTTTTTTTATGTTTGTCAAGTATTTACTAATATTCATTATTATTGGTAATTCATCAAATTTGGTCTTTTTTATTTATAATTGTTAAAAAAAATTATATATATATATTAAATGTCATTTAATATAATATTTTAGCTCTTTTTTTTTTTTTTTTTACATTAATCAAGTTTTAGAAAATATCTCAATTTTGATGAAAATAATTGGGGTATTGCCGCAAAAATCACGAACTTTTTCATAATTGCAATTTTAATAAGTTTTTACTATTGACAAACTTAACGTGACTTTCCATTTCTTATGCATTCGTAACCAACAGTCATGTTTCAGACATTTTTTAACTTTATAAACTCATGTTTTCATAGTTTCTGAAAATTTTGGGATGTTTGAAATTTCCAAAATTTGTCGGTTAGTTACAAATACACAATACATTGAAAGTTATGTTAAATTTATTAATAGTCAAAAATTATATTAAAATTATAATTTAGAAAAATTTCATAATTATCCAAAAAAATATAAATAAATACATGATATATATATACACACAACAGAAGATCATTACAATCACGAATATATTATAAAAGTATATTTGTGCAGCCCATCGAATGTATTATCCAGAGCTTTCTAGGTTCAAAAGAAAAAAAAAATACTCCCCAATCTGGCAACCTCATCTAAATAACATTTTAGGAGTCAAATTTAGTTTTTTATTACTTGTATTTTTAATTATAATCCAATATCTTTCAAGTTTATCCATATATAATTATTCCATTAAAAAAATCTGTTTTTTCCTTATTAAACCTCATTATATTTGATTGATATCACTTTTAATCCGGCACCCTGAAATTTAGAGAATGAGTGGAAAGAGAATAATTTAAGGGCATTTTTATCAAAGTTTAGAGTAGATCTCCTGTGCGATCCATGCATTCAGGTCGGGTCGGGTCAGGTTGGGTTCGATTCGAATTCACATATTTTTCTTTTTCTTTTTTACCCTGACATTTATGTTATGTTAGTCATATATTTATATTATATTAGACATACTTTTATGTTATATTAGTCATACTCTTATATCCAAATTTCATACCCTTAGTGCAATAGTTTAACTTTAAAAAAAAATTCGATTGTCTTCATACTATATTAGTCATACATTTATATTATTTTAGTCATGTCTTTATATACAAATATCATACATTTATATAATATTTTAACCCTAAACCCTAATTTCAGCACAAGTTGTACATGTTTACCTTTATGTAATATTATTCATATATTTATGTGATATTATTTATATCTTTATATCAACATAAACATACATTTATGTAATATATAAAGGTACAACTAGCATAACTAAAATGTATGACTAACATAACTAAATGTATGACTAATATAACTAAAATGCATGAAATGTATTAATAGTTGTCTGAAAATATGTTAAGGTACATTTAAAAATCTAAAAGGTATGACTAATATAATATAAAAGGTATGTTTAACACTACATAAAGGTATAACATCTGTGATCGAATCTGGGCGAATTTGTGCCCAACCTTGGGGTACGTGCGGGAACGTGGCTGTGCGTGGGAGATGAGTACACGGTTTCAAAACCGTGCAACGGGTGTATAGAAGTTTATGTCCAAATTTTAATGTTTTCAAGTTAAACAAAAACCCTAAAATATCATTTAAATATAATTGGACTGAGTAGTAATTTTATGAGATTATATACACATTGAAAGAAGTGATAAATTTTATAATATTATATATATATATATATCTCAAAAAAACTTATATGACAGTTTAATAAATAATTATCTTGAAAGATCTTTATTACCCACAAACAAAACTTATTTTTACAAATTTATATGTGAATTGTGAAATGTGGGTTGTGTATTGACCTATCTCATATGACTGGATCAATACGGCGGCACACGTAAGACCAACTATATAATTCATTTTACTAACTTGATAGCTTCTAATTTGCTATTACATATAAATAGTAGGATGCACCGACCCAAAAAAAAAAAAAAATTCATTTATTTTACTTCCTTTTGAAGTCATACGATCGTCTCCAATATAATTTTTACAAAAACTCATGTGAGACGGTTTCACGGATAGTTTCCGTGAGACGGAGCTCCATAACCCACAAACAATATATGAATTGTAGGATTTGGGTGGTGAGTAATTGGGTTGTGGGTTGACCCGTCTCATACAATGTACTAAAATTTCGTGAGACAGTCTCACAAGAGACTTACTCTATAATTTTTAACTACCTATTCTATCATTTAATTATAATACAAAAGATTAATTTATATTTTTGGTAGTCAGGTCACATGGTTTGAAAGAAACAAACTTGCATGGTTCAATCCGAACCCTCGCATCCCAATTCAATCAATTATTACAAAAAAAAAAAAAAAAAGACAAAAAAAAAAGAAAAACAAAAAACAAAAGTTTAGTTCAATGAATATTGTGTACAATCTAGTCCAAAGAGTATTTATGCAACGATCCTGTATTGTTTAGAAAGCCTAAATATAGTATACAATAGTCTGGAAACGCAGATTGCTGACTTGTTTTGGAAATTGAAATCCAACTTTATTATGTGCAACAAAAATAAAAAAATAATTTAGTTACATGTTTTGTTTATGCATGTTGCATACACAATGACATTATCATGCAGATAAACTTGCATTGAATTGAATCCACTATTTCATAAAATGTTTGGCTACTCGATTAGCCAAGAGCCAGTTCCAGCCCCTCTATTCCTGGTTTTCTCTTTCTAAGTCGGTTAATTGTGACATCTAATATTATTTTCGAATTTTTCTAAATTCGAACTTAATCTAATGAAAATCAGAATATTAATTTGAAAATTATGTTTGTTTATTTTGAGAAGAGAAGTATTTTAACCTAACTTTCAAATATATTTAGGGACGGATTGGGGGTTAGGGGTGGGGGATGCAGTCGCCTTTCATTTATATCATTAAGTTATAAATGTATATTCCCCATATATTTTACTTCTTCCGTTTCAAAATAAGTGTCTATTTATATCATCTTTATATATATAAAAGTAAGACCACATGTGCCACATGTCAAGTCTACATTTTTTTCACTTTAATTTCTTCTTTTTTTATAAATTAAATCTATAATAAATATAATTTTAAAGCTAATTAATATGGTTAATTAATATATCAAATTTATTGTTGATAGTAAATATAACTAAATAATGTAAGAATTTTACTAAAATTGTTAAAATAGCACATGCTAGACTTCAAATACAAAAATCATTTATATATTTGAAATTTGTTAGTTTAAAATTTATAGAGAAAATATAAATAAATAAAAAAGAAAAAAACTGAAATAAAAGTTGGTTGATTAAAAATGATTATTCAAAGTATTCAATCTTATGAAACTTATTAATTTATGTAATTGAATAATTTTTGTGAATATGTGCTTTAAAATAGACTATGCATTTTTATTTTTTTTTTGGGAAATTTTGATTTTGATTTTTTCATCATTTAATTCAAAATGAAAATTTAGGGTTATTTTAAACCTTAACAACTAAAACCTTAACAATTAAAATCAAACTAAAATAATGGTGTAAATGTTGAATAATATAATATACATTACATTACATATTTTTTTTAAATAATAAATAAAAATTAATCATATTTCTTTACAAATGCAACATATATTTAAAAAATTAGGTAATATATTAGTTTGGTACTATTAGATTTGATGCTAAATTAAGCTATGTGTTGCACAAAACAATAAATATATTTTTTCTTATATAAATTATTTTTAAATTTTTATTAAGTTTAATTTTATTCATTTTTAAACCCCGTGTATTACACGGGCCCTATACTAGTTAATTTATAAATGTATGTCCCCCATATATTATACTTCTTCCGTATCACGTCACGTTTTCATACTTAAAAATATCAGAGTTTTCTTTTGGGCGTGCAGGAAGAAAGGGAAAAAAGACATACATTTTATAACTGAAACCTCGGAATAACAGTTAAGGATACACTTTTACATGTTTAAAACCTTCGGCACATAGTCGGAAGAAAACATAACAGCGGAAATACATCAGGATCCATAACATAAAAGAAGTACAGCTTAACTTTTACAAACGTTCAACCTCGTTCAGAATGACAGAAAGGGGAAAAGAATACAGCTGATATGACACCCCTCTCTTTACACTTCCCCACTTTCATTGTTTTCTGTAGCGTGAATACATGTGGGGGTGAGTGCGTTGAATACACTCGTCGGAGTAATTTCCGTATTTTAACAGTTATTAAACAGTTATTACAAATCAAACATATATAAGATCGGCAAATAGACACAACATATAGAATGCATAGCACATAAATCGAATCCTTAACGGACACATAGTCCCATAGCGCTCATATCTGCAGCGAGGGTGGGTACTCCCCGTAGACCCTAGGTGCGGGTACTCCCCGACTTATTTTACGGAACCCAGTTACCCCGTAATATGAATGTTACGGATCCCAGTTACCCCGTAATATGAAAGCAGACCTTCGTCCCTTCAGCATGAATGTGGACTTTCGTCCCTTCAGCATGAACGTGGATCTTTGTCTCTTCATATGAATGTGGACTTTCATCCATTCTCTTCATCCTCATAAAATATTCATGAACACATTAATTACAACATATAAACACAACACGTAGATTTCAACAATTCATTTAATATCAAGTTCACATGTATGCGTTCGTTTATCATCATTGTGCGTTAAATATGGAAATATAAAGTTATTAGGGATTAGAAGTTACCCCCTGTTCGGTGGTTATCCCTCGTGATACGTTGAATGCTAAGCTTTAAGATCTTTTCTCAACTCGATAGCCTACACATGTAAATGATATTTTTCTTAGATCTCGTATTACGATAAAATACGCATACTTAAATATAGAACTCTCGTGAAGAAGAAGCGTTAAAGGAAACGAAATAAAATGAAGATCCTGGAGGTCGAAAGGGACGTTGAAACGATCATGGAAGTTTAAATGAGTTTATAAGGCTTGTAACTTGATCATAGGATATAAAGAGATCGATTAGAGTTTTAATGGAGGAAGAACGAGTTAAAATAGAGGAAAAACGAGCATAAACGGAGCGTTTAAAGGTGTATGGGCATTTTCATAAATTCTGGTAAAGTGTTGACTTTGACCATGAGTATTTTTATAAATACAGAATAGTTGTGGGGTTAAAATGAGATTTTAAAATATGGAGGCTTAGAATTTAAAGATCCTAAAAATCTAGAGTTTGCAAAACGATCCCCGAATTTAACAAAAATACAGATCGACCCCCGTCGTCACGTACACACACCCCGACTCACGACCGACGACCTCCCTTCACTGGCGACACAACCACAACACCACACGCCGGTGCGGCTCCGCACGCCAGCAACACACACACATGAAATAGACCTGGCGCGCAAAACACATGAACAGACGGCACCCGGTGCGCACATAGCGTGCCTGGAGCGCACACAACGCGCACCCAACACCCGACGTTCCCCCCTCCGCATGCGCGGCCGAGGTGTAGCCCCACTCCCGGCGCACGCGTGACACAACCCAGTAGCAGCACCCGTCATCTTCTACCTTCCAGCCACAGCCGGCGACACAGTGTCGCCGGTGACCATCCCCACCAAACTCGCCGATGCGACACCATGCGCCGACAACCACCAACCACAGCGAGCACGGTACCGTCACTCACGGCAGCACCCCCAACACTTCTACATACACACCACTGCATCGCCGGCGACACCCAACCCACACACATATCAGCGATTGAGGCGAGAGAGGAGGAAGAAGATCCGGCGAGGTTGAGAGAGAGAAGGAGAGAAAGAGAAGAGAGAGAAAAAAGAGAAGGGGGAGAGGCCAAGCTTTCGCCGATCGTTTTTCCGGCGAAGACGGCTGCGATCTGGAACAGTTAGGGAGGAAGAGAAAGAGCAGATGTGAGAGAGGGATAGAGTAGACGGGGAGAGAGAGAGAGAGAAAAAAGAGAGAGAGAAAAGGGTTTGGCCGCTCTTTGACCTGCCATAGCCGGTGGATAGGCGGTTGTTCGACGATCCGAGTCCAGATTTGGAACGGGCTTGGTGAGGGCTACGATTGGTGTGAAAATCGGTTGGAATGGAGGAGGTGGTGGCGGCGGCGGCGGCACGACAGCCGCCGACTGGAAACAGTGGAAAAAGAAGAAAATATCTACCTTTTTACTTTTTCGGTCGAATTATGATTTTGACGACTCATTTCGTTCTATATATACGTATATATACAGCTTTCGATTTTTTGTTTTCTTCGTGATCTGAGCTACGGTTCTCCGATTGATCTCATTTTTATTCTTCCATTTTGATTTTCGATTATGAACCTTTTGATAAAATATAACCTATGCTTCTCGATTAGACTATACTTCCGATAGTTAATTATGTATTATATCATTTTTCTGAAATGCACGTAATTAAATCAAACAATTAGGGGTTTAAATATTTAATTAACTAATTATGCATTGTTTTGTCCTAAGCGTTACATCATTTCCCCCTTAAAAGAATTTGGTCCTCAAAATTTAGATGTGTACCTAAAGACGGCAAAATTGGCTACTTTGCCAAAATCTCGTCCTCTTGTTCTCATGTTTCTCCTTCTTTTCCATGGCGATTCCATTGAACTTTCACTAGAGTCATATTTTGATTCATTTACTTTCTTGATTGATCACGTGGCTTGTATCGAATATGTACTTCCGCAGCATGGATATGTGGAAGACGTTGTGTATACCGGTGAAACCCGACAACAAGGCTAGACGATATGCGACTTATCTAATCCGCTCAAAAATCTCGAAAGGTCTCACGTACCTTGGTCTTAACTTTGCTCTTTTTCCAAAACGATAGATTCCTTTAGAAAAACTTTATCTCCCACATCGAATTTCAGCTCTCTGTGTTTCTTATCCATATATGACTTTTGTCGGTCTTGAGCCTCTAAGATAGTAGTATCTACAACAGGCCCAGCCCAGTCCAACCATACAATATTAGGCCCAATACCATCAGAACAAGGACACGGCCCCTAAATCCAAGGCTACTCATATTGATTTGACTTTCCCTGTGAATTTTATTTGAGGGAAGACAAAAAAAAATGGCGAGACATCGTCCCAACCAAACTGCTCCTGTTCGTAGAGACTATGCCGAGTTCTCCAAAGTCTATTTACCTCAACTCAGTTCTTACCAACTTCTGTTACCAGTAATTCAAGTCCCAAAATTTTCTTTTCCCCCACATCGTCCCAACATAGAGGTGAACAATATTTTCTTCCATAGAGAGCTTCTTCTAAAATTTGTTCTCTCAATTCCTCATTCTTTGGCATGCAAAATCTTCCCCCGAAGATAAGGGTTCCATCTGTCATCAAAGTGAAACCTTCCGTCTTTTCATTATTCATACAATACTTCATCTTTGTTAGAAAAATTATCTTTCCCTTGAGCTTCAATTATTCATTCGCGAATAGTGGACTCTACGAAACGAACTGCAACTTTAACCTTCATGCTGTTCGGAGTTGAAATTTTCTTCAAATTCAATCTTGATATCTCTGCAATGAATCTTCGATAATATCCGGCTAAGCCAAAGAAACTTCGTACTTCTTTAATTTTTGCGTAAAGCTTCTCCTTTCGCAAAATCTCTAATGAAATCCTGAGATGCTATTCGTGGTATATCTTATTGCATGAGTAGATGAGAATGTCATCAATGAATACAATGATGAAAAGATCGAGGTACGGGTGGAAAATGTGATTTTTAGATTACAATAAAGGTATTTCGTTAGTATCGTTCTTCTCGTTGGGATACTAATTTCTAGGTTTTCAACGACTACCCTATCGTTCTCATGCTTCAACAAATCACATAGCTCGATAGAAACAAGAACGGGTTGTCTCTATATCTAATAAAATTAAAGTAGGGATATCGCATACTGTTAACATACCTCTCGTGGTCTTCGATCCTTCAGCATCCTCTATATGATTGAGAGTGAAAGCCCGAGTTTTGCCTGCCCCTGGCCTCTGTCTTGGTGTTGCAGTTGTTGGGTGTCTAAATTTCTGACAGTTAAATGCGACGTGTCTCGGTTTTCCACATCTGAAACAGTTTCGAGTCTTGTTTGTTCCTGACCTCGACTTTTGTGTTGTTGCTATGTTTCTGAACTTCAGACATCTAATGACGACATGTCCTGGTTCTTTGCACCTAAAACAAGTCTTGGTCCCTAGGAGACATGGTCCCTCATGAGTCTTTCCATATTTGACACACGAGTTTCCCGGCTTAGTGGTAGGGAGGAGCAAAATACTATTGGTCTTTGGGTGCTTGTTCTGATTGAAGCTCTGACTCGGACTAGTCCATTTCCTTTTTTCGGACATCCCTACGACCTTCTCGCGTGGTACAACAACCAAGCATAGATGAGAAGCAACTTCCTGGGCTCTCTTAACGACTTCAGCATACGTCATGGTCCTCAGACCAGACAAAATGGAACTGATCTCTAGACGAAGGCCTCTTTCGAAATGTCGGGCCTTCTTAGTATCGGTGTCCACCAAATGAGACACATACCTGCTCAACTGATTAAATTTCCTTTCGTACTCTTCTATAGAGGCAGTTCCTTGATGAATATGTAGAAATTCTGCTTCTTTTTTTGTCACGGTACGACTGAGGTAAAAAATTCTGTCTAACTACCTCTTTGAAGACTCCCCAAGACACAACACTCTTATATTCTGGTGACATAGTCCTTTCGTATGACTCCCACCAGTAGCTAACCTCTTCAGTGAGTTGAAACACGGCATATGAGATCTTCTGCTTTTCTGTGCATGACAGATATCCAAAAATTCAATCTAATGACCTTAGCCACTCTTCAGTCTCGATCGGTTCTCCATTTCTATTGAAGGTCAGTGAATTGAAACGTCGGAACTGCTCAATGATTGAATTTGCATCGTTCCTCGATGATGGTAGCGACACAGCTTATGCGGTCTCGTAATGTCGAGTCAAGCCTCTCAATACGGACACCAAGTCTCCCCTTGCGGCATCCACATCGTGTTCAGGTGGATTCTCCATTGATGGTTGGTCTCTACGCAGTCGACCTCGTGGCATATCATTCTAAAGATGACATACGAAAATTAACCCTTATAATCTACCCCACATAACCCAACAATATATATAACAACAGATAAATAGATAGCAAGTACATGGTACAGATCAACATTCATTTTATTAAGTTTCGTGATCTGGGACAGAAACGTATAGAGAGAGGTGTTTATCTATCATGTAGGATCACCTATACCCAACTTGCATAACACAACATCCACACATGGTCCCCATAGACCTCAATCATTAGCTGCAACTTTACGTATCACACCCACGAACTAGGAAAACACACCAACTAGCTCACCCTGTTGTAAACAAAAGCCAATGGTAGACTCAACTCACTGTCACATGGCATCAACTCTTGCAAACGACCATTTACGCACACGAGCTCACGCTGCTACAGTCAGCGGTCTTGTGGTGGTGGCCAATAGCAGTGTATCGATTGTAATGATATCAAGAGGATTTTAAAAGATCTTTTCTAGATAAAACACGTTTGAAAATAAAAATGAATTTGAGCAAGGCCCTACAAAGGGTAGAACTTTGCTTTGATACCATACTGTCACACCCCATTTTCATATTTAAAAATATCAGAGTTTTCTTTTGGGCGTGCAGGAAGAAAGAAAAAAGAGATGTACATTTTATAACTGAAACCTCGAAAACAGTTAAGGATACACTTTTACATGTTTAAAACCTTCGGCGCATATCCAGAAGAAAATATAACAACAGAAATACATCAGGATCCATAACATAAAAGAAGTACAGTTTAACTTTTATAAACGTTCAACCTCGTTCAGAAAAATAGAAAGGGGAAAAGAATACAGCTGATATGACACCCCTCTCTCTACACTTCTCCACTTTCATTGTTTCCTGTAGTGTGAATACACGTGGGGATGAGTGCGTTGAATACACTCGTCGGAGTAATTTTCGTATTTTAACAGTTATTAAACAGTTATTACAAATCAAACATATAAGATCAGCAAATAGATACAACATATAAAATGCATAGCACATAAATCGGTAATGCTCATATCTGCAGTAAAGGCAGGTACTCCTCGTAGACCCCAGGTGTGGGTACTCCCTGACTTATTTTACGGAAACCAGTTACCTCGTAATATGAATGTTATGGATCCCAGTTACCCCGTAATATGAATGTTACGGATCCCAGTTACCCTATAATATGAAAGTAGACATTTGTCCCTTCAGCATGAATGTGGACTTTCGCCCCTTCAGCATGAACGTGGACATTTGTCTCTTCATATGAATGTGGGCTTTCGTCTCTTCTCTTCATCCTCATAAAGTATTCATGTACACATTAATCACAGTATATAAACACAGCACGTAGATTTCAACAATTCATTTAATATCAAGTTCATATGCATGCGTTCGTTTATCATCATTATGCATTAAATACAGAAATATAAAGTTATTAGGGATTAGAAGCTACCTCCACCTTGTTCGGTGGTTATCCCTCGTGATACGTTGAATGCTAAGCTTTAAGATTTTTCCTAAACTCGATAGCCTACATATGTAAATGTGGTTTTTCTTAGATATTGTATTACGATAAAATACGTATACTTAAACATAGAATTCTCGAAGAAGAAGAAGCGTTAAAAGAAACGAAACAAAATGAAGACCCTGGAGGTCGAAAGAGGCATTGAAACGATCATAGAAGTTTAAAACGAGTTCATAAGGCTTATAACTTGATCATAGGATATAAAGGGATCGATTAGAGTTTTAACGGAGGAAGAATGAGTTAAAATGGAGGAAAAACGAGCTTAAACGAAGGGTTTAAAGGTGTAGGGGCATTTTTCGTAAATTCTGGTAAAGTATTGACTTTGACTAGGGGTATTTTTGTAAATATAGAATAGTTTTGGGGTTAAAACGAGATTGTAAAAGATGGAGGATTAAAATGTAAAGATCCTAAAAATCTAGGGTTTGCGAAACGGTCCCCGAATTTAACAAAAATACAGATCGACCCCCGTCGTCACGTACACACACCCCGACTCACAACCGGCGACCTCCCTTCACCGATGACACAACCATAACACCACACGCTGGCGCGACTCCACACGTCGACAATACACACACACGAAACGGACCCGGTGTGCAAAATGCGCGCATAGACGGCACCCGACGCGCACCCGGCGCTACCCCTCCGCGCGTGTGGCCGATGCGCAGCCCCGCTCCCGGCGCACGTGCACGCGCGACACAACCCAGCAGCAACACCCATCGTCTTCTATCTTCTAGCCACAACCGGCGACACAGCGTCGCCAGTGACCACCCCCACCAAACTCGCCGACACGACACCACGCACCACCAACCACCAACCACAGCGAGCACGGCGCCACCACTCACGGCGGCACCCCCAACACTTTTACATACACACACACAACGATACACCAATACACACACACACGAACAGCCAAGGTCGGCGACCACCGCGTCGCCGGCGACACTCAACCCACACACACACATGGGCGACTGAGGCGAGAGAGAGAGGGAAGAAGATCCGACGAGGTTGGGGGAGAGAGAGAAGGAGAGAAAGAGAAGAGAGAGAAAGAAGAGATGGAGAAGAGGCCAAGCTTTTGCCGGTCGTTTTTCCTGCAAAGGCGGCTACGATCTGGAATAGCTAGGGAGGGAGAGAAAGAGCAGATGAGAGAGAGGGAGAGAGAAGATGGGGAGAGAGAGAGAAAAGGGTTTGGCCACCCTTTGATCGGCCATAGCCTGCGAATACAGCGGTTGTTCAATGATCCGAGCTCGAATTTGGAACGAGATCGGCGAGGGCTACGATTGGTGTGAAAATCGGCTGGAACGAAGGAGATGGCGGCGGCGGCCGCCTTCCGAAAACAGTGGAGGGAGAAGAGAGAGAAGAAAATATCTACCCTTTTACTTTTTCGGTCGAATTATGATTTTGACGACTCGTTTCGTACTATATATACGTATATATACCACTTTCGATTTTTCGTTTTCTTCGTGATTTGAGCTACGGTTCTCTGATTGGTCTCCTTTTCGTTTCTTTCTTTTTGATTTTCGATTATGAACCTTTTGATAAAATATAATCTATGCTTCTCGATTAAACTATACTTCCGATAATTAATTATGTATTATATCATTTTTCTGAAACGCATATAATTAAATCAAACAATTAGGGGTTTAAATATTTAATTAACCAATTATGCATCGTTTTGTCCTAGACGTTACATTCTATTTTAAATAAGTGTTGTTTTGGAGTTTTTGTCATGGATTAATAAGCATAAAATTTAGACAAATACCCATAAATAGTAAGGAATTTAGAATTCAAAATTGGAAAGACAATCAAATTAATTTCGTAAAAAGTATTCTATTAAATTCCTAAATTTTAGTTAAGAAATATTAATAAGGATAATTTGTGAATAATGATAAGGATGAAAGTCTAAAATGACACTTAATTTGCAACAAAAATTACCATCTATAACAACACTTGTTTTAAAATGGAGGGAGTATAAATTTGTCTATTATATAAATTTTAGTCTAAGGTATGCTTTATGTTTTGATGTGAAAAAAATTTGTCTTCCCTAAAATAAAATTCTAAATTCGTCCATATGTATATTGTAACAAAAATTGGGACATCAAATTTGTTTTTGACAAAAATAGTAATCAGATCAGGCAAAAAAAATTAGGTTGCAAATTTACTGTAAGACTTTTTTAACCATAATAAATTTATGGGTTACTCTTTAATATGTATTCAAAATTATCTCCTCACATTCTGAACTATCTGTTAAGTGATGGGTGAATACAAAATTGTACTCCTCGACTAGGCAAAAGTAAACTATACTTGTAACTCGATCTGTTTACCATTCTATTTATCGACAATTTGCAAATCTAATACCTACGATATCAAATTTACAACACTTGCAATCATGTGTCACATCATCATTATATTCACATCAAATAACTACAATTGACTTGGAATTTAATTTAATATGAGTGAGTTTAAAATTGAATTATTTCAATTTCATCTTCGATTATTAATTCAAACGCAGATGTTGATGGTTTGTTCCACACTTCGATTTTGCAGTTGAAAGTGAAAACCAAGTCGTTTTCCACTTCGTATTTTTTGGACTTAATCTGCCTCGTGCCATTTTATATAAACAACAAAACAAGATTAAACCTTGTATTAATCAAACAACTTTGTCTAAATGATTGATAACAATCCCCGTCTACAAAATAAAATAAAAAAATATTTAAAAAAAATGAAATATTTGAAAAGAATGTACTTGGAAGCTCTTATTTAATTTTTGTGCTCTTCCCACTGATATCGACTGAATTTACAATCTCAAATATTGTTAGGATTTACAATATATAATTCCTAAATCAATGTTGCACTGCCATATGACAAAACTGAGAATAAATTATGTTAATAAATTTGTATATCTATCATCAACTATTTCATAAATCTAATTTTATAAAATGGGTCAATTCAAAACACAATACTTACAATTCACATGAATTTATGAAAATGAATTTGGTTAAATTGTAAATGGTATGACGCCATTTCATGAATTTATATAAGTAAAATAATCTCATATAATATGAATATTGTTAGATTAAATTTGATCCTGGTAGATGGTATCAAAACCAATTAAGTTCATTTTGAGTCTCCCAACAATATTATCATCAGTTGTACATATTAATGTAACGTTAGCATTTCAATCCAACAGTAATAAAAAAAAAATCAGATAAAAGAATACAAAGTTTAAGAATTTTTCAAGTAATCAGTTTAATTACAAGGATACAAGCTTAATTTATCTTAAAAAAATTAGTTTCTTTTTTTACAGTATGAAGTTCCTTGCAACTTTAATCTTTTGATCGATTTGTGAGGATTACTCGGTGTAATTTTATATTTTGGACTCATAGATCCTATAATTTATTCAATGCATTTCAAAATAAATGTTGTTTCAATTAATTTTTTTTTGTTATAATAAGTGTCATTATATGATTTAAAAAAACATTGTTTATATTCTCTCAAAACTGTTATCATTTAATTGTTTCAATTTAAATTAAATACAAAGTGATTATTATTGAAATCTTACCTACAATAATTTTACTTAAACATAGATAGATCGATCATTTTATTAATTTCATTAATTTGTGTGCAATATCCTAAAACATAATTTAATGTAAGATGAAAGTAGTATAAAATATTATGAAATATTTACCATTATATAAAAATTACTAGAGCATTAATGATTGAACTGTTAGTAACATTCTTTAATCATTAATCAACTGTAATAAATGAATCTATATATATTTTGGGAAGTGACAGGTGTGTTCAAACACTTCATCCCATATAGGTCCGTAGAATTAAATTAGTCAATTTCCTATTATACATATATTTAATGAGTATCATATTTTCTAATATATTTAACACAGAAACTCATGTGAGACGGTCTTACGGATAGTTTTCATGAGACGGAGCCCCATCTCCTACAAACAATATGTGAATTGTAGGGTTTATGTGAATTGTAGAGTTTGGATGGTGGGTAATTGGATTGTGGATTGACCCGTCTCACGCAATGTATTAAAATTTCGTGAGACGGTCTCACAAGAGACTTACTCTATATTTAATCATCATGATCTTGTATATGCAACTAACCACTGGTTTCTTTTTCTATTTTTTAATGTTGGTATTTGAATTTATTTTATTTTATAATACAAACTATCTTATTCTATCAATATTAAATTCCTATATTTAATGTATATTTTTAAAATTGACTATAAGAGGAGTAGCATGAGGAGAAGGAAAAGGATCAAGAAAAAGAAACAGAAAGTGATGGCATAGTTATTAATGAATTGAATAAGAAAAATCTTAATTATTAATTATTAAGTGAGATTAAATAATTAGCACTGTATGTATAGTTGACAGGTGTGAGGTAGGTTGGCATCGAGAGACTAAGTGTGATTAAGAAATAATTAAAAAATAATATATTATTTTATTTGGAATCTAATGCGCCACTCGTGCCTACTGGATTCCAGGTATCTAGACATATCATTGATCATTCAAATTTGAGATATCTTAATTTTGATTCACATGCTTTTTGCCCTTGCAAAATTTAAAACTAATTTTAGAATAAGACATGAATTAATTTATGAATACATAATTTCAGCATCATTTTTATTATTTGATTAACAAAGTATATTATGAATAGTCTTATGAAGAGATGTTTAAATAAATGATTGATTTGATCCCTTATTTTGTAATTCAAATCATCAATGATGAATTTCTAACTAAATTAAACTTGCGGACATGTAACAAATTTATCCATATTGTCTATCGCTTCCCTTGTTTAACAAAATAAGAATAAAAAGTAATTAAATTTGCACGAAATGATGTCATATTTTGAAGAAAAATTGTTTTGTTTTTTCACTACAATTTTATTAGGATTGCATAAATGATAGAACTACGTCTATAATCACATTTCATTAATTTTTTACTTTTATCTTATTTGATTTACAACGTGACAACCAACTTAAACATATATGTTGGACATACCGGTAAGTTTATGGGAAAATGACAATTATGATTTTTTTGTTAAATTTTTGAAAGTTCGTGTTGAAACTACAAATTTATAAAAGTTCGTGTTCTTAAAGCAATTCAACTAAAATTTACTATTAAAATCTTAGGATATTTGCAATTTTGGGTTTTTAAATTGCCTTTTATCTTTTATATTTCTTTTTATATTTTTCACTAGATTTCAAGGATTTAAGTTATGAGACACTGTTATAAAATATCTATTTTTTATTGAGAGTATAATTTTTTGTAATACCGTTTTACAAATCTAATTTTGTGAGAGGGATCAACTCAAAGCCTGTACTTCATAATTTACATATGAATTTGTAAAAATAAATTTTATTTGTGGATAATGAAGCTTAATCAAATCTATTTTTTATTGAGAATATAATTTTTTGTGATACCAGTTTTACAAATCTAATTTTGTGAAAAGGATCAACTCAAAACCTGTACTCCATAATTTACATATGAATTTGTAATAATAAATTTTATTTGTGGTAATAAATTTTATTTGTGGATAGTAACGCTTAATCTCATGGATACTATCTATAAAACTCTCACATAAATTTTTGTGTTTCATTTGATTCACTAATAGAATAATTTGAATGTCCAC
This sequence comes from Scutellaria minor, assembly GCA_954870855.1. Classification (NCBI taxonomy): domain Eukaryota; kingdom Viridiplantae; phylum Streptophyta; class Magnoliopsida; order Lamiales; family Lamiaceae; genus Scutellaria; species Scutellaria minor. The sequence continues at coordinate 11,031,687 of OX940725.1, read as the reverse complement.
TCCATCTACTTCCAATATCTCACCATTTCACCTAAATGGTTATAGATTACTAGTGAAATTTATGAAGAAATTACTATTTTACCCATAAAAAGATAATGACATATTAGACGAGATTTCATAGAATGTTTCATGTTTCAAGTCATGCGTAAAGCACATGTTTTCATGTTTTATTTGACGTGTGATGAGTATACTTCATATGACTTAAAACTTACAACATCTTTTGATTAATTTGTTCTTTTGTCAATTCTCGAAATAAATATTAAGGACTCTTGAAATGGATAATTCTAGCCTAATGATTATTTTGCATGTTAAAAAATCACGATTTTAGTTATTTTACTTAATATGGAGACTGACAGTGCTTAAATAAAACAATAAAAACATATTAAATATATATATATATTTAATATGTGCACCGAATAAAAGCCATAAGATAATACACAACTCACATGCAAAGGTTAATATACAAAAAAAAAGCGAGATTTATAGATTTGAAGTCCAAGAAATTAAAATAAATATTTAAATATTATAGATAATACACAACTTACATGCAAAGATTAATAAACAAAAAAAAGCGAGGTTTATAGATTTGAAGTCCAAGAAATTAAAATAAATATTTAAATATTCTATTTGTACGTTTGTGATCAGATCGTATATTGCTATCTGCATATTTTTTTGGTCTATCTCTTATGTGTAATTATTTAACACAATAAGGATGAACTCGTCCAGGTTAAATGATTCAAATTGTCTATCATTTGCAAAGATTAATATATATATAAAAAAAAGCAAGGTTTATAGATTTGAAATCCAAGAAATTAAAATAAATATTTAAATATTCTATTTGTATGTTTGTGATTATATTGCCATTGCCATCTGCATCTATCTCTTATGTGTAATTATTTAAAACAATTAACTCGTCCAGGTTAAATGATTGAAATTGTCTATCATTTGCAAAGATTTATATATATATATAAAAAGCCAGGTTTATAGATTTAAAGTCCAAGAAATTAAAATAAATATTTAAATATTTTATTTGTACATTTGTGATCAAGTCGTATATTGCCATCTGCATACTGTTTTCACGTTTGTGATCAGGTCCTATATTGCCATCTGCATACTATATACGTGTAATTATTTAAAACAATTAGGATGAACTCGTCCAGGTTAAATGATTCAAATTGTATAACATAGTTTTCGTCTATCTCTTATGTGTAATTGTTTAAAACAATTAGGATGAACTCGTCCAGGTTAAATGATTCAAATTGTATAACATTTGCAAAGATTAATTAAAAAAAACGAGTTTATAGATTTGAAGTCCAAGAAATTAAAATGAATATTTAAATATTCTATTTGTACGTTTGTGATCAGGTCGTGTTTGTGATCATTTCGGCCATCGGCATACTTTTTGGTCTATCTCTTATTTGTAATTATTTAAAACAATTAGGATGAACTTGTCCAGGTTAAATGATTCAAATTGTCTATCGTATATCTAATGATCAAAATATCTCGAAATATCATCGATATAGATATTTCTTTCATATTTTCATTTTTTCATAGAAACGAGAAACTTCGTCAAAATATCGGTATTGATATCGATATCGATTTCGATATTGATGACTTTCATAGTACAAATTATAGGAAAATCGGTGAAATATCGGAAATATGTCGATAAATATCGGTGGAATATTGGAACAATATCAATAAATATCGTAAATATATTGGTAAATATTGATATCAATATTTCCATCGACATCGATATTTTTATTGATATTTCCATAAAATTAAGATACCAATATTTTCATCGAAACCGAAATTCGAAATTTTTATCGTTGCGTATGTCCCGAAATTTTTATTGTTGCGTATGTCTCTAGTTTAATATGTTTTCTGGATATGTATTAATATTTACATATTACTAATATATCTCTAGTTTAATATGTTTTCTGAATAAGTATTAATATTTTCATATTACCGATAAACAAGAGGAAAAAAAAAACTGGAACTTTTCTACAGGTTAATATGTTTTATGGGTAGGTATTACTATTTACACATTATTAGTATATCTTTAGTTTAATATATTTTTTGGATAAGTATTAATATTTACTCATTACCAATAAACAAGAGGACAAAAAAATTGAAACTTTTCTGTAGTTTAATATGTTTACACATTACCAGTATATCTTTAGTTTAATATATTTTTTGGATAAGTATTAATATTTACTCGTTACCAATAAACAAGATGAAAAAAAAATTGTAACTTTTATGTAGTTTAATATGTTTTCTAGATAAGTATTAATATTTACACATCACCAATAAATAAGAGGAAAAAAAATTGGAATTTTTCTCCAGTTTAATATATTTTTTTTGGTAAATATTAATATTTATACATTGTTAGTATATCTTTAGTTTAGTATGTTTTTTGGAAAAATATTAATATTTACACATTACCAATAAACAAAAGGAAAAAAAACTGTCTCTGGATAAATATTAATATTTATACATTATCAGTATATCTTTAGTTTAATATGTTTTTTTGATAAATATTAATATTTACCCATTACCAATCAACAAAACGGGAAAAAAAAGACTATTTCTGGGTAAATATTAATATTTATACATTATCAGTATATCTTTAGTTTAATATGTTTTTTGGATAAATATTAATATTTACCCATTACCAATAAACAAAAGGGGAAAAAACTGAAACTTTTTTGTAGTTTAATATGTTTTCTGGATATATATACACATTGTTTAATATGTTTTCTGAATAAGTATTAATATTTACACATTACCAATAAATAAAAGGGAAAAAAAAAACTAGAACTTTTCTCCAATTTAATATGCTCCAATTTAATATGTTTTCTGGGTAAGTATTAATATTTACACATTACCAGTATATTATGGATATGGTACATCCCGTCGTTTTGTTATTTTTTCTTTTTTTTTTCTTTTTCCTTTTCACTTCTTTTGTTTTTCTTTTTCTTTTAATTTGTAAAGATTTGTAACCGTTTTTAATTTGAAAATCAATATAACGTATTTTGGGATGTGGTACACGCGTGGTACAATATATGGTACAGAAGATCTGATTTGCTCGTGCTGGATTTTTAATTTGAAAATCAATATAACATATTTTGGGATGTAGTACACGCGTGGTACATGGATATATGGTACAGATGATCTGATTTGCTCGTACTGGGTTTTTCATTTGAAAATCAATATAAGTATTATGGGATGTGGTACACGCATGGTACGGAGGATCTGATTTGCCCAGCATGAGGTGCTGGGTTTTTTTGGCCCAACAGGGAATCCAATTTCGGTATATCTTTAGTTTAATATGATTTCTGAATAAACAAGAGGCAAAAAAAAAAAATGAAACTTTTCTCCAATTTCCAATTTAATATGTTTTCTGGGTAAGTATTAATATTTACACATTACCAGTATATCTTTAGTTTAATATGTATTCTGAATAAGTATTAATATTTATACATTACCATCAAACAAAACTTTTCTCTAATTTAAGTATTAATATTTTACACATTACTAATAAACAAGTGGAAAACAACTGGACTTTTCTCCAGTTTAATAGGTTCTCCAGTTTAATAGGTTTTCTGGATAAGTATTAATATTTACAAATTACCAATAAACAATAAACCAGAGGAAACTAAAAAATATATTTTCTGGATAAATATTAATATTTGCATATTACCAATAAATAATAAACCAGAGGAAAAAAAATGTCAGAATGGATGAGGTTATCATGTGAATTCAGAAAATTGCCTTGCCTGATGAATTTGAAGGGAAGTTTCCTGAGTGTGGATAGCAAGGTTACTTAGTGGTAGGAAAACTGGAAAGGGTGTAATATGAATGAGGGATGTTCATGAATCTGGAGTTCTGCTCATACCCTCAGAAAGAGCTTTATTCAAACTAGATTGTATTGTTCCTTAGAATTTGAACGAGCAGGACAATCTAGTCGATGTAACTTTTCTCTAATTTGATATGTTTTTTTGGATAAGTATTAATATTTACATAGTACCAATAAATAATAAACAAGAGAAAAGAAAAACTGAAATTGAAATTTTTCTCTAGTTTAATATGTTTTCTCGATAATTTTTTCTCCAGTACGTTTTCTGGATAAGTATTAATATTTGCACATTACCAATAAACAATAAAGCAGATTTCTGGATAAGTATTAATATTTGCATATTACCAATAAACAATAAAGCAGAGGAAAAAAAACTGAAACTATAACTTTTCTCTAGTTTGATATGTTTTTTTGGATAAGTATTAATATTTACATAGTACCAATAAATAATAAACAAGAGAAAAGAAAAACTGAAATTGAAATTTTTCTCTAGTTTAATATGTTTTCTCAATAACTTTTTCTCCAGTATGTTTTCTGGATAAGTATTAATATTTGCACATTACCAATAAATAATAAAGCAGAGGAAAAAAAACTGAAACTATAACTTTTCTCTAGTTTGATATGTTTTTTTTTTTTTTTTTTGATAAGTATTAATATTTACATAATATGAAAGTTTTTAAATTTTGTTTTCTTAATTTTTTTATTAAGGGAAACAATTTTTTTTTTATCCTCTAAGTTTACTTTAATAAAATTTTTCATTCTCTATCTTTTAACCTTTTGTTTTCTAGTCCTTTTTTATTTAAAAAAATCCACTTCTTTGTTCACCTATTGCTACAATAGATACTTTTTTTTTTTATTTTTTGGTAGATTACATTTTCACCATCAAGATTTATTTAAATTATCAAACATACCCAAAAAATTTGTGAAAATTACAATCAAATTCTTTAACTATGAAAAAAGAAAAACCCACGAAATGTTAGATCGATTCTCATGAATAATTTGAGAAATTACTTATTTTATCTATATCATATTATATTATACTACTTTAAATTTTAAAGTGATCATATATTGAAAATTTGATCATCAAAGTTTTAGTTTGTAATAAAGGAATATAAAAAGAAAACATTTATCCGTTGTAACAGAGAAATGGATCAAAAAATGAATTTTCTCAAATATAAAAGAGTGGCAAAAAGAAGTGATAAATAGAGAATGAAAAAACATTTTTCCTTTTAATTAATCTCAAATATGATATAATTTGGATCTTTTTCATCGAAGTATATCCAAATAGTAAATTTGGCTTCGTAAATTCTGGAGAAGTCCGTCTTCCTTGATTTACCGGCTGACGTCATCAATTTTCTATTTGGGGGTGGGTAGGGTGGGGGGTGGGGTAGGGGGAGGTGTGAATCGTTTATAAGATGAAACTAAAATTAAATCACAAAGTCAAAAATAGCAAAGCCTTTCCAGCCGTCGAAGCTCCACCGGTACTATTCTATTCTTCGCAGCTTCTTTCCATTTTTCTCTCTTCAATTCAATGAATTCGTACGTTTTTCCAGTTCACTGTGATGGTAACTTTTGCATACTTTCCCAATCTGAATTACACCGTTTTTTGATATTGATTGGGGGTTTTCAGTGAATTTGCGCTGTATTTTGAAATTGGTTTGATTTTTATTAATAAGTAGTTGAAAACAGTTCAGTTCATCCATTGTCGTCTCTTTGCTTCACTTTGATGAGCTGCAGTTTGGTTTGCCTATTTTTGCGGCTAATTGTTCGTTTCGAACTGAAGAGACCAGTATAATTTGGATTAGAGATTTTTGGATTGTTTCATTCCGTTGGTAATGGTGTTAGAGTCATTCTGCATTTAACTATCTCGAAAGGTAGTGAAATATTGAGTTGCATCGGCATCACTTGGATCAATTGAATCACACACTCTTTACAAATCTATCCCCTGATATAAAGAGTTTGATTTCTTAATCAGTTAGGAGCTTGAGCTAAACATGGATATTTGTATTGGATTATCTAGGTTCACAGGTGCTTTACTCTAGTTAGATCTTGTAGGTCTTTCTGATATTTTTTTTTTTTTGCAGCTTTTGCTAGTCAATATCACATTTTTTAATTAGTGTAGAGACATAGATCTTCATCAGATTTAGAAGTTTGGATGCTTGGGTTTTTTGTTATATATGTAATTTTTTAGAGATTGGTGGGTTATTTTATTTTATTTTTTGCGTCCTCGGAAGAGCTTGAATATGTATCCTTTGTTTTATATAAAAGAATGCAAAACCATTTAATTTGTAAAAAGGCTTGGGTTCTTTTAGTTGCTAACTTGATTTGAAGCAAATATTCATTTTCATGTATACAGATTTTTACATATAGTTGATGTTTATGATTTTATGTAATGTTAATAGAACTTGCATAGGGTGATAAACTGAGGTATTGAGGACTTTAAGTCAAAGAAGACATACAACTAGCCATTTGCTATTTGATAGCCAGCTTGTGACTAAATGGATTCAGTTTTACTTGGGTGATGAATTTTGGCATGCAGCTCTAAACTTCTCTACTCATAGAATGTTTTTGAAATAAATTGAGATAGCACAACAATCAAAAGTAAGCAAACTAGTCCAACAGCAATAGCAGTGAGATAGGAAGAGAAAAAGGTCTTAAGTAGACCTTGAATGTTGATAAATATAATTATGTCATTTAAAACTTTTTATTTATTGGCTCGAACATTTATGAAGATTATATGGTCAATTTTACAATTCAAGTTTCATTCAAAATTTGCCTTTCTTGAATTTGAAAATTTAGCATTTTAATTGATCTGAAGATCTTGCATTGTGATGAGTTCATTTATGCAACTGAAGCTTGGCTTGATATTTTCTTGTATCCTGCTAATACTTAATAGTTTTGATGCTTAAGTGCAGATTTTTTTTCTTTGTTTTTTTTATTTTTTATTTTTTAATCTGATTTAATTTTTGCTTTTAACTATGCCACTGTCTGTATTAAGGCTAAGCTTATACGCTTGGTTCTTTGTATATGTATGTAATTGTCACGGAGTAGCTTGTTGGCCTGTGTGCTAAGGTGTGTGCATGCGAGTTGTAATCATGGTGTGCTTGGCTGCCTTGAAGGTTTATAGATTCAGGTTGCTTCATTTAATTCCTTACGCCTTGTAGACAGCATGCACAATACAATAATAAGTGATATGTATGGTATTGTGGGGCTTTTGATATGAGCATTAATCTTTAGTTGATTTTTACAACTTAGTTTGCTTGATAGTTTATTTTATTTTATTTTATTGGGTAAGTTGTATGAATATTTCAATAAGTTCAATCTTTCGGCTTATTAACATCCTTTTCTCCTTCGATTTTTTTTTTCTTTTTTTTTTGCAGCTTCTCTACCTCAAACTCTGAACTTCTGAGGTTTGCTTCAAATCCGTTTTCATTTAATTTATTATTTTTCTATATATATGCTTAGTGGGAAAATAATGTAATCCAAAAATGTCTACTGTAGGCCTTCAAATCTTTTTGAAAACTGTGGAATCGATAAGGATTAACTAGGTTGAAAAACTGGGGGCAAGAGTGTGACTTAGGTGGATATGATACCAAAGGCGGGTTATATACAAGTTGTGGTGTCTTGGAAAAATTTCAGGTTGGAAGATTGTAGTCCAAGCATTCCAAACTTTCTCTGACTATTACTTCTGTCTCGATAGTGTCATTTTGGTATTGTAGTTAGATGGATTACCCCTTTTCTAGTGCAGAAAAGGGTAATGACCATTCATTTTTACCACGAGGTCGGATGGAGGGTATGGTTTCAGGGTTGACAGATAATGGTTTGCAGGGCTCAAATTTGGAAGACTCCTTTCTTAACATTGCAGAACTGATGAGTTTTGATACATATGCTGGATGGTGCAACAGCCCCAGTACTTTGGTTGATCAGATGTTTCCCTCTTTTGCCTCGTCTCCTCTCACTTCAATAGCCACAAATTTTTTGTCTGCTGATGGATTGAACTTCACACACCAGCATAATTCAGGAATTTCCATGGTGGATGGTGATATTGTTGGAAGCTCATTTGGTAATGGAGATGAACCGATGCTTCATCATATGGACAGCCCATTGCCTTTTGCGTCAACTTCTGCTGGTGATGGGTTTAATTTGGTTGAGATAAATGATAGGAGATCAAGGTATCTTATAGGTGATGTACGGAATAGTGTGATCCCAAGGCCTCTAATGCAATCACTGTCTGAGAAAATGCTTAGAGCATTGAATCTATTCAAAGAATGGTCTGATGGGGGCATTTTAGCCCAAGTGTGGGTTCCAATGAAAAACGGGGACCGACAAATCTTAAGCACTTGCGAACAACCTTTTTTACTTGACCAAACTCTTTCTGGATATCGTGAAGTGTCTAGATTATTTACTTTTCCAGCGGAATCAAAAGTTGATTCTTTCTCAGGGCTTCCAGGTCGTGTATTTGCCTCAAAGATTCCAGAGTGGACCTCAAATGTGATGTATTACAATAAGGCCGAGTACCTGCGGGCGCAATATGCTGATGATCATGAAATTCGAGGATCTATTGCTATACCTGTGTTTGAGAATGAGTCGCTTGACAGGCCATGTTGTGCGGTGCTAGAAATTGTTACCATGAACGAAAAGTCCAATTTTGATTTGGAGTTGGAAAATGTTTGTCGTGCTCTGCAGGTTCGTTAACCAGATCTCTGCCATTCATATTCTAAACTCACTAATCTCAATGCCATTTACATTTTTTTTACTAAAAGATCTACTCATATTATCTGGATATATAGAAATCTTATTAATTGAGTTTGATATTATTTTTTTGCACTTGCATATCTTGTGGTGAAGGATTTAATATATTATACCCTGTTACAATTCATATGTTGGACACCATTGTATCATTGTTTGGTCTCTAAGCTGTGAACCATTTTCAGGCTGTTAATTTAAGGAGCATTGCACCCCCGAGACTCCATCACCAGGTTTTCTTCGAACATTTGATCTTATTGTTATTACCATTCAGATTATCTTCATTCTACGGTCTTGATGATCCACCTAATTTGAAACCAATTCTAACGTGCAGAGTCTCTCTAAGAATCAAAGGGCTGCTGTAGCTGAGATCACTGATGTTTTACGTGCCGTCTGCTATGCACATCGACTACCTCTTGCATTAACATGGATTCCTTGTAGTTATATAGTGGGGCCTGGAGAGGGAACTATGAAAATGCATGCTAGAGGATGCAATAGGAGTATAAACGAGAAAAGTGTACTGTGCATCGAGGATACTGCCTGTTTTGTGAATGACAAAGATATGAAGGGTTTTGTGCATGCATGTCGTGAACATTATCTCGAGGAAGGACAAGGTATTGTTGGGAAAGCACTTCAATCAAATCACCCCTTCTTTTATCCTGATGTTAAGGAATACTACATAAGTGAGTATCCACTTGTTCACCATGCTCGTAAGTTTGGCCTAAACGCTGCTGTTGCAATCAGGCTGAGAAGTATTTATACTGGTGATAACGACTATATATTAGAGTTCTTCCTTCCTGTCAATATGAAAGGAAGTACAGAACAGCAACTCTTGCTTAATAATCTCTCCAGTACCATGCAGAGGATGTGTAAGAGCTTAAGGACAGTGTCCGATTCTGAATTGCACAGGATGGAAGATTCTAAAGTTGAATTACATGATGAGGCAATGAGAAACATACTAGAAACATCATTACCTAGGAGAAGTTCTGAACATTCGCTTATTAGTGGAAGTTTAAACACCATTGAACCTATAATGCAAAATGAATCTGAATCAACAACCATTGGGATAGAAGCTGATGGTCCTCACGAGCAGGTATCTGTGTATTCACAATTTGGTATTTCATATTTTGAGAAGCAATGTGATTACGATCTCTTTTCCTGGTCACTGGACTTGAGAGATTTGAAACATTTAAGTCTTAATGTTACTGCATAATGTCATAAAGTAGCTCTGTTTTCTTTTTTTTTTTTTTTTTTTTGGATATACAATGAGAAAAATAAAAATTTGAGGGGTAAAAATGAAATAGGATCACAATTTATTCCAATATGAATGCTAACTTTCTAAATCGTCTTCTTTTTTTCCTTTTTTTTTATTACTTTCCGTCTCCAGTAACTGATTTTCATTGTACTCATTTCTTTAATGGCTTACAACTGTGGCTCTTATGGCCTCTTTTAACGGTTGTAGGATGTGAGTGGCTCAAAAAAACAGACAGAGAAGAAGCGAAGTACTGCTGAGAAGCACGTCAGCTTAAGTGTTCTTCAGAGATACTTCTCTGGAAGCCTTAAAGATGCAGCAAAAAGTATTGGTGGTGAGTCATCTATCAACATGTCTCGCACATTCTTGCACACATGTTTGTGTGTATATTTGTAAAAAAAATTAAAATTTTTTTTTTTTGCTAAGAGCCTCAGCTTCTTGTTTCTTGATTTCAGTGTGCCCAACTACTCTGAAAAGGATTTGTAGACAACACGGCATCTCAAGGTGGCCTTCTCGAAAAATAAACAAGGTAAACCGCTCTTTGAGAAAAATACAAAGCGTGCTAGACTCTGTTCAGGGGGTGGAAGGAGGATTGAAGTTTGATCCATCCATGGGGGGGCTTGTGCCTGCTGGCCCGATCATCCAAGAGTTCGACTCTAGAAAAACAGTTGTTGTGCCCGATAAAAATCATGTGATCGGAGACTCTGACTTGGTGATCCAGAATGCAAAAGCAGTACACGTGGCATCTTGTATGGACGTTGAAACCACCTTTGTGAAAATGGAAGAAGAGTGTCAATTTGATGGAAACAAAGTGGTGTTAGAGTGTGAGCCCAGTTCGTTTCATCTGCAAAGTCCTCAACCTCTCATTCTAAACAACACACCTTCGACAATCACCCCAACTGCTCCACCAAGTTCTTTCCTTTCTAGAGAAATATCGAATAGATGGATATTTGATGAAAGATCCCATTTCATCTCCCAAAGTTCAAGTCCCCCAGCAGCTGGTGATCAGATCAATGCCAAATTAAGAGACGATTCTGTGACAGATAGGGATGATGGTATTGTTGAACATAACCAAACCACTTCTTCAGGAATGACAGATTCATCTGGATCCGGATCAATGATGAACGGTAGTTCGTCAAGCTCTAGAAGTTACGGGAAGAGGCAGAACCATAAAAGTGAGACGAGCTACGGCGATAGCGGGTCCAAAATAATAGTCAAGGCCACTTACAAAGAAGATACAGTTCGATTCAAATTCGAGGCTTCTGCTGGGTGTCTCCAATTGTACGAGGAGATAGCGAAAAGATTCAAACTACAGGTAGGACAGTTCCAGCTCAAGTATCTTGACGACGAAGAGGAATGGGTGATGTTGGTAAGTGACTCGGATTTACAAGAATGTCTCGAAATATTGGACTTTGTGGGCACTCGCAACGTGAAGTTCCTCGTTCGTGATGTGCCAAGCACGATAGGGAGCTCAGGTGGTAGCAACTACTACATGGGCAATGGCTCTTGATAATCCGTAATAGGTACTCATCTTCCACCATATAAAACACCCCATTTAACTGATATAATCGATTGCCATGGTAATCGATTATCACCAGCTGTATTATGAAATGAAGGACCATCGATTCCGAGCAGGTAGCCAGCCATATTACATTGCATGATTCTGCTTCTATGTTCATGATTCAGTGTGGTTGGTTCAATCAAAAGAAAGTAGAAAGTGATGAATACAGTGGATATTCTGAAGATTAAGCAGGGCACTCTACAGTTGATTATAATCTAGATTGTACAGAGTATGTTTCAATTATTTATGGCAAAGCTTTAGAATGTGTAATCCTCTAATATAGTGTATAATACAGTATGTTTCAGTTATGTTTATGTCCCATTTAAGTTATTTTCATATCTATAAATGGGTATAATGCAATTCATTTACCTTATATTTGTTTCAATTCTTGACCATTTTTCTATCCTTTACTTGGAGAAGAATGAAATGGGCAGATCCTGTAATAATTTCTCAACAGTTTTTGCAGCCCATATTTAGCTTATGGCATTGATTTTAAATTGGGTTCATGTGCTTTCGATCTTATATGGATTTAGATCTCTATACTTTTATTTGCAGAAGTTAAGTCATTATATTTTTATTTTTGTCAAATTTTGGTTCTTATGCAAATCACTAATTGCATTTATTAGATACAAACTTAAATTTCACAAATAGAAGTATACAGATTCAATTTAAACGCACACAAATTGACAGTATAAAGACGTAAGCTTAAAAATGATGTATAGAAACCTAAATTATCTTTGTTACATTATCTTAAAATATTTTGAAACATAATAATAACTGTTTATTATTATTATTATTATTATTATTATTATTATTATTATTATTATTATTATTGAATAAAAACAATACTCGACAAGAATAAATGACCGTAAAGTGAATTAGTTTTTCTACTAAAAAGTGAAATGTAATTTTTAATCGAAGTGTTATTTGTGAGGTTTAAAGAAATATGAGAACAACAATTCCAAAATGAGGAATATTATTTGTAAGTCATGCTATGTTGTCAATCACTAAATATTATATAAATCATTTACCGACATTACATACTTTTATAGATCCAAAACAATTCTGCTTATGTTATAATCATTCATTTTAAAAAAATAACATACTTATTGTGAGGTCATCTTGTAAATCTAATTACATAAGATCGATTAATCTACATTTCATAATATACAAAATAAAAATTCATTTATTAAAATTGATTCGATTGTGAATTTCGTTTCACGAAATTATATTTCATCAAATCTTGTGTGATAACTTTTGTATATTATCAAAATGATATTCTTATTTGACATTTTCCATGACATTACAAATATTCTTATTTGGCATTTTACAATTGTTCCCTTTTTATGAGGAAACATTTTTCAATTTTAATTTTTTATTTTGCAATTAAACACATTACAGCTGTTTTTCTAGACCAATAGTGAAATAATTAGTCACTATAATTTATTTACTTTTTTTAAAGCAATACTAATATATTTACATAATTTTCGAAAGAAGAATAGAAAATTAAAAAAATTTAAAAAAATAAAAACTGCGAGAGATTCCAAAATTGGCCAACAATGTTTCCCAGTTTCCCTGCAAATTAACGCGAGAAACTTCTTTTGAATTTTGTTTCCATTCAAATGCCCAATTGATGAGAGAAAAGAGAATTTCAATTCTGTAAGAAGCACTGAAAATTCGGAAATTCAGAGACGAAAAGAAATTGCAGCGGTCTTGACATAAGCAGTATAAAACCCTCCCTCTCTGCTTTTTTTTTTCCATTTTTCTTTATTATGTTGATGTGTTTATGTATATATGCATTGAATGATATGAAATTTCGGTATTATAGCAAATTAATTTATTGGGGGTTTCTTTATTATGACCTAAAATTTCAGTTATGAAATTATGAGAAATAGGATGAACTGTTTGTGTTATTCACACAGGCCTTCAGATGAAAATGTAGTTGGCTCCTATTTTTAGGTTGTGCAGAGTTGGGTTAAGTTTATAGATGTTTAAATATGTATATTTGATGAAAATACTTTTTTTCTCTTACTTTTTTATTCAACACAGTTTAGTTGGAAACGTATAGTGTGAACAATGAGATGAATCAGCACTAGGCGAGATTTTTATGCCCCGCATGGGTTGCAGGTTTTGATTAGCTACAGTTTTGATATATACAATTTGTAGATGATAAATGTATATATTTGAGTTATGTTTCATTAGCCAATTTCTCTATAATTGCCCCTGTCATATCTCTCATGCTCTGGGAAAGTGAGCTTAGATCTCCTATTGAGTACTTTCTTGAAAGGGCGACGATTTTGTCAGAGTTTCTTTTCTTCTTATTGTTGGATGTTAGTATACACTTTCTGTGAGCAGTTGTAATCATGTGTTTTAGAATTTCCGTATGAACATTTGATGTTTGGAGTGTGCAAGGTATAATATCTGCACTTGTTATGGGAATGCATGCAAATTTCATGGCTAGACTGATATAGTGCAACATTTTCTTTCAGTGGATGTGGAAGATACAGCGGATGGTGGTAATGGAATGATAGAAGCATCAGTAGCAGGTGGCTTGACATCATGTGAAGCTGACAGAAATTCAGAGCCTTATGTTGGTATGGTATTTGAATCGGAAACTGCTGCTAGAGCATACTACAATGAATATGCTGGTCGGGAAGGTTTTTCGACCCGCATTGTATCGTCTCGTAAGTCAGAGCGTGATGGCTCAATCATATCGCGTGGACTAGGCTGTAGAAACATTATGAACATCCAAAAGTCGGGCAATATCTCGAATGAAGGGGGAGAAAAACGGAGGGATGGTTGTACTGCAATGCTCTTAGTAAAGAGAGAAAATGGAGGTAGCTGGGTTGTTCGGAAGTTTGTACGAGACCATAATCACCCTTTGCTAGTTTCATTGACTAAGAGACGCCCTTCTTTTGTAAGTACTAATTTGCCCCAGATTACATTATGCCCACTAGTTTCTATCACGTCTATATCAATAAATTGTACTTGTGTAATTGGTATGCGGTATTATATTTGCTAAATTGGTGCTTGTCAGATGCAGGAAAAATGAAATTAATACTCTAATAAGCTGAAACTTAAAAGAACCCTTATATGGACTTTGAACTCAAAATATCTATCCACTAATTTCTTTAATGAAGTTTATTATTTTTGTTGCATAATGTTCTTCTACTTATTTCAAAAGGAGATGTTTGGAGGTCCATATTTATTGGTGTAGCTTCTTCCTTTTGGTAGAATTTGGATTGATCTTCATGAGGCTTAGGAGTGTTTTTGCAAGTGCGCCAATGTTCCTGGGATTGTTTAAACTAAAGCTTTGCATGTTTTTGCCAAGTTGAAAAGGGAAAGAAAAAATAAAAAATTAAAGGTTAAATCTGACCAGAGAGAAAAAGATATTTTCTAGCCTTTTCTTCATGATAATAGTACTCTTAAGTTGTTTGGAGCGAAGAGGCAACCTGAAAAGGTTGTAGCCAGGTAATGTTGATCCAGATGATGGGTGGGCTTGGGGCTTGTATGATCAGAGTAGATGATGAAATCGATGCATATCCATAACATACAGATATTTTTAGATTATTTGAAATATCTTGTAACTTGTAAGTTGTAATATCCTCATCTGTACGAAATACTTGACTACAGTAATATGCCTTAATGAATTCTCATTGGCCTTTGCGGTGCTAATGTCTTGTTGAAGTTGTCATCAAAATTGTTGTCTTTTTTAATAGTATATTTCATGCAGAATGTCAATCAGACCTTTGTTTCTCTTCTGTATTTCTTGTTTCTAAACAAGAGTATGTTTGAGTACAGTCAATCAGTCATATGCTAAACTTCATTATCTGTGACAAACTTTTGTATTGTAAATACCTGCAAATTCAAATCATTTTTACCTGTTGTCATTTGCTTATGTATTCAAGGACATGCCCATTTTTATGTATATCAAATATAGATTCATAGACAAGGTGCTCTCTTTGATTGTTTCTCTTTTCGAAATCACTTATGTTTTGAATTGTGCAATTTTCTTAGGACGAGAAAGACAAAAAGATTCAGGAATTAACTGCCGAACTACGGGTAAAGAAACGCCTAAGTGCAGCATATAGAGAGCAGCTACTTATTCTCATGAAAGATGTTGAAAATCACAATGATCATTTAACATCAAAAGTTCAAATTATCCACAATAATCTAAAGGAACTTGAAGCAAGAAGGCAAGAGCCTTCAAGTCACAATAAACCAAGCTTATAAGGTGAGTACCATGACTCTGTCTTGTCAACTGATCTGCAGTCCTCATTACAATCTTAATTATGCTTTGAGCTATGTTTTTTTTGACTAAACTTTGCTGAGATGGTATTTTAGTTACTAAACTTCGTTTTATACAATTTCACATCTTCTAAATGCTATGAGTATGGATTATTTTTTATTTTTTATTTTTAATTATTGTTCTTTGATAGATTAGACTTAATGCTAGTGACTGTACTGATGACAAGAAATCTTGAAGCTTTGTCCTAAACTCCTAATAAATCATATCTAAGGGATGAATGGATGTTTGGATGATAACTGGTGTCTGAATATTCTGCTTTCTTGTGTTTATGCATGGGATATGATTATATACACAATGTGCACATGTGTGTCTTTCTTTGCTGTAGCTCATTAATGTGAGATATTTCTAGCTTGATTTGGGATAAATATACTAATCATTGATTCCAATACTAACAAGCATCTGCTTTCCTAATCTCATTTTATTCCAAGAAGATTCACTTCGAATGGCCTAATAGATTCTAGAGTATATTGTTTGATCTTGGGCAAGCTTTTGAACGGAGATTGTTTGAGAACTTCTTGGGCCCTCAAAATTGATAACGAACTTGATCTTAGTTATTTTCCAATTCAAACATGCTATGATTGCCTAAGCTTGGTGGAAATTTAACCTATGTTAATGAATGCAGGAAAATTGGTGGCAAACTACATTTAGACACTTGTGATAACCTTAAGGGAAGAAATTTTTGAAGCTACCAAGCAAAAGGTGCCATGATTGGAGGATACTGTATGCATTTGAAGTAGAAGTCCAAACTCTTTAAACAGAGAAATTTTGAATTAAATGCTTCATACCTCCATAATGATATAAGAAGAGTATTAATTGGACATGCTTTTTATACACAGCTCTGGCAGATATGTTCATGCTTGCTAGTATATATTAGCTTTGTAAATGACAACAAATATATGAAGTGGGTTATTGACATGTGTTTCTGAGTCAAAGAAACATGAACGTCATGCTGTGTGAGAATGAGATTCGTATGAAATGATTTGTGAAGGAGCTATTAGTGATCATCCCGTAGAGTTTTTTACTGCAACACGATGACTCTGAAGATATTGCGCGTTAATACATTACATACCATTTGTGTACGTAAGTTGAAACGTATTACGCTCTTTTTCATACTTAGCATCATTTGGAAGACCTTTGTTTTCTTCTTTAGCTTTGCTTGCTCTTTAAATACTATATTCTGTTTATGAGAAATGAAGTTAGTTACATTGTTTACCTCATGTTTTTTTTCTGAAAATTAGTACACTGTATGTGTTTAATGATTAAGATCAATATTTAAACACAGTGAATGGTATATATTTTAGTGAAACAAAGAATATCACACGTTAGCAATGTTTATCCTGATAATTTCTACTTATAGAAGGTAAAACGAATATCGTTATCTCCCATCTATTATTTGTGTTAGGTCTTGAATTATAATTCATAAGAAAATTAAAATTATGAATTTTAAAGAAATTCTTCTTGATATATATTTTCCCACTAATATCTTACTCTTAATGCTATTCTAACCTGTTTTTGTATGCCTTGATGCATTCTGTAGGAAGACAAACAAGACACTTCAAAATGTCTCTTCATTTTGAGAAATATATTTAAAGATTATTAATTTGCAATCACTTCCTGTTTCATTAGAAATGAAACTAATAAATAGATATTTCTCATTTTTATTTGCTTAATCTATTAGACTATATATATATGAAAATATAATAGTTCTCATATTGTATTATGTTATGAGAATGTCATCACAACTCTCTTATCAACGTTGATTCATTTCTTTTGTGTGCTGCACTTGTGAGATAAATATTTGGGATTTATATAATTAAATACCAATAGAACCCAACTTAAATATATAAATGTGATTATCACAATTTGTTTAGGGAAAAATTCAAAACTAATTTGTAACTTAGGTTAGTCCAAAAATAGCCTTGATAATTCAAAATATCAATTTTAGTAATACTTATTTTAAAATGTTCGATTTGAATCAAATTTTCATCAAAAAATATTAAAACGGTAGAAATTAGCCACATCACTATTGAATTTGGGAATTCCGACAAGTACATTTTCCTCTTTTGACTATTTAAAATATCAAATCACCACAAATTACCACATCATATGCCAATAATAAGAGTAAGTCTCTTGTGAGACCGTCTCACGAAATTTTAATGCATTGTGTGAGATGGGTCAATCCACAACCCAATTACCTACCATCCAAACCCTACAATTCACATATTGTTTATGGGTAATGGGACTCCGTCTCACGGAAACTATCCGTGAGACCGTCTCACATAAGTTTTTGTGCAATAATAATCCTCAAATACTTTGTGCCCAACATGATTTCCTTTAACAGATTAATACAACACAAAAAAAAAAGAAAAAAAAGAAGAGAAACTTCAGAAAATGAGCATGAACATATGCAAACATCCTTTACAAATGGAAAACGTTAAAAAAAAAAAAAAAGGACCGGTTAGTCAAATTCTAATACTCGGATATCAAATTATTTTGTAGGGAAAAATTAATTTTCATGAATTTATTTTACGATTTTCTGTTCCATCCAAACAAATAAAAAAAAGAAAAAAAATACGAACATTATAAAACTAACATTTCTAGCATAATGACAATCCTTCTAAAATAACATAAGTTTGCAAAAATCTATTCCCCAATGCCAGTATAGTAATTTCTATATCTGTTTATGTTGATAATGTATGAAGGAAATAATACTCCTTATAATACAAGTCTATTTTTTTGGGATGGAAGAAGTAAAATATTATGAAATACTCTTAAATATATTTTATACTATTTATATAATAATATTCAATCTTTATAAAGGAATCATGATGAAATAAAGCCAACACCTTCATTGGTTGGTAAGAATATCATGTGTTAAAGTTTGCAGTAATATTTAGGTTGAAAATTAAATTATAATTTCCCTTAATCTTCAAAAATTGCTCACATTTACTCTCCTTGAATTAAATGTTTTAGTATTTAAAAATGAGCACTGAGAATGAAAAAACATTTAATATTTAATTAACTCAAATACGGACAATGATATTTTATAAGTAATTTAAGAGAACTTTCTGAAACTATATTTATTTTGCATAAAAACTTGTGTGAGACGGTGTTATGGATAGTTTGTACCCACAAATTAAATTTATCTCCACAAATTTGTATGAGAATTGTGAAGTGTGGATTGCGGGTTGACTCATCTTTCGTAAGATGATTCATGAGACGATCTCATGTAAGACTCACTCTTTCTCACTCTTTATTTTGAGATGGGGGAATAATATAACATCATATTTATAATTACATACATACTATACAATAAATTTAAAACAATGGAGTAAAAATACAATTACGACAACTAAATAAAAGGACATATGCAAAAGGGATTGAAATAATCGAGAGAAAGAGTTGAGGAATATTCTATGGAATGGGCAGCAAACAAGTTGTCACAAGCAAAACAACAGTTTCTTGTTTATCGTTTTATTTGGATTTTGGACATGCAAAATGATTCAAAACAAATTTTATTTTATTTTTATATTTCAATTGTTGGATTGTATAAATCTATTAAAAAAGAATTCAATATTTTCTATTCACTAATAGGATGGCAATTAAAATCTTAGAATAAAAGATAAAACGATTTCAAAGGAATGAGTTATGTTAAAAATAATATTTAATTTAAAGCTGCCAAATATTAATTGCATTTAATATTCTGATAAAAGTTGGTTTTCTTAATTTCAAAAACTTTAATTTTCTTGAATAAAAATAAAAATAACAAGGGGCACTAAATATTTGTTAAAATAGGTGAAAATAGTCATTATTGTAAGTCAAATATTTGTCTCTATATAGTCACCAGTTTGCAACTTATGTATTGTCTCTCCTTCTCTAATTGGACTTTTAAGTCATTTTCTTAGCTCAGTCTTTCCTGACACATGATTATGTAATATAAGGTTCACATGATGATATATATGAGGTTGTAATATTCACACGTCATCAATGTGTAAATCACCCAATGCCACGAGTGCATGGCTCATTATTAGTAACAACATTTTCAGAAATAATAGCTTCAATTAAAAAATACAATTTTTTACATGGTGTCTAGAAAACAATAAACTAGTTCAATATTTATGCATATCAAATTATATATATCTTCTAAATGAGGAATTAGTTCGACTGAAATTAAAACCAACTTTACACAAAAATTGGGAAAAAAAAAAAAAAAATATCCAAAAGTAATTAAGGCAATGTCCTTTTAACAAAAAAAAAATTGTTTCAAAATAAATGTCATTTTAGGATTTCAAGAGATATTTACCAATAATTTACCAAAAATACTCTCATTTACTCCAAAAAAAAATTATACTTAGATAGAAGTAGATCTGTCTTTATATCATTTTTCTTAATCGGCATAAAACACTTGAAACGTCATCTATTTTGGAAAATGAATTTATTAAAAATATAAACTCATATATATATAATCAATATTCCAAAAAAAAAAAAAATTACATGAGATGAGAGAATAGAATAAACATGCTCAGAAAGTATAGTTAGTCTTAAAGCTTCTATTGCTCAATGGTTTAATCCCAGCATTAAAGCTTCTCTCATCTTCTTCCTCTTCTTCTTCATCATCTCCTTGAAATGCTGGATGATTCAGAATGTTCATCAGAAGCTGTGTTCCTCTGAGAGCATTCGTCAATGGCAGATGCCCCTCCGGCGTGCCCTCCTCCATCTCCCACATGAACTCCGCCGGAAAAGCTCTGTAATTGTACTGCTCCACTTCAGTGCTCTCGAGCTTCTTCATCCACCCCACTTTGACGAAGAACTTGGTGAAGTCTTTCTTGGCCTTCTTCCAGATCTTCTTCTGCACGCTGTACCCGAATCTGCCATCGCTGTGGAGCTTCCAGAGCTCGTCGATGGCTCTCAGGTCCTCGTCGGAGATGAACTGGACCTCCGAGAAGAAGACGTAGCCGCGCTTCTGGGCGGCGTCGCCGGCGAGGGCGATGAGGAGGCGGCGCGTCTCCTCGTCCGCCTGCCGGAAGTTCTGGGCGGCGAGGTGGTGGCGGAGGAGGTCCAGGTTGGTGGTCTGGGAGGTGGAGGGGGTGGTGGTGGCGGTGGGGGTGGTCGAGGTGGCGGCGAGGGAGAGCGACGGCGGCGCTGCGGTGGAGGAGGAGGCGGGGGTCGGGCGGAGGAAGAATGGGGCCTTGGCGGCGGAGATAGGGTGGCGCCGCCGGAGGGGGTGGTGGCGCTGGTGGTATGTGGAGTTGAAGGCGTTGGTGGCCATTATGGAGGGGTATTTTGGTAATTTTGATTGGGGATGTGTGTGTTGAGAAATGTTGGTTTTTTGGGGCAAAAATTGGTTGAAGTGTTTTTTTGGAGAGGAGAAAAGAGAGAAATAAGATAAGAGGAGATTTGGAGAGATAAGAAATATGTGAAGAGTGGAGTGGAAGTGTGATCACCAAATATATAATGCTGGATTTTGATTGGCTCAAGCTGGGTGAGGTTGGATACTTTTATATATTGGATACTCACTTGCAAAATCCTATTTTTTGTCTTTTATTTAATATTTAATTCTCATCACATTTTGCTAGTGGTTGTTAAATGAGCTAGGTATTGAGTGTGATTTTTATGATAGATATATTTGAGTTGCATGATTTTTATTCCGGAGGTCCAACTAATTATTATCGTTTTAAAGTTGAATTTTTGGGAAATCACGTTATCCAAAATTTTATGATTTTTGAATTTTGCAAGTTTATAAGTTCAATAAGATCGTGAAATTCACTATCAAGTATGAACCAATGTGGGTCGTATCCATTTTCCTTTTATTAATGTTCATAATTTTCTTTTTCTATTTTCCAATATGAAAGGATTATAAACAATTAAAGATATTTATTTTAATTTTTGCACATTTAAAAAATAGGAGATGAAATCCACTTTAAGAATGGAATATCCGACTAATCATTTTATGGCTAAATTTGAAGACCTGGTGTACATCACATGTGGAGATTACTATATATATATATATATATATATATATATATATATATATATATATATATATATATATATATATTAATGTAATTATATTCCATTTGACAAACACAAATGATGCAGATAGTGATGAAATACTGTAATGAAGTGTGGTGGCTAAATTATAGCACCATTCATGTAAAAGATTTTTTTTAAAGACAAATGATAAATTTCTTATTTTTCTATCACAATTCAGAAAATTTGATATATTTTTTTTTAAAATGTAAACAAAAAGTCAGTTTTGTGTCTATTAGAACTCAGAAGTATAATTTTATATATTTTCCTAATTTATGATAAAAAAAATAATATAATTATTTTTTATAATAGAAAATGATCTCCTATATAATATGTGGAATATCTATCTTAAAACATTCAACTTCTCCTTGCAACATTGCAAGGGATTGTCATGACTCTATCATAGATAGTTGGGGGAAGTTTAATCAATTACAAAATTATTATAAAGTAGAATATGACAAAAAAGTGAGGTTATAAATAACCACCAAACACACAACCTAATTGGCCTAATTAATCTATTAGTTTTGTACTTCAAAAGGAAGTTAAACTATATGTTTAATTTTGTCGTGGTATTCTTAAAGCATTCACTTTAATAGTCGTAGGACTATGGTTGTTGTATCGCTTAGTCATATTGTGGTCTCTCTCTCCATCCATTAGCAAGGGTGATTATTATGGTAGTATTTAGCTTTTTTTTACTTTTAATATTTATAGATCTTAGGGTCTTCTAAATTACATCAGTTATGTTAAGATAAACAACAAATATATTGAAAATAAAAAATATTATGTAATATTCATTTAATGAAAATAGTGCAGATTATTGAAGATGAATGATAGTTTTTACATTAGAATAATGCAAAATCAACAGTTAAATATCATGTAGGACTGGAGATACCCTAAGTACGCTTTACTCATAAACTATATTTTTCATACAACTAGTGAATGGTCCGTACGTACGGGATCAATTTATTATTTATCTGCATTTTTTACTGTTGTTTTTGTACTTTAAATTATATATGTTTCTATTGATCATGAAGTAATTGTATATTTTAAGAATTTTTTTTTTGGTATTATTGTAACTGATCCTAAAAGTATCAAAAACATAAAACATGGTTGATGGAAAATGATCTAAATATCTAATGTGGCAGCTGAAGAGTGCTTTGAAAAGCTGACGTGAGAGTTTCAAAATTTCTCTTTATATATATATATATAGATAATTGTAAGAAATCTTCTGAATCGTGAATCGGTTACTCATTTCGTTGTATATATAACTTGACGTTTTTATAAACATCTATAACTAACTATATAAGCTCTAAGCTCATTTGTAAATCTATTGTACATTGTTGTAAGCTCTACTATAAGAACAATTTTTCTTGCAATCAGCAAAAAAGAAAACTAAAATTCTTTAAAAGTTCTACAGATCATAGAAGTTGGAACCAACAACAACAAATATACTCAACGACATTTCTCAAAAAAAAAAAATATATATATATATATAGTAATAATAATGATGATGATGATAAACAAAAATTAAATAATGTAGAAACTAAAAATAGAAATACACATGGCTCAATATCTTAGATACTGAGATTGGTGAAAAATGAAAACCAACATTTCCAAGTATTAAACATACTTGGAAATGTATTTGATCCACATTTACATAATTAAAAAAACAATAACCTTGGATAATCACCACTCTCTATTCATCCAAAATATCGAGTTGATTAAAAAAAGAAGAAAAGAAGCCAGTCTCTCTACATGGTTTGGCAATCTTAAATAAAGAAGAAAAGAATAATTAATAAAAGAAAGAAAAAAAGAATTCATTAATCGAAAAGTTTGTTGTCCTTATTAAAGAGTCTGACGCTAAGAGCATTAAGCATAGCTCTGGAGTATTGTCGAGACCCCATCTTCCAATCCGTCCCTGTCCCCATCATTGCTTTGAACTCTTCCAAACTTATTCTTCCATCCTATAAAAACAATATGCAACTAATCAAAACAAATATCATTTTACGACCAACTATTCATGTAATATAAGCTCATTTGAATTTTGATCTTATATGTAAGAAATTTTTCATTTTTTTACCATCAAGTATCCGTTTTTCAATTTTGGTCTTTTATGTTTTAATTTTTTTTTTTCAATTTCAGTCTCATTTTGATTGTAATTTCCAAAATCGTTGATGTAGCCACTGGAATTTGGCTACGTCACATCTCCAACGGCCACGTTTTGCAATTTTGAAAATTTCAACCAAAATTAAATTAAAATTGAAAAAAATTAAGACCAAATTTGAAAAATGAATATTTGGTTGTCAAAAAAATGAAAAACCTTACATACATGACCAAAATTAAAATTAACCATATAATATATTCCTTTAATATCGTTTAATATTACAATTTGACATTTTATTTTATTGATGCATGCCATATATATGTTACTAATATTAAGTGTTGGGATGGTAACAAATTGAAACTTGCAAGTTTGCAACTACCATTATTCGTTTATATATGTAGCATGCATTCATCATAAAATACCAAATGAATTAAATCTCGCAAAAAAAAAAAAAGGGTTCAATTTCAAAATCAAGAATTAAACTATATAAAAACCGAAAAATAAAAGTAAAAAATACCTTGTCAAGATCAGCATCAAAAATGATGTCATGAACAATTTGGTCATTGGTAGGACCAAAATGATCATCTAACAAAGCTTGTTGCAACTCTTCAAACTCAATGTATCCACTTTGATCTTTGTCAAAGTACAAGAATGCTTCACGTAGAAGTTCATCATTGCTTATCTTTTTTAAGTGCACAGCCAATGTCACAAACTCTTCACAATCCAACATCCCATTTCCATCACAATCAGCCTTTTCAATATTGCAAATTCAATCCCCCAAGAAAATAAAAAAAATTATATACACATTGACAAAAACATATATACTCAATTAAAAAAGAGATTTTTGTTCGTCATATCATGTATATATACTTACAGCATCGAGCAGTAATTGAACATCATGGTCGGGAATAGGTTGTCCGATCATGTACAAACCATCTTTCAATTCTTGGAAATTTAGGTTTCCATTTTTATCAGTGTCCATCATGTGGAACATTTCTTTGATCCCATCTACTTCATCATCTGGCAAGTTATCTGCTACCACCTATTTATCCATCCATATATATTAATCGAATACCTAATTAATAAAGACAAAAACTCATGTGCAACTGTCGCACCGTGTAACGGTTGAAAAAACACATTTATACCAGTAAAATGCATATTTATAGTTGTAAAACACATACTTATAGCTGAAAAACGCATGTTTATACCCGTAAATAATTAAAAAAGAATGGAAGGTAATATATAAAAGTAGCTAGTACTTACACTTAGGACCTTTTTCTTGAATTTATTCATCAAAGAGAACTGCTTGATTCTTGTTCTAACTCTTTCTCCCAAAGGAACGTTTGGAACTTGATCAGCATTTTGTATCCATCGACTTTCTAAGACTTCATCGACGGTGAAACGACTGTAGGGATTGGGATCAAGCATGCCCTTCACAAGATCCTTGGCATCTTCACTAATTCTGGGCCATGGATCTCTTTCAAAATCTATCTCTCCATGCACTATTGCTTGTGCTATGCCTTCTTCTGTTTCTGCACTAGTACATCACATATATACATTCATTTATATATTACTCTTTAATTACTATAATTAATTAATATTTAAAAAAAAAAAAAAAAAGAATTACCAGCCCAGAAAGGAGGGACTCCACAGAGTAATATGTAAAGAATAACGCCAGTGCTCCAAATATCTATTTCTGGTCCATAATTGCGCCTAAGCACTTCTGGGGCCATGTAATATGGGCTTCCAACTATTTCAGCAAATCTTTGACCTATTCATCATTCATTTTTCGTTATATATATATTTAAAAATAAGGATTTTTATCACGTTAGAAACCGAAAGATAGTTAACTATCAATTTAGGGTCTAGAAGATAAAAACGATCAATTCACGACCTAAAAGATAAATATGCGTGTCAATTAAAGACTCACAACATTAAGGTTTAGTTTATTTAAAATTATAATCCCAAAATATAACTGATGATCAACATCATGTGTTGTATCATTAGTAATGATAATAATGACATTAAAATTGGAGATGTCAAACATAACCTTACTTTTCTAGGTTTCTAGGTGATAATTTCAATTTTTTAGGTTCTAAATCGATGATTCTTTCATCTATGAGGTCCTGAATTGATAATTAACGTATGCTTCAGGTCTTTAATCCGTTTATTAAAAAAAAAAAAAAAGTTGTCAAATTAAAAATAGAAAGCAAATAAACAAACCTGGTTCAAAGAAAATGGAAAGGCCAAAATCAATGGCCTTCAAGGGGGCATTTTCACTACTGTTTGCAAATAAAAAGTTCTCAGGTTTAAGATCTCTATGTATGACTCCATGTTGATGGCAAACCTACACAACAACAACAAACCCACATTAAAGACAATGAAATACCAAGATGGCCTTTAATACCCTTAACCTTTCTCAATATTTTCTTGACCCCCTAAATTCTTTTTTTATTATAATTGACCCCCTCAACTTTTGTAATAAAAAATACCTTGACAACTTCAAGAATGGTTTTGGTAACAAGTGCAGCAGCTCTCTCAGTGTAATGTCCTCTAGCAACAATCCTATCAAACAACTCACCACCTTCACAAAGCTCCATGACAAGATAAATGGCCTCTTTGTCCTCATAAACCTCTTTGTACCTCACTATGTTTGGGTGTTTTGGCAAATGCCTCATGATCTCAACCTCCCTTCTCACATCCTCCACATCTATGTCCGTCCTCAGCTTGCTCTTCGATATCTTCTTGCACGCGAAGCTCTCCCCGCTCGCCTCGTCTAAGCACTCGTACGTCACCCCGAACTCCCCCCTTCCTAGCTCTTTTCCGAGCCGGTACTTCCTCGTTATGTCGTCCCCGGCCGGGTCCCTCAGGACCTGGACGGGGCGCGACTGGCGGAGGAGGCGCCCACTGAACTTGACGTTGTTGTCAGGGTGGTGGTGGGGGTGGTGGTGGTCATGTTGGCCGTGATCGTGCCGGATTTTCTTCTTAAGGAGGGCTGTTTTTCTTTGCAAGGACATGCATGGCCCCATGGGATTGATGGGGAGCTTGGTTTCTTGATGATCTTTATTGGGGTTTGGTTTTGATCCTTGTGTGTGTGATGAATGTGTGATGCTCAGTTACAATCCCATGGGAACAAGAAGGAAGAAGATGGAGATTGAGAGGGAGATAATGGTGTGGGCATGCAAATCTTCCTTTGCGTTTCTCTACCGCCTTTTTCTCTCCTCCTTTCGATTCTTTTCCCTTTTCTAAACGGTTCTCCATTTTTGCTATTGTGTTGTTGGTTGCTCATTTTATGTATTCATTTTGGGATTTTTGTTTTTGTAGGAGAAAAGGCATGGTGGGTGAATAAACGGTTCGGATCTTTCATTATAAAGTATTGTTTTTATGAACCAGGTGCACGGATCTTGAGTAGGTGAAGGTCGGGTTGGGTCAGGTTCGATCCGGATCAGTTTTCAGGTTAATTTTTTTTTTTTATTTACGTCATAATCTTTATGTTATACGCGTATAACATTTAAGTTATATTAGTAGTCTTTATATACAAATATCATAACCTCTAAGTGATATTACTTAGATTTATTTCAGTATAAATAAAAATTATATAACATTTATGTTATATTAATATAATCTTTATGTACATATTTTATAATCTTTAAGTGATATTACTTAAACTTTTTTCAGTATAAATAACATACAAAGTTATGCGAACATAACTAAAGGTTAGGCGAACATAACAGAAAGGTCAGACATGCAGACTAGGGTTTGAGCGCGGACTTGATTGCGTGAAAAGCACCGCCGAATCGGGTCGACCCAATTGCACGGTTCCCGATCCGTGCACCTGATTCATATAAATATTTGTGCTTATTATATCTAATATTACATCTCATGTTTCATGATATTTAATAGACCCCACATGTTAATTAGTCATGTCGCATTATACATGTGGTGTGTGGCGTATGAGATCTTCTATTACACTTGATATTATATCTCTATTTAAAAATAATCAACACATGTCACATGTGTGTGTCAAATGACATTACTAATTAACACATAACATGTACTAAATGTCATAACACATGGAATGTAACAACAAACGGAATAAATAATCTAGATTGAACGTATGTTGGTTAGTTTGAAACAGAAGATGTAAAAAGATCTCATACAAATAATATGGTAAAATGTAGCAAATCTCCTTGTAATATGAAAATTATGTGTGTTTTCTTTCTATTAAAGGAAATGTGTCATGTACATCTGGGATTGAATAAATATGGCGTTCTCTCACTTTAACGATGTTGATTTCTGTGTAAAATTTTCCGTTATGTCTTCGTACATCAAATGCTTGATTTGATTTAAAAGTGAATTAATATACATATTTTGTTTATCTTTATTCTTTTCATTTTGAATATTTCTTTTATACATTTTATCTTTGATTTCACATATATGGACAATAAATATTATTATATTATCATCAACATTTGAAATCACAACTTACACGAATTTTATTTTTTTTCAGATTGCGATATTCAAAATCCGTCACTGGAAAACTATATATAAACAAACATACATAGTGTTCTTAAGAGCAAATCGATTGTCGATAACAAATGAAGTTAAAAAAACCTTAAGATAAGCTCACACTTACATTATATTCTCAATATTACTCTCAAAACAATTAACATATTTACAAAAATTATGAATTAGTTGAAACTAGCTCTACTAAAAATTTTAATGCTGCCACAAAAATGACTAAAATTACAACTCCAAATAATTTCATGCATTTCACACAGTCCTCACTCTCAAGTAACATTTATTCTCAAAGCAAAGCGAAAAACTAAAACTACAATAGTTTAGGTGGTAGGACCCGTCCCCACTGCCCATTTTTTTTTCTTTTTTGTTTTTGTTTTATAAAAGCGAACAATATCACATCATACAAGACTCTTTTATGGATCATAAGACTATTCACAAATCAGAAATCAACTTTTAAAAATGAATTCAAATTGTTGATAATAGAGCTCCATCTTACAGGATCGTAACTTGTAAAAATGGATTTAAATTGGGGATAATAGAGCTCCATCTTACAGGATTACATCAATAGAACGACCTCATATAAGTTTTTCTAGTTGATCTTTATCTTTGATATATAAAAAAATAAATCAACGAAATGACCATTATAAATTGATATGTCTACAATTTGATTACTTATATAGGGTTTAATAATAGCTTTTGGGTTATTTATTTTGATTTATATAATAGTAATATTTTACATACAGCTCAAATTGAGTTAATATCTTCAAGAAAGTCTTTAAGTGAGCTTCAATCTCTTATTTGTCTTCAACCTATAAAATAAATTGAAAATATCAGAGTTAAAATGTTAATATACCATAAAAATAATTTAGAACATTAAAAAAAAAAAAAAAAAAAATGCTTAACCCCACTAGGCACCACCTAAGTGTTGTAAGCACTAACTAATAAGCGCCCAACTAATGCCTGGAAATTTATCCAAAACACTGCTTAAGATAACTAAAAAATTTCAGACAAGAAACAATTTTCATGCTTCTAATATAAAACTACTCTCAAACTAAAATTTGGCACTAAATATTACCCTAAAATTGCAAACCTGAGATAAAAGTGATGCTACCATAGAATAAAATAACCTTAAAATTGAGCACAAGCTATATATGCTTCCAATATTAGATGCCAAAAGCATTGAGTTTGAGCATCAAAACCTTTTGAAGCTCTCTAAAATTTGTCCCAATTTCACAGCAAGAAGATCCAACACCATGAATTCAGATGGGAATTTTCTGTACAACAGATTTACTAATTGCAACTGGAAATTTATGCCCCATTATTATAGCAATCATATGCAGCATATAAAATGACATTACCACAATCAAGGTAACCCTGTAACAATGTTCCATGATAATTAAATTTCAAAAACCAGATTCAAGTCCAAACAACTCTTTTTTTTTATGCATATTTTCTTTGGAATCAGGTCGCATGGACCAGAGTTTTGATACGGTGAACTTCATTTAACTTGATACACAAACTATTTACAGACAACACTTTGATAAAACCCACACCCCAGGAAATGATCCCACGCATTTCCTCAAACCCAACAATCAACTAAAGTTTGGATGCTACTCCACGTTTTTCAGGACCCTTTTTCCTGTTCATGCCTTTAGAGCATATTTCAACGGCGATAGCTACACATATGGCATGTATTTGCAGACCGGACATTCACATAGGTACACTGATCACATGGCCAGTTACCTGAATCATCTGTGTTTCTGACTGACGAGCCTGTCTTGGAAGATCCCTTCCCCCTTCCACTTTTGCTCTTGCTAGTCCCTGCTACAGCTTTTGAGCTCGTCTTGTTACTTGCTGCCTGTGAATCTACATCTGAAAGACCATTCTCTAGTGCTCTAACAAGGTTTTCGAAGTAGTTTCTTGTTACACTGTCAACACACAGAAAAAATTGAAATTTTTTTGCCCCCCTGTTAAAGAAATACAGACACTATACAAAAATAAAATATAAAAAAAGATTTGAATTATTCTGAATATTTTGACCCTCTAATCATTTGAAAACATTAAACAAAGTCAATTGGGAAAATGGAGGGTAAACATCAAAACTGTTCATACAAGAGTAAGTTGAACTAAGTATATACGTAGACACTTGCAGCATGAATCAGTATGCATGAGTAGAGAGGGAAGCAATAATCATTCGAAAATCCATTTCAAAATCCAAGATTGGTATTATTACAGCTTGGCAATCTCCGTCCCATACCATAGGAAAAAAAGATCCTTAATCACTCTCGGAGGGAACACAAGTTTCAATGAGATGACCACTAATCAGATCTCTTGTCAATAGTTTCAATTTTTTACAGATGGAATGCAGCTCCAATACTAAGTCTAAACTAGACAAAATAGCTAGAGCTATATGCTAAAAGTATGAGTATCATTTCTACGATAGCACAACAATACCAGATATCCGAGTCTTGGGCCCGAATATAGATGTGTACACTATTATGATCACATTCTCAAGTTTCAAATAGATGTGCACACTTATTATGATCACATTTTCAAGCTTCAAAAGGTAGCATGTTTCGTTCAACTTGCATCTTGAACTAAACAACATTGCCATCCGTGTTATATTCTGGTCCTTAACAACAAGAGATAACAGATAGAGATGACAATAAACTACACTTCCCAGAAAGAAAAGACAAATCTGAATTGGAAACTAGAACATATGTCAGTTGATAATAGCTAGCTAGGAAAAGAGTAACAATGCACTCTTGTGTCTTCTGTCTGTGGAATGGTCATGAAAAAACCAAGAAATACACTGATAGCGCACAGGTTTTTTTAAACATTGGCAATCTCATACTTGTCCATGCACAATAAATTACCTTGTCAGACCAGCAAGTTTCGTACGGAAGTCATTAAAATCTTTTGATGGACCATCAGAATTTAAGTAAATCATTAGCTCTTTCTCTGCACATTGATGAAGCCTCTCCAGACCTGCTTCCGCCTCACCTATATGTAATCATATTCAATGATTCATATTGAACAGAAATCCCCCAGAAATTCGATCAACCAAATGCAAACAGGATAGAAGGGAAGATGATACCTTGCAAATACTCAAAAAACTGTTTTTTGGCATGTTCATGTTCATATAGATAATAGCCATATGAATAGGTCCATTTCAGAACCCTCCTGCATTCAACTATCTGCACAAATGTCCAGATTTCATGTATTATTATTGCAAAATATAAGAACAAAAAAACTAACTCGAATTCAACCATCCTTGATGAGAGCAAATTCAGGTCCAAGATTTCCTATTTAATCCAAAGAACTTTCTTTTTGCTCGTCAAATAGAGGGAAAATTATGTGTCATTTTATACCTCAAGTGCCAGCAGATCTTGATATTCATACAACTCAAAGGTTGAACATGAAAATATATGTGTTCATAATGTCACTATGTTCAATAAAATAACCATCAGCTGAAACTCTGAGACAAAATATTCTCCAAACATTCACCATCTTTGCTTCATGCCATATTTGTCCCTTAACAATTTACTTATAAGTGTCTTGAATAAACAGACTTTCAAGCCAAACTCATTTGATCATCAGCCCATCGTGATTGAAATTAAGCAAACAAATAACACAACTTCCAGCACGCGCAGCTGGGCTTACCTGTTGCCAGGCCTCGATTATAAACTTCAATTGCGATTCAGGTTGGGATTGTACTTCGCTAAGCTTCTCAAGCTGGAGAAAAATAATGAATATTACAAAATTATCATTGTTAAGTAATAAACAGAATCAGAATAGAAAATGTGATCATGAATGACTCTTCCATCTAACAATCATCTTGGAGGCACATTGAGGAACATGACATTCATTGATCATCATTTAAACATATAAAAGCAGGAAATCCTTACATGTACACTTTGCATTTGATGCAGATCCGCCAGTGCCTTTTGCCTTGACTGCATTGAATTCGATAAAAATTGAAGGTCATGTGGAAAGAAGGATCAACTAAATTCAATGCTAAAACAACAGTAGCCTGGAAAGAAGGATCCACTAAATTCAGTGATGATAGCAAGATTAGACTCAAGACTTGGTCATTCTTTGGTAGCATTTAAGAATGAACCAATCCTTGAAAATCTAACATAGACCAGGTAGTACAGAAACCACCACTGCAAGTAATTGCACTGAAAAGACAAAAGGATCCTACTACTGCTTACATCCAACCCCATGAATATAAGAAACAGTAAAACATTCCAAGAGAAGTGCTACACAGGTTCAGAAGATAAATGAGAGAAGGAAGATCAAAATATATCAGGGAGGGTGGTATTATTTCTGTAACACACTTAAGCTTACCTGTTCAAGAAACAATCCACTACAAAGTCAATGCTCACACAGTTATGATCATTCTCGATTGCTGAAATCATCTCTAAAGATGTTCTTCACTTTGTTAAGCAAAGAGACGAACAGCTTTGAGAGCATTGATCCATCAAGGATAAGTTAAATGATTCTTTATTGGCTTAGATCACTGTATGATTAGTGTTTGAATTCAAGTTAGGTCTCAATGCATTTCTGAGAGATCAGTAATTTGCAGTTCTTCCTCGTTAACCTCTCTTCTCAATTTTTAGAATTGATTAGCCAATTTTTTCAACTTTTCATGTACTTGATTTGGTTGAGTAACTTTTTGCCAAAATATATGTGGGATCCTTAAATAGATAATCAGATATACATGAAGTACCCAAATAGAGCCTGAAAATTGAAACAAACAAATACATTTAGTGAAAAGGTAATCAGGCACTGTGACAAATTTGTGCATACCGATTGGTTGGAAGCCCATCGCTCATAATAATGAGTGTATCTTTCCAAAGAATTCTTGGCCATCTCTCTTCTCCTCTCAGATTCATCATACTGGATGCATTGTGCAAGCAAATACATGTATTCAGATAAGATGCACAAGAAATTCTGACAATGAGGTGTCACAGTAGTCACTAATAAACAAATCCCATGATTACTTACCACTCCCTCTTGCTTTGCCGCTTCATAACGGTTGCAGGCGTAAAAACCTCCAGTCCTTTCACCATGGTCCGACCACGCACCAAGACACAGCCTGCAAAACAGTAAGATGCTAATGTTTAGTATATATGCAAAGCAATAAGGAATTTTGTTAAATCTGATAGAAAGAATCAGCCAAATAAAAGACGTGGAAAGGGAAATACGTATTTCATTAAGCATTTTGGTTTAAAAGTACAACAACAAGAAAAGCATACCAGCAAAATTCGAACTTGCATGGTGGAGTGCAAGTCATGTGCATGCACCCTTGGTTCTTTTCAATCGGACGCTTGCATTTGGGACAGGGCTTGGAGTTGGCCAGTATCCTAAAAATGACGTAGTGAGCATGAGCAAGGCCATGCACTAGGATACCACAAGACAAAGAATCCCACCAAGTTGGGAAATATGCACCATCTTGTAACTAAAAGTTTAGCATTTAGATACACCATCTATATTCTAAAGAATTGACAGTGACACAATAAGCCTATATTTGCACAATCTTAAGGAAAATAAATACCAGACTGAAAAGGAAGAGCATAATACAAAAGCTACTGGAATCTGACATCTAATGAGCACTCACAAAATCTCAAGCATATAATGTATCAGTTACAACCCATCTCCTAATCGACATGACATATCATCTAACTGAACCCTTTCCAACAAACATCTCTCCAAGGCTTCGCATCAATGGTGTTCCCCGCATGGCTTAAGAAAGACACTAAAAGGCAATATCTTAAGAACACGAGCACACACTTATGATGTAATGTCCCAAGTTCATATCAAATGACTTGGAATTAAGGGCCATTTAGCAATTGAATTTTTAAGATCTCCTTAAGCATTATCTATTTCTGACAGAGTAGATTCCAAATCCACCTCTTGGTCAATATATAGTGATTGCCAAGTCCAAGAGACTATCAAATCATTGCAGAGTCAATTTAGCCAAATAATTGCAAAACAAGCAAGAGTTGTGTCTAGTTCATCAGAAACTTTTACAGTCAAAATGATTGATGGAAGCCAACAACTGTTCAACACTACACAGTCAGCAATTAATGCAAATAACTAAGATGTAGCAAAAAATATAATTTTCCCAAGAAAGCATAGTACCAATTCATGTTTTCTGATTCTGCGCTGTTTTTCAAAACCCACTTTGCTACAGTTTCACAGTCCACAGGCCGATGAGCTTCCTCTGCACACTGATTTCACCACCAGCTCATCTTAACATGAGAAATCCTCAACAATAGATGACAATTTTATAAATATTCATCCCCAACTTACATTCCAACAGAAGCTATACGAGCAACTGCAAGTGACGTCATAGCTTCCACTACCAACATCATATTCCACAGCAAAATCACAACCAGGAGCAGGACACCACTTAATCTGTAAAAATATTAAATACAAAACCAATTTAAGGGAATAGAGATAATATCAAGGTAACAAAGGCAATTAGCCAAAGCACAGGAATCCTGTTATCCTTTTGAAAATACTATCGTAAGAAAGATTAAACAAGACAAAGATGAGCCCCAAAATGAAGACCTTCTTTTAATAGATTACAATACAAGCCGATTTCTAATATCTGATTTATTAGTAAAACTACCATAAAAGCACATGCACAAATACCAGAGATATGGACATGCAGACATGCATGTCTTCTGAATTAGATGAACATGGGCTGACTTGATATTCCAAACTCTGTGTTATGTACAAAGAAATGGCACGGTTTCAGGAAAAGATATGCCAACCTTACGGCTGTCCTCGACATAAGATCTAAGAAGATAGCGGCGATACTTCTCCTTATCCTCAACAGAAGCCAACTTAGTAATCATATCTTGTCCAACGGCAGCACCACAGGATGGATCAGGACACCTCAGCACCAAGCACCCAGGACCATCATTGATGGATGTGCTAATATAAGCTAAAAGTGCAGAAAGGTTATGAATAAATTATATTGACATTTAGCTTCCCAACAAGGGGATCTGAGAGCACACATAAGAATGAGTTATCCAACAAAGACATGCTAGAACTCTTCCACTTCCAGACATTGCAGTGATAAACTTTATCAAAAAATAACATATAAATCACATTGTTTTCGTTTGAGACAATGCATCCAATATAAATTACCGCTGATATATTCCAATTTTCTTTCAGGAAAAACCAATTCTTTGGCCCCTTCAACTTTGAAATATATTTTACCATGCTAGATAGAGAGGACAATACTATAAAATCACATCTAAAACTCTGATACATTCCAATTACTCTTTTAGGAAAAGTCAATTATTTGGCCCCTTGAACTTTCAAGTTACTTTACTAAGTTCTAACTTCTAATAAATTTGATATATTCCACTAAACCCTTAAACTTTAAAATTTATTTCAATTAATCCGTAAGCTTTGACTATATAGCAATTCAAACATATAGACCAACATTAACACACACACACACATACATCGATAAATTATAATGTATATTCTAACTGTTCTTTTTATATTAATTCTCCCACACGAACACGCATATATATACATATATATGTGCATAAAAATCTCAATTTTTTGGGGGGTCAGTGTCCCCTCCCCCCAAGTCCGACAGACAGTAACTGAACTTGATAGATACTAATTTTTTAGCATCTTATTTGGTTCTGGAATAACCAGAGAAAATTAGCTAATATAACTTTGGTAATCATCAATTTAAATGAAGTAATAGCAATGCAATGAATCCACCCTCATTCAACTTTAAATTCTAAAGTAATTTGAAGTAATATACTTGAAATTAGTAAGATGAGATCAGGTTGCTCCTGAAGGCGTTCAAAATATTTCCGTAAGCAAGTCCAGACTTCAGATCTTAGTCAAAATTTAACTCTAGCAATTGAAGCAACAGCGCTACAAATTAATGTAAAATATCATTTTTCCTGTAAGTTAAACAGTCATCCAAACGTTTCTACGAAATAACCAAAATCAGATTTTAGTTCTCAATTCCATCTATTTCGTGACAGAGGTGAAAGTCAAATTCACATTTGTCCTAGGAGTTAATAGGACCACCATAACAGGCTGCATTCAATCCATATAACTAAATTCAGCCGTCAACACTAGTTGATTCTTTTAACACATAGCCATCATCTCAAGAGAACTTAACACCAAAATGAAACAAGAAACCCCCAGGAAGTGAGTTGCACAGTAGACCAAGATGCCCATGTCAGAAAGAACTTGAAATATTTCCCATTGTACCCCACCCTACCAACTTTAGTTCTTAAAAGGAAGTGATGAGGAAAATCACAAGACTCCCTCTCGCAGCCCTAGCAGAGGAAACAAAATCTTCTCATCACAGAAGTTTTGCATTTAAGGTAGATTCAGAAGAATAGATCCAAGAAAGGTCATCAAAAGTTAGGGATTGGAGCTGTTCTGTAATTATGCTTTTGTTTCGTACTCTTAGACAAGGGATCAGCTCTTCCCTTGCTATTTTGAATAACATTGTTGTTTTTTATACCATAGAAAGTGGTCATCAACATTGTTGTTGTTTTGTAATTCAAAAATCCGACAGTCAAGTGTGATGCGAACAGACTAACCTTTCCAGCATGCATCGCAAAAAAGATGAGAACAGGCAGCAGATCGTAGATTGTCAAAAGAGTAGTTCTCGAAACAAATCCCACAAGCCACCTAAAGAACATAAAGAAAGTTACATTCATGAAGATGGAAGAAATGCATTGTGTTTGAACAATTTAAAAAACATGCTAGCAATGTCAAATTGATAACTTACTTCCTTAAATCTTGGAGACTTGATGAGTGGTTTCTCCAATATGCCAACAGCTGTACGAACTCCATCTTCGTCAGCAAACCATTCCTCATGCACATCATTTACACTCCTGCATAAACAAATATGTAACAAGATCTCATGGAAACTGAAATCATAAAATAAACAGCTGACTGTTTGATGTTATAAGATTTGGGGACTGTAAATCATTTTTCACAAGCCACAAACTTAAAATTTCATGAAGCAACATGAAATAAAAAAACTCTCAACCCAAGTCAAGAAAACAGAAATTCATACATGAACTTCAGATTGATATTGATATCTAAGAACAAATGGTTACCAATTATATCGCCGCAATAGTATGCATGCTGATTCCCTGGAAATAGAAAGCACAGTAGAAATTTTAGTGATGTCTTCCTCTTGACGCTGCAAGATATCTTCATCCTTCAAGATGGTATAATTCTTCTGTCACATGTACAAGATTGAATTTTAACGATACATATGAGGCAATCTCAAACAAATTCTCCACATTAAAGCAATGCAGAACTTCACTTTGATTCTTGATTAAAAAAATTCATAAAACAGAATTCCTAACCCTGAATTTTGTATATACAGATACCCCTGATTGCACAAAAGCAGTGTTGGGCGCACAAAATACTGGGGCTAAGAAAAATCTAATTTCAGGTACGATTAACACAAGATAAATGACATTTTTAACCTTGCATATCTAAAATGGAAATATGAGTTATTAATCCATCTAAAGCCCAACAAAGCAATCGGCAGCGCACTTCCAGCATAAATCAGAATCAATCTGAAAATTAGAAATCAAGCTGCTACCTAATCTAGCCAGAATCAGCAACTCAGCAGACAATTCAAGTAGATAAATGAACAATTAGACAAGTTATACCTGCGAGCGGCTAACGAGAGCATCATCATCGTCTGAGTTCGCAGTGAAGGCGTAATCTCCGGTATCGTCCCCGTCTTCATCAGCAGAGTAATCATAGCTGTAGTCGTAGTCTTCCCCACCTTCCACCACCTCCTCCACGTCGTCTTCGTCCTCGCCACCGCTGTAATAGTTATCCTCCTCCTC
Organism: Scutellaria minor; assembly: GCA_954870855.1. Classification (NCBI taxonomy): domain Eukaryota; kingdom Viridiplantae; phylum Streptophyta; class Magnoliopsida; order Lamiales; family Lamiaceae; genus Scutellaria; species Scutellaria minor. Next base: position 10,993,433 of record OX940725.1, on the reverse strand, counting down.
CTCTATCGATGCTACTTCATTGGCGTCGTGCATATCGTCATCGGTCTCCATCGCCGTAGCCGATTCGCGGAAATTCAGCTTGCTGCTCTGACGAAAACCCTAGAGAGAGAAAGTGGAGAGATAAATAGGAAATGAGGACGGTGGGAATTGGAGATGGAATCAGTGATTCCCACTGAGGTTTAGGGCTAAATATAATGCTGCGATCATCACTTCGACAAAAAAAAGGGAAATGGATTAGACTTGGGAGGACTGTTCAAATAGCACCAATTTCATTTCTTTTTCTTATTTCCTGATAATTTTATAATTACCTTTCCAAAAAAGAAATAAAAAATAGAAGAGCACACATGTACACCTGATACATACATGCGATCTGGATCCGTACATTTTTTTTTCCTAATCTTTATGTTATGCTAGTTATACATTTATATTAAATTAGTCATATATTTATGTTATATTAGTCATATTCTCATGTCTACATATCGTATATTTATTCAATACTTTTAACTATAAAAAAACCCTAATTCGTCATAATTTGTACATTTCTACCTTTATGTGATATTACTTATACATTTTTATAAACATAGTCATACTTTTATGTAATATATAAAGGTACAACTAACATAACTAAAAGGTATATCTAACATAACTAAAAAGTATGATTGTTATAACTAAAAGGAATGAAAAATTAATATGTTTGTTTAAAAAAAATAGTAAGGTACAACTAACCTTACAAAATGTATGACTAACATAACTAAAATGTATAACTAACACTACTAAAAGGTATAGTTAACCAGGGGCGGAGCTAGACCCATATTTTTGGGGGGCTAAAGAGAAAAAAACAAAATGACGTGAATATATATGCTTAATATTCAAAATTGCAATAATCTCTCACACAAAATTCTTTGAAAGAGGAGAGAGAAATTTATTAAAAATAACAAATAACAATAATAATGTGGATAGATTGAGACCACTTATATATAATATAATAATAAATCTTACTTGTGGTTGTCTCTTTATTATAAATGAATTATTTTGGGGGCTTAATTGATATAAAATTAATTTTAGTTAATAAATATATATAATATTTAATTTTTTTTAAAAAGTTAGGGGGGGCAAAGCCCCCCTCTCATCACATGAGGATCCGCCCCTGTAGTTAACATAACATAAAAGTATGCCACCTGGGAGCATGTTTGGACGAGTTTTGTCCGCAACCTGGTAGCATGCGGAGGTGCATACGGCGTGTGGTGGGCTGGATTGACTTGAGTGCACGGATTTAGGGTTCGTGCATCAGATGCACAAAAGTTTTTGTCAAAATAGAATTATCTTGCTAGCTATTTTTTTATTAACATTTCTTATTTGGGTTGGGCTATCCATATCAAAAAAATAATATACTAAACACAATTAAAGAGATGTATTTTGAAACCTTTCTTTAAAAAAAAAAAAAAGTGTGTGTTTAGAAACTTTTAGGGGTGTGTATAGTATCTTAGATTAAAAAATATATATTATGTTGTGTTTGAATGGAATGATTTAAATGAATGTATTCCAAATCCACTCAAATCGTAGTGGATTCAAACTTCATTCATATTGCTCAAAATCAATTCAATATAAAATTAATGGATTTAATCTCTCCTCAAATCCGTCCATCCAAATGGCTCTGTCTGCATAGAGTGATTTGAATTTTAAGATTTGAAATCCACCCGTATTGCTAAAAAATTAGTTTTAAATGAAAATGATGAATTTCAAATCAAGATCTTTCTGACATCATGAATGAATTTACAACTAAGAATTTGAAACTTCTCCTCAAATCCCTCCATCCAAATGGAATCTTAATGTATTTTGAAGTTCTTGAAAAAAAAAGAAAGTATATTGAGAGAAGGAGCATTTAATGAACTGTAATTTTAGTAAAAAAAAAATTTTAAATCTTTTTCTCATCTAAACTATACAAGATTTGACATTCTTTTGTATAAATTTTGAATTGTTCTACTTTATCGTATGAACTTTACATTTGTATATTTTACGGTATCGAATAAATCTCAGTCATACGCATATTTGAAATCAACGATTATGATTGGTTTGATACCATAAAATGCATCAATTTAAAATTCATATGACAAATTGAATATTTTAAAATTTATTAAAAAAAAAAGTTAATTCATGTAAAGTTTGGATGAAAAAATATTTTTAACCGTATAAAAAAATAAAATAAATTACGTCATTTTCAATTTACAACCTTGTTCTTTTTTTCTTTCTCAAATTGTACCACAAAAATGAACAAATTTTCAACCTAGTTTGATAGAATGTCGTCCCACAAGTGGCTTGGTCCACAATATATCACCATATACAACCTCTAGAAAAATTAGAAATTATTGAAAGACAATTCACCAAAAAGATTGATCAAATATTAGACCGTAGTAAAACTTTAGGTCATGAAACCATTGTTGTTTTGTTTCTACAATCTTCAATTCACAAATATAACTTAATAGCAAGGCCTTCATTGATATCAATGATAGTGATTTATTTATTTATTTTTAGTTTTTCCTCTACAATCTAGCTTGATAGTACTTAAAGGTTGAGTGAGTGATTGAGTTTGTGCTCAAACCATAATGTTGTGGACAATTTTCCACAAAATGATTTTTTTTACGATAAATTAAAACCACAAATAAAATTCCTTGAGAAAAATTAGAAATTTGAGGGAGGAGAGTATCAGCCAACAATAACTCTGTAAGCCTCATATATATATAAAATACCTTTGAATTAAAAAAAAAAAAAAAAAAAAACTACAAGTATTTAGAGTCACATGATGGTAAATCTAGTGTTGAAGTTACTGAAATATCATTAGTCATATGAGGTCTCAATTTTGAAACATCATTCGAGATAAAGTTAGAAACTTTAAATTTTCCAAACGTAGTTGCTAGATATAAGACGATAAGGGAATGATGAAACAAGATCCATTGGTTATGAAAAAAATCAACAACCTCTCCATCCCCAAACACTCAAATGTATGCCAACATCAAGAAAATCTCAACTCCATAATAGAGATTATCAAATACTAAACTACATTCCCCATTAATATGGAGGAATGACATGTGAAAGGTTTTAATATTGATTGGACATATAACAATAAAGATGATGACAACAATAATAACCTACAAAGTCTCAATATCGCTATTATGACTCGCTCCTCACATTTTTAGTTTGTCTTAACTAACAGGAAGGATAAAATGTTTTGAAATATATACATAGAACATAGAGATGTCTATTGGCATTGAGTAGAACTCATGATACACACATGCACTTGGGTCGGGTTTGGGCGCGGGTTGATCCGGATCCGTGCATTTTTACTTTTTTTTTTTACCCTGACCTCTATGTTATATTAGTCATACCTTTATATTATATTAATCATACATTTATGTTATATTAGTCATATCCTTATGTCCAAATATCATACCTTTATTCACTACTTTTAACTCTAAAAAAACCCTAATTTCACCACAATTTGTACATGTTTACCTTTATGTGATAATACGCATACCTTTATGTGATATTACTTATACATTTATATCAACATAGTCATACCTTTATGTAATATATAAAGGTACAACAAACATAACTAAAAGGTATTTCTAACATAATTAAAATGTATAACTGTTATAACTAAAATGAATGAAAGGTTAAAATGTCTGTTTAAAAAAAAATGTTAAAGTAAAACTAGTCTTATAAAAGGTATGACTAACGTAACTAAAATGTATAACTAACACTACTAAAATGTATAGTTAACATAACATAAAGGTTGACACCTGGGAGCATGTTTTGACGGATTTTGTCTGCGACCTGGTGGCGAGTACAGACGCATACGTGCGCGTGGTGGACCGGGTCGACCCAAATATATTGATTTAAGATCCGTACACCAGGTGCACAGAAGTTTTTGTCATTAGAATTTAACTAGAAAACATATGAAATATGAATATGAACGGAACTAGAACTTAAACATGATAATGACCATTAATAAATATGGATAGAGTATGGAGCATCATGTATAAACATGTGTGTATAGACAAGTCCAACCTTAAGAGTCTACCTAACGTATCTCTGAAATTTTGAGGGTCGTGATTTCATTTTATACACTTATAATATTATAAATTACATATTTTTTCATATATTGTACATTAGATTTTTATATAACATATATTGAAAAAATAAATATATCATTCGTCCATTTTTTTTCTTATTTATTAATTGATGTGTCTTAGTTAATTGTATTTATGTCTTGGTTATATATTATGGATGAAAAGAAGAAAATTTTGATATTAAACTAGTTGCATATGCTATCTAGAAAATAATCAAATATTATAGTTTAAAATTTTTTTTGGGAGAAACCTTATTATTTGTTGCTTAGGTTTTATTCGGTTATTACATAAAAATATTTTATTTGAATTAATTATATTTATAGTTTATCAAGTTTTAACTCATCATTTATGAAGTTTCAATTCAAAGAGAGAACAATAAATAAAACACCTAGGATTAACTCAACCTCGGTCATAACCCTTTGGCCGGTATATTTGGAAAACAATTCACGTGATAAGATTTTGGACTTCAATATCGTAAACTATGTTTGTTTTCTTATTTAAATTCAGACATAATAATTACTGTATATATTAATAATTCAATCATTAACAAATACATTTTTTCATAATAAAATATCACATTAACCCACATTTTTTACAATTAAATATTGCATGTCACATTTTCCAGCATTAATTTAACATTTACAACATAATCATATCCTAAAAATAATTCTAAAACACATACATTTATATCATTCAACTTTACTTCAAAATATAGTATTTTGATTGCTGAGCTTCTCCAATCTCCCATAATTTTCTTTCAAACATACCTTTTAGGTTAGAACATGGACCTAACTTTTCAAGCCATTAATTTCCATAACTTAGTGACTACATCATGAAATGACAAATCCATAATATTTACAAGACTCCTTCTAAGACATGTATACAAAAACAACACTCCTTGTGAAAGCAACGGTCATGAAATAAATTATATATGTGAAAAACATAGTATAATAAAAAAAAACTATAACAGCGCAATGTATAATATAAATTATTTCATTAGAAGTCTTATCATATATGCTCATTAGGAAAAAACATGGATCAGGAAATTCACTTTGGAATCTAGTATTTGATATTTTACTTCATTTCTGTATCATTATTAAAACTACACATTTTTGGATTATTATTGGATGTAAATATTTGATATTATATTACAATAATTTCATCAGTGATGTCTGAATTGATATAAATTTCTAATACATCATATCATTTTGAACAAACTTTTTATCAATATGAATATATTTTAAATTCAAAATTTACTCTAATCAGAATGAGTTTAAAATCAATTCATTACCTTCGTTTTTTATTATTATTATTTTGTTTGAAACAATATAGTAATTTAAAATAAGCGTTAAAATTATGTAGGTTAGACCATCTCTAACCATCACCCCAAAATGCTATATTTCAAAAAATATAGCATTTGGGAGAACATTGGGTGCTCCAATGGAAGAATGCTAAATTTGTAAGAATTGAAAATCTACTTTTGAAATGCTATTTTAACATTTTTACTGTTCATCAAATGCTAAAAATTTATAATAATTTAATACAAAAAAATAAATTTCAGAATTGACAATCAACCACCAACGGTAATATTTATGTTGGTGGTTGATGATTTCCTCTATTAAACTTGAAGAACAGAACAAAAACAGAGAAAATAAATTTAGCAAAAACAGATCAATTCGTGAGGGAAGAGAGACTACGATGTACATCGGCTTCATCATGTCGAAATGTTGAGTGCCGAAAAGAAAATAGGAGCGGCGGCGGCGGCAGCGACTTCATCTTCTTCACGCACCATCAGTGGTAGGTTTCGTCTTCTTCACGCGGTTTTTCCTCTGTGAGCAGTTTTCTTCTCTGTCTCTCTCTCTTCTCAAATGTGCCCTAGTGAAATGAGACCAATTCTTCCATTTATTTAGTTTAATGTTGAGCCCATCTTCTCAAATGTGACTGCAAAACGGGCTGTTTAATTGTTTAATGTTTTGTATTTAGAGTTGATGACCCATCTTCCATTTTATTTAGGATAAATGTTTCATGTTTGTGGCCCATCAAGTCAAATAATATGTTTTACTAAAATTATTTAGGAGAAAATTTCAATGATATATTCTACTAAAATTATTTCAAATAGGTATGGTTTCAAGTCTAACATATAATTTAATATTTGAAGTGATAATTTATTAATTTAAATTTAGTAAAGATATTACCTAATAATAAATATATTATAAATAATTAAATATATTTTTAAATATTTACTTGTAATAATTATAATTTATATTGTAATCAAATATCAATTACAGATGACAATTATAATAAAAAAGTAAGAAAAACAATAAAATATTATTTAATTTAGCATTATAGTATTTATGGTTGAAACACATGGCCCATTGTCAAATGCTATAACACTATTTGAAATGCTAAAAATACATTTAACATTTCTTTATAGCATTTATGGTTGGAGGTGCTCTTAGAAGTGTGTTATTAGTAGCTTCCAATTTCAGTTTTGCTTCTAAAATGAATTCCGCATCGTAAATTTACTGTCGTCGTCTACGTCACTCACGCCGTTTAATGTGATGAGCAGCAGTTACTTTCTCTCTCTACCGCCGCTCATGTACCTCAACTTCTCAGAACGCTGTCGTTTTCGCCACACCATCGTCACCGCTGCCGTCCGCCGCCACCACCGCCGCCGTCTCCTCAAATACTCCCCCAATCACAAACATACACCCAACCCCAACCCCATTCCCACCATCTTCAAGCTCTCCGATGACACTCTCCAAATAACCCTAAAATCCCCTTCCAGTTCCCTTCAAAATCTCGAGACAAAATTCAATCAGTTCCTCGACCTCGGCAGGGAAGCTTTCGATGACTTGAGGACCATCGTCTCCGTCGATGGGAACAGCGGAGGGGTGGTAATCTCCTGCAGAAGGTCCACCGTTGAGTTTTTAATTGCGCTGTTTTTCTCCAGTTTGGTAGTCGTTGTTGCTTTTCGGAGCTTGTTTAAAGCTCGGGAAAATGGCGGCGAAGTGTTGGTGTACAAGAGGGATAGGAGCCTGGGTGGCAAGGAAGTGGTGGTTGGGAAGAGGGAGGGCGGCGATTGGTTGGCGAACCGTACGTCAACGCCGTTGAGTTCGGATAATGCTGATTATAACTATCAGAAGAAGAGTGGAATGAGGACATTGGATAGGAGGAGGAAGAAAGAGCTGCCTCGGTGGTGGCCTCAGGTAGTGAATCAGGGTCCTCAGGAGATTGATAATAAGGAGGAATATCAGAGGTTAGCCAACCTGCTGATTAAAGGTTGGTTCTGGTCCATGTTCAGTTTTGTTTAACTTTCTGTGATTGGCATAGTGGGGTTAGAAAGGAAAAGTATTTGTTATCTATTTGGGTTAATGTTTTGACTTATAACTATGTAACAAAATATAGTATGTTTTGTATTGAAATAGATAAAAGATACTATCTTTGGTATGTACAGAAATATAGCTACTAATATTGGGATCAGATAGTACTAAAATGGAAGCTCGGTTTGCTTTGTAAGGAAACTAGCATTTAGGTGATAAGGTAAGAGTCAGTATTAGGAGTAAATATCTTCTGCATGGAGCAAATAATATACCACTCACAGAAGGAAAACTTAGTAAAACAACTTATTCTGCAACCGTGTATCTAACATGATTTATATGTATGTATGTATGTGTACATATTGAGAGACAGTTTAACATAATGAAGACTATGAGTGATTGGTTAAAAAGTTGTGCATTGTTCATTTTGGCTGATAAGATGATGTTTTGGTAGTTCCAGTTAAAAAGCCAGTTGATTTAACCTAATGTTACTAAGGGTGCACAAATTATTTTGTGGGTTGGGATCGTGGAATCATGAGCCTCCCTCCATCCTGATTGTTTATCCAGCATATATATATATATATATATATATATATATATATATAATATTTCTATGTTTCTCATCCTAATAATTGTGTCAACATGGAAGCTGTTGTTTTTGGTATTCAAAATGAAACACATGTCTTTTCAGACTTGATAAAATCATCAAAGTAATGTCTTCAAGTCTTTCTGCTTACGATGGAGGAACTCTCAGTTTCATCTTTGAGATGTTGTTGAACTTATTTTAATATAGCCAATTGTGAATTTTGTCATGTTTTTTCATCGTAATTAAAATTTTCAACATCATATACAGCAATCATGGACCTCAAAATGAGTGGGGAGGACATTTCGACTAATGATATAGTTCAGGTCAGTAATTTCCACTCAAAAAGTTCAAAGACATCTCATGTCTTGTTGCCTCTATCTTGCATGTCACAAAAAATTATTCGTACGGAAAAAATGTCTTGTACTGTACTATATCATAGATGTTTGCTAGACATGGCTCTTTTGTCACATTCTTTGTGGTTATTTGCTTTTTATTAATCTACTGGACATGGATAATGGATATGCTTTACAAAGATACCTACTTTTTAGCTCATGATGTCATTTTGAAGGATACCACAAACTGTTAAGTTGGCTGAAATTAAGATAATTTTCATCTTTTGAACTTGATTTTTACTGACTATTAGGTGATTTGATACCCGTAGATCCTCTCTGGTTACTTGGTATGATATGTGATGATCATGCTTGAATGAAGCATTGATGTTGGTATATGTTGCATAAGGTGTTTCTAAGCTAAGTGTACATCTGTTTGCTGGAGACCTCACCAAGTATGGCATAGTCAGTGTTCAAATCAAATGTTAATCTTACAAGAATGAACCTAATAACATTGTTTTCCATTTTCAACCAATACCTCATTCTTCCATTGAGATGAACCGATAAGGGGATGCTGCATATCAAATCTTTCTATGAAACAAGATAAACATATGGTTACCAATTACCATGAGAGCTAAATATTGCATTTCTTGAAAGTAATATAAGTTGCTGTTGATGTGCGGTTTTGGAGGGTTAGATCTAGTCAACCAATGAGGGTCTTGAAGGCTAATACGCTACAAGAATTCTTAAAGATAGAGAATTTAAAAGAAAGAGCTTGGGGTCCTGGTTAGCCAATTTTGGTCGGATTCAGTTCGATAGAGCCTTTGTATATAAATGACTTTCTTTTCTTTCATAGTGAGTCTGAATTACCCATTTCTTCTCCTTTACAATTGCTATTTATACTATAATGACAAAAGATTTCCTTTTGACCCTCATGGGACAACAAAGATTGTCCTTTCCCAAAGTCAGACCATTATCCTCGTCCAAATTATTCGAAAGGGTAAACAATCAAAGAAAAAAGTGCAAAATTGTCTGAAGATGAGACAAACCCTCAAAGAACAAAGCAAAAGAAACAACTGTGGGATGTACAAAACGGCAATCTGACGGTTGGTTGTCTTTGGAGTTTTTCAGACTGATCACTGAATATCGTCCGAAATAATTGTCACTCTGTTTGACTTTGGGGAAGGACAGTCCTTGTCCCACTGGGGGGCCAACTGAAAATCTTTTGTGTCCTTATACTATAAACGACAATTGTAAAGGAGAAGAAAACTGGACTTCGGACTGACTATAAAAGAAAGTTATCTATATATGAAGGCTCTAACTATTTGAATCTGACTAGAATTGGCTGACCAGAAACCCCGACCACTTTCTTTTAATCTTTCTCTTTTATAAGCTTTTTTGTAGTGTGTTAACCTTCAAACCCTCATTGGTTGACTAGATCCGACCCTCCTGATTTTTCATGTCAACAGTTACTATTACCAAACACTATGCCAAAGAAAAAGTTGCACGTGATTACTTTGATCGTAGAATAATAGCCCAGGCTTATTAATTAAACAAATCTTGTAAAGCTTTTAATAAGAACAACAATTATCATGAAATTTACATGTTTGATCATATGTTACTGGATCATTTGCTGGTTTCCAATGACTTCATTATAACCTATAATTTGCAATGGGTCAACTATCATGTTAGCCACATAGAATGTCTGGAAGATGAATGAGAGCACTCTAAGTTGATACATGCTAACGTCATTCATTTCTTCTTCTCTTGTCTGCCACAGTTACGTCACATATGCAAGACATATGGAGTCAGGACCTTCATTAGCACAGCAAATGCACGAGATTCACTTTATCGTTTGTCAATTAACTTTGTTATGGACTACTGTGAGAGGTATACAAGAGGCAGTTTGCACAACTTTGGTATAGTTGTTGATTATCAGGATTGTCTTCATCTAAAAGCTCATTTCTCTTTCACGTATTCCTAACTTGATGTAGCATACCAACTCTGAGCACCTCTATCCAGATTAATGGTGAGGATGTGCGGGAGTTCATTGCTGGGCTTGCTGATAATATTGGACTTGAGAGTGCTCGGGCCGCAAGAATGGTATCTGCAGCTGTTGCAGCACGCACTCGGTCAAAAATCCTGCAGGCTTGGGTGCGTCATCTGTTCTTATTTGTGACACATTACACTCTTCTACAGGATTTTCCTCATAAACAGGGTTCAACTTTCAACAAATCAAGCACTATCATGTAGATTTCTTCCTCTCGGAATATTTGACGGGAAACAAATTGAATGACTTTGTCAAAGATCTCAAAGGATACATGGTGGTTATATATTTAAACAAATATTATTAGTTCTCATGTTGTAAAATGTTAATGTTGGAAGAATTCTTGATGAGAATGTGTTCGTTTTGCCAATTACATATTTATTTCCAAACGATTGAGGTTTGATTATCGTATTTTAGTCATCTTGTTTCAGGCACTAGAAGTTCAAAATAAACATTCTGAAGCGCTAGGCGAACTATTAAAAGTATGTCATATTCACCGGATCTTCCCTCCTGAGGAGAATTCAGTACGTGTCTCTTTCTCTTGCTTTTTTTTGTGCAGCATTTTTGTCATTTGTGCATATGAGGAATTATTTAATGCAGCCACCTATTCTGGTTACAGGTTGCCCCACCTCTTCTGCTCAATGCTTGCTTTTATTATTTATGCTTATTTCTTTTTACATTGTTAATGGTCTAATTCAATTATTCAAGTAAGGGAACTTATGCTTCATACAGTCTTAATGGTCTATTCAACCATGACATGATTATATCTATTCCTGATCTTTCAAATTACCCTCATGTTTACTCTGTGGATGACAAAGAGTTCAAACATTGCCCTGTATCTTATTTTTGCTTCATGCAATATTTTCATGAGGCCATCAGGATTTGCATTGGGGGCAATGTATTGTGAGGCCATCAGGATTTGCATTGGGGGCAATGTATTGTGTAGCTCCTTCAGTCATTTGTAACTTGAGTCTACATGGTGCTAATTTTCCTTCATTGTCCAAAAACCATAATTCTTTTTGCTCTTAGGAAAAAAACAAAATACTGTAAGTTGGTCATTTATCATTTCTACCACTTTAAAGTATTAACAGAAATATATGTATTGTATCATTTCTATTTTAGTTGACTCAATACTGCAATCTTTTGGTGGAGAATATGGAGAGCTTATAGTTTGATATTATTAATATTTGTTGTTGCAGCCTGAGATGGAAATGGTTGCTCGAGGCCTTGACAAGTCCTTAAATGCAGAACAAAGAGAATTTTTATTGAACGCATACATTTCAGTTTGTGGCAAAGATATTGATCAAAGTGTCGTGGAAGCACTGGGTTTGGTATGTAATTCTAGACATTGATCTTATAACCTTGACATTGCATGATTTTTTATTCAATTTGCCTGCGGATATATTAAAGAACTTTTCATCTGAAGTGAAGAATATTAAACTCCAATTAAAAATTCTATAAAAATAACACTTTTTTACATTCATTTATTTGCCCCAAGTACAAGTGTGCATAATGCCAATTCCTTCAAAAAGAGAAGTTATAGCACCTTTGTATTAGTTGCAAACCCTCTTAAAAAGCATTCCACATTTATCTGTTCCAGCTTTTATAGTCTTCAGTGACTAGCCCTCAGGTTACACCATTATATACTAGGTTTTATTCTGTTGCAACTCAGATAAAATTGTGCTGAACTTTTCAACTGCAAACTAGTTTATCAACATATTGCACTTTGGTCAATGGATTGTCTCATGATTCTTGCTACTTATTTCCAGTTCTTGAATTTTTTCTTTAGCAGTAACAGTTCATCAAATTTAAGCCTTGTTGGTTGGTATGCTCGCACAGGTAGGAGTAGAAGATGAACAGGAAAACCAGCATGTATAAATTTAATAGTGCGTAGACAGTCTTAACCGGAGTATTTGGCGACAATGTAAGATCATTCTCACTCCAAAACTTTTTTTTTTTATTTCAGCACATTATTTGTTTGATGATACTTAGCTAGCTCGTATAAAGAGCTCCTTCAGCTCTTTATTTTATCAACTTCTCATCTCTCATCTTTCAATAATACTCAATAACGAAATGTATATGTGGATCAGCTTGTTCAGAAGTACAAAATGTCTAGAAAACAGATTAGAAATGAGAAGTTTTTTCATGATTGTGTTACGTAGGTGGTATCGTAAGGTATATTTAAATGCTTATGCACAATGACTTGGAATATTTTTATTGGTCAAACTACCAGCAGACAAATTTAGTGTCTCTATAAGGATGTTTGCAGTCATGCTGATTGAGGTGTGGAATGGTAATGCATTTATATTCTAAAGTTTGATTTTTGAAATTCCACCTCTATAGTATTTTTTTATGAAATTACTTCGTTAACATTTATGAGTTAATAGTGAACTTCAAAGATGAATTTGTTGTGTAAACATCTTATTGAATTTTTCAAGGAATACTACCCGGCTTACAATTTTCAAGTGCAGACAGAGTAGTCACGAATCTGCGATTTGTTACTATGGACCAAACCCAACAACATTGTGTATTTGTGCATGAAATTCAGTGTTTTGTTTGCTGCTTATCTTGAAAATTTCATGAAGTTAGTGCATCCTTTTTTATATATCATATTTGCCCTTCTTATTACATGTGAAAGGCAAGCATGAGTCTGTGACATGACACTGCATGTAGGTGTGGATTTTCATACGCTGGGTCAGAAAAAAGGACATATCCCACTTGTTCTGAACTGTGTTAAAAATTCCGTCTTTTCTGAGTTAAATCATGAGAATAATTGTTTTTTGTGCACAATCAGTACTAGTTGATCGGAAGACTTAATGGCATGAGTGCATGTGTCGATACCAGAATTCTGAAGTCTCATTGCTACCTGTCCAAATTCATGTTCGAAGGATGAGAATTGCAGAAGCAAATCTATGGTCTTGATCCTTAGTCTCCTCATAGAAGTTGAGCTTCGTATTGCATAATTTCATGTGAATATTCTTTTGTTGGTGGATCAAGACTGAAGCTGCTTTACTCAGATGATCGCTAACGTTCGAGTTCAACACCTTGTTTCAGGTATTATACTCTTATCACACACAAGGGAAAAGAACCTTGCTTTGATGAAGCTTCCCTAATTCTTTCGAGCATACTGAAATTTGCTTAACTTGGTATACCAATACATACTGAGTTATAGATCAGTTGTAAGTACTTTTACTTTCTTTATAAATCATTTGAGAGTATTCAAATGGAAATGATGTTAGTAGATAATTAACATACTACTGTACCAGTTCTTGTTTACGAATAAGCTATTAACACACTAATGTACTAGAGAATCTTGTTTTCGAATATGCTACCCCTTGAATGTTCATTGCTTGTTAATCTTTCGTTGCCTCGTCTTAGCTTGGTTATTTCATGTTTTCTACATAAAGCTTTCAGCTAAAACTCTACAAATCCATTAGATGGTATTGTCTTAAAACTTTGAAATGCCAACAAATCTGATGCTTTGAGTAGTATGATTCAGTTCACTCTGATTAGTTTTATTCATTATTAGAAATATCTGGAGGTCTCCTTTGAGGCTAAACATTTTTTTAGGTTATGATTTATTCCCTTTGGTGGTGTTATTTAAATTTCAAACTATTGAGGTTGGGGAACTCAAAAGGCTATGTTTGGAAGAGAATTCACTTGGTAGGATTTTGGACTTAAGATCCTAATATATGTTTGTTTTTGTATTTAAATTTGGTTCATAAAATCTGGAGGCAATCATTACTATTTATATTACAATTATTAATCATTATTAAATATACTTTTCATAGTAAAATATCACATCAGCTCATCTTTTTACAATAAAATATTATATTGACTTACTTTTTAACATTTTCTGATATTGATTTGACATGTACAATTTCATATAATTTTATCCTATTAAATCCTAACAAATAAATATACATTTTCACTATTCATTTTTATTACAAAATTTAGAATATTAATGACAAATTCTCTAATCCCACATAATTCCTTTCCAAACATATCATAAAACTGATTGGTTTTGTTTTTGTCAATTTAGGAAAATAAATGTGGAGGATGTGAATTTATCTAATTTTGTTTGGTATATCCTTAGGAGAGAAGTAGTGTTTAGTTTTGGAATACACATTTTAAATTGTAGATGTTACATGATTATATCGAATTACACAAAATCTGATCGAAATCATTGAGAGAGTTTTTAAGTTTTTTCAGAGTTAAAAATTGTAATTTTTCACACATCCTGTTATTTTTGGGAAAATGAAGAATTTGCAACAGGCATTTTAAGTTTATTAAAATAAACTTTTTTGTTATATAAAAACAATTTTTGTCGGTGAAGAGAGAGAGAGGAAAAAAAAAAAAAAAACCTAGAAGAGGTGAGTGTGGGTCCATCCCCTCTACCTTCCATGGGTTGCTTCAATTCTAAAACCAGAAAGTTCCATTCCAACGTCTTTCTACGCCATTTGATCTAACTTCATCTCCACCGTTCATTCTCTCCATTGTCACATCTCACCAAATATGACGTCAATTTTGCCAACCCCTTTTAATCCTAATTTTGCATTCTCACTTTTGCCCTTGCATGCTTCTTCAATCTTTTTTATTTTGAGACATTAATTAAAAAAAGTAATAAAGAAATAATCTTATAAATTATAATGTGCTTTAATCATACCTTTGTAGGATACTTGAAATTCATCTCTTAAGTAAGGCTCATCTTTATCTTAAAGTTGTTTCATGTATATTTTTATTAACATGAATGATATGAAAATAACAATAATAATCTAATAAATGATTTATATTTTAATAGCAGCAGTAAAATATTTTAATTTTAAGGATTGAGAAAAGAAGATATTCGAAAAATAAAATTGCATTAAAATTCTTTGAATTCCAATTTAACAATGCAACAATATTAATTTCAATTTAACAATATAATATAATAATGTAAATATCCATTTTTTGCTTTACGAGCCTAAAAGCTATTGGACCTTTCGAACTTATTGTTTGAATTTTTATTAGATCATGAGAATGATAAGTGCCCATAAATAAGAGGTAAGCATTTTGTAGTTTCAATTCAAATTTCAGCTTAACCATAAAATTTAAAATTGAATTTATTAAATTTATCCTATCGAACCAAATAACTCATCATCAAAAATCAAATTATATTTCAATCGGTTTGTTCAATATTAAATTACAATCTCTTTAAAATGAAATATTGATGAATTGCTATAATTTATAGTTTGACCATAAAAAAAACCCAACATCTAGAACAACAAAATGAAGACAACTAACATTCTCCTAAGAAAAAACAAAATTGAGATTAAAAAAATTGCCAAAGAAACAATAAATCTACATTTCTTTGGTTGAGATTATGACTGGTGAAGAATCAAAAAAAAAAAAAAAAACCATAATAAGAAATAGGATGATAAGATGATTATTTGGCCTAATATTCTTACAATCAAAATTCAACTTGAAATAAATAATATTATATATAATATCTAAATTTTATATAATCATCAAATTGTGTAAAAATTGAAGAAAATTCATCATTTAGATCCAATTTACTCACCCCTGTCATAAACCATCATCACAAACTAAAATCATTTATTTTATTTAAATGATTTGATATCATAACAGGTAAAAATCTTTAATAAAATCTAACTCGAGGGTAATCCAGGAATTTAGAAAAAGAAGGTTAATTTTGACGTCATAATTAAATAAAAAAAGATGTGTGATCTACCCTCTGCCTCTCACAAGCCATTAATGCATTGCTTGCAAACAAATTCATTCTCAAACAACACTCAATTTTCAGCTCCACCTTCACTTTCACTCTCTCTTTTCTTTCTCTCTCATCTCATATTAAACCCACCTCCAATCCATCCATCGATCATCCACATTGCATCTACCAATTTGCCATTTCACTTCTCCCACTTGTTTCCTCAACAATGGTGGCGGTGAATCTCAACAGCATGGGTTTTGCAATTGCACTGATAATTATTGCGGCGGCGGTGGCGGCGGCAGGCGATTCATCGAAGGAGGTCATCGTGAAGACGGTGAAGGGACAGAAGGCGTGCGATCAAGGTTGGGAGTGTAAAGGCCTGTCCAAATTCTGCTGCAATCAGACGATTTCCGATTTTTTCCAGACATATCAGTTTGAGGATCTGTTCGCGAAGAGGAATACTCCGGTGGCCCACGCCGTCGGATTCTGGGATTACAAGTCCTTCATCACCGCCGCCGCCCTGCATCAGCCGCTAGGGTTTGGAACCACCGGCGGTACGGACATGCAGATGAAGGAAGTCGCCGCGTTTCTCGGCCATGTCGGCGCTAAGACTTCCTGTGAGTTTTTTTTTTAGATTTTTTTTTTTTTGAGATTAACGATATATTTCCATTTTTGTTATGCTCACATTGGATCTATTTGATAAATTTTGTTTCATCTCTGTTAAAATTGATTCCTGGTAAGAGAGCATGGCAAATTGGCAATTGAGCGAAAAACTTTATTTTTGGCCACCTTTTATTATTAAAGTTATCTTTTTGTTCTATTATTCATTTTTTAGATGTATTGATCAATTATACACTTGATATGAGATAAAATCGTACGATCTTATGAGCTAAGTTTGGATGGTATGAACTCGAAAATAAAACTACATGATTTTGTTGGAATGTGATATGGTATGACCAAAGTAAATTTTGATGTACTGAAGTGTAAAAAGTGTTAAAATATTCAAACTTGACTAGAAAAAAATGAATTCTAAATTATGTCTATATTTTTTTATTACAAGTTGCTGAAACTGAGAGTGTTCCTAATTTTTAAATAAATTTTAGCATAGCATGTTTATTAATGTGTCACCCTACATTGGATTTAGTGACAGTTTTAACTTAGATTTAACATATTTGGGAGCGAAATTGTTGCTTTTGCTATTTGCATTTTGTTATTTTGTACTCTTTTCATGCTTGTTGCTCTCTTTGAAGAAAATGAAGTTGAGATATTGTTTTACAAGTCTTTAATTATACGATAAAAGTCAAGTACTTGATATTTGGAAATGAAATGAGAATGTAGGTGGTTATGGGGTGGCGACGGGTGGACCAGAGGCGTGGGGGCTATGCTACAACAAGGAGATGAGTCCCAGCAAAGATTATTGCGATGACTTGTACAAATACGACTATCCTTGCGCCCCTGGTGCTGAGTACTATGGTCGTGGTGCCATTCCCATTTACTGGTATTCTTTATTCTCCACTTCTATTCTAACTTCTCATCCATATAGTCTATATTGCCACTCTTCATCATTCTTCGATTTCTAGCTAATCCTGAATATGACTACTTCATGATCATGTTGTTATTGTTGAACCAAATACTCTGCTAGTGTATGTAATGTGCTACACTTCTGAAGATAGAAGAAGATAACAAATTACTTTGATATTCACTCTTGTTTTAACACTAGGATTCAAGTCAATTGTTGTGGCATTGTTTCAAGCAGAAGAATTAGTTTGTTGTAGGCTTATCAATGTAGTTGCCATGAATGACGGTGTTTTGTACTGGATCCAAATCGGTTTTGTGATGTCTATTTGAGTGACCTCTAATTCTTACACAAAAGAATGAATTAGTTGTAGACTTAAAGTCAACGCAATTGCCATGAATGACTGTTTTATGCCGGATTCATATCCGTTTGTGATGCCAATTTGAGTGGCCTCTAAGTCTCATCTTTCGTCTGATAATTGTCACAGGAACTACAACTACGGACAGATTGGTGAAGCCCTCAAGGAAGATCTATTGAACCATCCGGAATACATCGAACAAAACGCCACACTGGCATTCCATTCCGCCATATGGAGGTGGATGAACCCCGTCAAGAAAGGACAACCTTCGGCTCATGAGGCCTTTGTGGGGACATGGAAGCCCACCAAAAATGACACCTTGGCCAAACGGGTCCCTGGATTTGGAACCACGATGAACGTTTTATACGGGGACAGCGTCTGCGGACAAGGTGATGTCGATTCAATGAACACTATCATATCTCATTACTTGCATTACCTCGACTTGATGGGCGTTGGTCGAGAGAAAGCGGGACCCAATGAAGTCCTCTCGTGTGCCGAGCAGGTTCCTTTCAATCCATCCTCGACCACATCATCGTCTTCTTGAACAAAGTATATATACACATTCGATCGATGCCCCTTGTTATCGTGTGATGTTATGGTAATACTCGGAATTGGAGTTGCTTTGTGTATTGTTGTGCAGGTTTTGAGAAGTAATTACTTGTTTTATACTTAGCAGTGTATATGGAGTTGTAATATTGCGAATTGTAATGCCATTTATATATTCAAAACATCATTCATATTCAAGAACAAGTATCAAATGTACGGTACCATCAACATTGCACAATGCACAACACAACGTAGCAGTCAATCAGTGATGTATGCAAGCTAAACCAGTAAAAGAATACAAATCTATACACAGAAAAACAGTTCCAAATTCAGCTGATTTCTTCTTCCTATTGCACTTTGCACACCTGTGAATTAAAAATATAATCTCAATTAAAAAAAGAAAAAAAATTCAAATTTAATCAACACGAAATTTAAGAACACAAAAACTCATAAAAACCATTAAGAAGAAGAAAGAAAATCAAGAAAAAAAAAAATATATTACCAGATTAGTGCAACGAGGTGGTGCGGTGGTGTTTGTCAACCAATCCGTCGTACTCGGCGGCGACGGTGGGGCGGAGGCGGCGGTAAACCGCCGCCCATTTCTTCTTCTGATCATCCAAATTCTGAAATCGCAGAGCTTCGATTTCCTCCCTTGAATACGCCACGTGTTGCTTCTTCTTCTTCTTCTTCTTCTTTCTACCGCGTTTGGGCAGCATCTTGTTCTCCTTGTTGCCGGAGAGGGAAGTGTGGACGAGGGCAGTATCGTCAATTACTTCGACATCGACAGCGCAGCAGTATAACCGCCATTGTTGCAGCTTCTTGGCGATTTCAGAAACTTCCACATTCTTTGGTTTATCAGCGAAAACGGCGTCGTAGGGATGTGGTTCTCGAGCGAGGACGTTATGGGTGGTGGATTCAGTACGGATTCCGGCGAAGTGGTGGATGCGCTTTGCCATGACTCACAGAGTAGAGCACACACTTGGGGAATACATGTGTGTGTCTATATATATATAACGATATCAATGCAAATAGATTTTTATTTTGGATTTTAATTATTTCCATTTTAATATCAGTTAAACCGAACATTTTAAAAAATAACTTAGAGACGATCAGCAGTAAAATAAAGAAATAATAAAAAGAATGAATTCATTTTAAGTTTTTCTAAATTTGTGTAATCGCATTTTTAGTCTTTTATCTTTCAATTTTTTTTTTTGTCATTTATTTTTGAAAATATATATTTTTCGGTTCACTTACCTGCTACAATAAATTAATGTCTTTTATTTTTATTATTTTACACCAATTTACTCATTGGACAATCAAATTTTAAACATACCCCTAGATAATATCGTATGTTATCGATAAAAGTGAGTGAGTTTGAATAAAATTATTCATAGAAACATGTCGATATATTACGTGAGTTTTTTTTTTTTTTTTCAATTCTTTTCCATAATTAAAGAGTTTGGTTGTAATTTTCACAAACCTTAGGATTTATTTGATAATTTGACCAAATGATGATACACATAATTTACTAAAAATAAAAAGGCATTTAGCTGTTGTAGAAGTAAGTGGATCGAAAAATTGATCTTCTTAACATAGAAGACTAAAAACGAAGCTGCAAAATGAAGGAGCTAATGAGACAAATTTAGAGAACTAAAATACTTCTTCCCTAAATTTAAAAAAAGATAACGTGGGTTTTAGAGTTTCACAGGTGGAACAAAAAACACAATTAAAGAAAATATTATTAAGATTTATAGTATTATTCTTGTAAGATCATTTTACAGGTCTATCATTATAAGTCGGGTAAATTCATAACCAACCCATAAAATAGTGATTGATTTGTTGTAAAATAATTTAAATTATAGATTGTTATGTCTCATCTTATGAAATTATATTTGTGAAACGGTTTATAAGAATTTTTGTGTAACGTTATAATCAATAATGCACAATTATTTACAAAATGTAACAACAAAATGTTGGCGCTGCAAGCATTGCAATTGGAGGTATTTATGAATCATTGTTTTGTGTCATCATATTAATTGTATTCTATTTTTATTCGTTTTGTTTTGTTTTGAAAAACAGGAGAATTGTGATATTAAAATGAATTTTTTTGTTAATTAAAGATCTAGAAAGGAAGATAAACCGATGCATAAACAATGAAATTGAGGTATATTAAGTGAGCAATTTTGAGATTCATACACTCATACAACACAAATTTATATGAAACAAAACTCTATTACTTAATAATAAAACTCAAGTTTATAATTGAGTTGTAGGGTATGTTGATATTAAAATTTGTCCCACAAGAGTGCTACTCAACAAACATAACTTAAAAAATGATTTGAGTTTTTTTTTTTTTTTTTTTTAATGATTACAAACTTTCAGTTGAAATTAAAGAAATGAATATTCCAACTAAAAATGAGACCGAAAAGCTAAGGGTTGAATTATCTATATATAAAGTGGAGACAGCGTGGATTCTTGAATGATATATCATTCAACTTTTCTAGAAGAAATAAACTTATAAGCTAAGTTTAAATAATTTTGAAATAAAGAAGACAGATTAATAATTTATATACTTAACAGGAAAGATTGATAAAAAGTGATCCACCTTTCGAAATAAGCAATTTATTCTAGAACTTGAGCATCTACTACAATTGAATTGGAAAACAAATTAGAACCAGCAATCATTTTAATTTTTTACAATCATCCTTTCCATCTATTCAATTATTATACTTAAAAAAGTTGATTACGTTTGCAATACAAACGTAGTAGATGAGATGAAAAAGAGAAAATTGAAACAACCCTAAAAACCAAGCTAAACTGCATTGCTTACAAAACTTATTCACACAAAGGAGACACACAACACAAGTCATCAATCAATCAATGAATCCAAACAAATGAAAAAATAAAATCACACTGTCATGTTTAGTAACTGAAAGCATAATTCTTTTGCCACAGCAAAATAGTGAA
The DNA here is from genome assembly GCA_954870855.1 of Scutellaria minor. NCBI lineage: Eukaryota > Viridiplantae > Streptophyta > Magnoliopsida > Lamiales > Lamiaceae > Scutellaria > Scutellaria minor. The sequence continues at coordinate 10,971,927 of OX940725.1, read as the reverse complement.
TCCCATATCACAGTCATGACTTATAATAAATCGCTACCAAACAAAAGCAATGGAAGGAATCATTGGCACCAATCCAAATGTCAGCAAATCCAGAGAAAAAGAAAGTAAGTTAAGGAATAAGCAATGATGGGAGGCGATTCAGTGCGGAAATGGTGGACCTGAACTGTGCATAAAAACAAGCAACTCTCGACTTAATGGTGCGAAGTCTCAGGAGGAGGGACGGTTGTCCTCAACAGAGGCTGCAGAGCCTTCACAACGATGCTCATATTTGGGCGGAACTCAGCTTCATATTGCACACACAATGCTGCAACAGCTGCCAGCTGGACAACAAAAATATTTCAGGATATCAAACTTATAATCAGAGAGAGAGAGAGAGAGAGAGAGAGAGAGAGAGAGAGACCTTGGCAACCCCTTTTGGTGGATATTCATTCTTGAGTTTTGGATCAACACATTGTTTGACTTTGTCTTCACTCAATCTTGGAGTGGCCTAATAGTAGAAGACATGGGGTTAGAAGCAATAGAGGAATTCCGAAAAATGGTAAATAAGAATAATGAATAGACAAAGGAGAAGGCTCACCCAAGTGACAAGACTCTGCTGTCCGCGAGGCATGGTGTGATCAACAGGCTTCCTTCCAGTCAGAAGCTCGAGCAGAACAACCCCAAAGCTATAAACATCACTCTTCTGTGTCAACTGTCCAGTCATTGCATACCTGCAGGATATTCACAAACAGAGTACACTTGAGTGAATATTTTTTTTAGAAGTACAGAATTGAACAAACGCAGTCTAGATTGCTCTTTAGCAAACTAAAAAGTATTGCCAAACTAGAAAGTATGAGCAAATTTCAATGCTGTTTTACCACACAGGCACACACACACACACACAAAAAAAAAAAAAACTTTGATCAAATAAAACCAAATTGTAGAAGTACTTGGAGTGTCTAACAAGCTCCATATTCAACACCACTTTAAACTTGGTTGAAATGTCAGTAAAACAATTTTTATTCATAATGAGAGCAACAATTATCGAAACTCATACTTCCTCCAAGTTGAGAGAACGTAGAGGCTCTACCGTGTAAAAAAGTTTTCTGGCCCTAAACTCATTACCCTTTGTTCCATATCATCCAAAACCAAATTCCAGTTTCCTGAAATTAATATTTATTACCCAAACTAATATCTTAATTTTAAAGAAAAAGATATGACCCTAATAATTCTCCGGAAACTTTACACTCTGGCCTCCGCAGCGACTATGCACAAGAAGGAAGAGATCACTAATTCCATCAACTTTAAATGCATGCTTCTAGGTTGATAAATATCTATGTCCTTACAATATATGGTCATAGCCATATTTTCTGAAATGTTAGTTTACATGTGAGCCAACTTTCAATCGACTGCAACAGTTTGGAGAATGATTCTAGTAAGGATTTCAGCAATGTAGTATGCACTAATGGAAAGATATTAGCAGTTTCTTCACTTGAATTTACTCTATACAATAAGGTAGCATCAGCAATTTTGCAGTCTATAAAATTGCTTACGTTCAACTAGTTATTAATATGCAAAATCATCAGCAACTACATATCCTAACACAGAATGATTCCATGGTAATACGGGTAAAGATTATGATTCTACAATAAAATAATATTTGGCATGTCTAGGAAGTGTGAGATATTGTGTTGAAGTATACTAACTCCAAATTATGAACGAAAATCACACTATCAATCATGGATCACAAATTAAGTTCAATGCCATCTGCATAGACATGAATAACATAGAAGGTATCTTATAATGAAAAAAGATAAGGGACATTACTCTGGAGCATGATATCCAAAGGTTCCCAGAACTCGAGTAGAATGAAGTCGAGCAGCCATGTCAGGAGCTTGATTAGAAAGATTAAAATCCGCAATCTTTGCCTTGTAGTCTTCAAAAAGAAGTACATTGCTGGATCTGATATCTCTGTGAATTATTGAAGGCTGAACCTTCTCATGCAAATACTCCAATCCCCTGGCAGCATCAACAGCAATTCTCACCCGTTGCATCCAGTCAAGTGTAGGACCAGGTTGTGCCCCTTGCACTCCTTTGCGTCCTGCATTAGAAAATGAGTTAGTTCCTACAATAGGTGAAAAAGCTAATTACAACAAGTTTATTGTACATACCATGCAGAATGTCGTGTAGAGATCCCATTGTAGCAAATTCATAAGCCAAGACACGTAAGTTGCCATCCACACAATAACCCAGCAATTCAACAAGATTGTCATGCTTCAATCTTGAAACCATGGAAACCTATGCAGAAATCAGTCAAATTCTGATAGGTCAATATTCCTCAGGCAGAAAAAGGTTGCATACTTCAGGAGGCTGAGTAGATACAAATCAAACTTGAAAATGTAATATACCTGAGTCAAGAACTCAACATTCGAATCAGGCTCAGATGATACATCAAGCTTTTTGACAGCAACCTCTTTTCCATCATTCAATTGTGCAAAGTACACCCTCCCATAGGATCCTTCACCAATTAGGGACTTTGACCCAAAGTTGTCAGTTTTCTCTTTCAGTTCCTCAAGAGATAGAGAAGGAACCTCAATCGGAGGTACTGATTTCTGAACCTCAGGCTTCACTGGAGCAGATGGCTTAGAGTGTCTTTGATGCCCTGGTTTTGTTCATCAAGAGAAATAAGAGCAAATATAGATGAATCAAGAGTTATCAGCATCGCCAAAAAATCCTTTTGTAACCCCTAAGAAAAGTAACAGTGCAAGTATATAAATTGATGTTACTATGTAAACATAAGGCACAAATAACTTTCACCATGAAACTGCCAAAGGATATAAATTGAAGAGAAGACTCATATTCTCAGATTTATCTACAGAGGGGGTGCAATTCAAGTACTTCAGCAACTAATCAAATCTATTTTCTTAGTATACACATCAAATGAAGCACAAGGAAAATATGCCCACATATAACTTGTAACCAAGCCTGTAAGTCAAGTTCAGAACCCATTGCTGCAGCCCTAGAATACTAGGTTTGACCGCATGTACATAAGAAAAGTAAACCACATATTTTAACCATTACTTCTCTTCCTTTCAGAGTCAAAAGAAGCACAACACTTAAAACAAGGCAGATATAACAAGGTTTGTTTATTATTAAAAAAATACAAGAAACTTACCATCACCATTATTCCTTGGGCTCTTGAGGTGCTCATTTTCGTTGGGTTGATAGGACTCCTCTACTTGACAGGTGCAGCACAGCCACCTACGCATCCTTGATTTCTTTCTCAGATAAAGATTTTCTTCAGCTCGCTTGTTCTCCAAGCGTACAAAGTAACTGGGAGGAGGTGCCTGGGCCTATCATCATCAATCAAGTTGAGAAAATTATTACAAGATTAATAATTTATACACCTCCATATACTATCCATACACATACAAAAACATGTACCAACACAACCACATTAGAGATGTGTCAAACTATTATGAGTTTATGACACCAATGTCGGACAATGTTTTACTGCAAGTAAAAAAATCATAGCCATCACCACTTTGAGAAACAAACCAAGTGGAATAGAAAAGAACTTTGCAGGCAACGATCCAGTAGAGTAGATGAACGCTTAAATAAAGGAAGTTCATAACTGTTGCATGAGGCCCCAATACAGAAACTATCTTCACTGTGAGTACATGGTATTCAGCAAAAAACAGTTGTTTTACACTTAGACAAACAGATTCCTGACCAACCATCAGAGCTCTTCATTAAGTGACAGATTCCTGACCAACCATCAGTGCTCTTTTTTAACTCCAAGTGATATTGATGCACATAATCATCAATTGCTATCTCAACCCCAGCAGATTTTCTTTGTTTACTACCCTTAAATGGAGATAAGAGTTGTCCACATATCTAAAACTCTCACAAAACTAGAACCATGCTCCATAAACCCCACTCCAAATGCTTCTCGATTTTCATAGATATTCACTTATTTGTACACATATAGATTTCTTTCTTGTAGCCTGGAAAAGGCATAGGCGACTAAGACCAGGGGTCATGGTAAAATTACAAGCACAGCGCCCCTCACAAACACAGATAATCATAACAAAGAGAGAATTAAACAATTATGACAAACACATGATCATCCCATTCTAAGGCCTCAAACAAGCACATCTAAAAAAACCACTAAACAGATTTAAACCATTCCCCATCCCCCAAATTAAGAAAAAGAAAATGAAAGAAGACCCATGAAAGGAGGGATTGTCCTCATCTGAGGGATTTTTATTTTCAAAGAACTGCAATGCCATAATTGAAATTCAACAACAAACGCACATTCAAATGCCCCAGGAAATCAATGCAAAAAAACAAGACCAAACAACACAAAACTTTAAACAATTCATCAAACCATAAATCCAGAAACCCTATGATGATCTCAATTCAATCAACAGCCTTACCAACATACGATGCCGATTAAAATTACTGTTATCCCTCGCCATTTCAACAAATCAAAATTCAAATGGCGCACAGAGATAACAGACACCGAAGAAGAAAACCAAGTAAAGAGACAACGAAAATGAGAGCAAGAAAACACAAATTACTAAATATTATAGGAAAGATTCAAAATCAAATTACGAATAATAAAAGGCCATTAAAGAGAAGAAAAACCAACCGAAATTCATGGGCCTCTTTTAATTTCTTTTTCTCCTCACCTTTAATTCTCTGTGCGACTCTGTCTATACAGAATACTATAAATATTAAAAATACCAAATCTTGTTTAATCTATATAAAGGGCAAAGAGGATTAGCTTTGGAAGTAATAATAATAAAGCGGATCGGAGAAAAAGTGGGGGTGGAGAGACAGGTGAGCGGACAGCCAAGCAAAGCAAATAAACCAACGAATGAAGGGGAAAGTGTGTGTTTGTGTGTGAGAGAGAAAGTAGAGAGAGGAGAGAGAGAGAGCGGTGGAGTGGATTGAATAAAAGCAGTAGTGCTAATTCTTTGTTTCTCTTTCTGTATCTATAGTGTATCTATAAATCTTACAGATATTTTCGTTTACGCCTCTTTGGACTGGTTCATAAATGGGGTTTATCAAATCAAATCAAATCAAATCAGTAATTTTTTTATTTTTATAAATATATTAAAAATATTACTTATTTCGCCAAAAAAAAAAAAATCATTTTTTATGTAAAACTTTTTATTTTTATCGATTTTATAAATATACACTCACTTATAATCCTGGATTACCTACTATGTCTCTCAACTTTGATGTTTGTTTTTCTCTGCTTGAGGTATTAGAGGGCATGCATGCATGAGTAAAAAAAATACTATTTCAAAGAATTTTCGTAGTACGGGTGTTATGAAACTTTCATGTGAAAAGAATTTTTACTTTTCAAAATAGGAATAATAAGATGACAAATCACATCTTTAATGGCTTTTTTTTTTTTTTATAACATGTCATTTCTACTTTATCACCACAAATGATCATCTTGAAGTTTTTAATATGGGATAGCAATTCATACTACACAATAATAAATTCAAAATATACAAAACTACACACTTTCAAATTTAAATATCCCAAACTACACATTTTGCACATTACCCACCCCACCAATCACTATACACGTTTGTCTTTTACCAAAACATTTTCATTTAATTTTTCCACTCCAAATATTTAATTAGATTTGGATAAAACGTCAACTGATCAATATCAGACCCAACATGCTTTCGTAAAACTAATTAATCCCTTAAAATTCATACATTTCTTTGATCGAAGCAACATCGGGTGAGATGGTTCGCAACGCCACCAGCTGGAAAATAACTGCCCTAAACCGTTTTACGAACAACTCTCACTGTTCAACTTCGACCCTTAGGGAAGATGATCTGCAAGTTATCCAGCTCCTTCAGCAACTGCTCAACACAACCTTGGTTCATTTCCTACACCAGATGTATAAAGTACTCTTTCTAGGGGATCAACTAACAATACTAAGAACACATATTGAAAGCAAAAACCTTTCTTTTATTAATAACTTGAAGTTATATTTGTTACATAAGTAATCTCCTGTTGGGAGGAGAATACTTGTCTAACATTTCATAAGAGATGAGGTCTGTACTCGTACACACATAAACTAAGAACACTCAAAATATTACAAAAGTTTTATTGCAAGAAAATTAAGGGGAATGGTCGATGTCCTCAGCTTCCTTCAACTCCTGTTATTTATAGGCTTGAATCTGAACTTGAAATGCGGATTCCAAATCTTGTTGAAGAACTGGCTGGCTGTCTTTGTCTTGGCCTGCCAATTATTTAGTGCACAAATTAGTTAGTGCACTTTTTTTTTCTTCCCCGTGACCCATCCCATGTGATAGTGGTTAGAGTTATCAGGGAATCATTTATTTCTTCACATGGCTCAGCCCATGTGATGTTTGTCTTTTCTCATGACTCACCCCATGTTTGTTTGTCGGGGTATTTTTCTCTTAAAAATTAGGTCTGTATGGTCCCCGCGGATAACGTTTCTTGTGAGCGGGATCCCTGTCCTTTTCAGACCTTTGTTCATGTCGGTCGAGTTTGGGTCGGAATCATTTCCCAAACTCGGGCTTTTTTTGCTCCGGACATGCTTGGCAGATCCGATCGATCCATCGTCCAACATGTGCCATATTACAGAATTTCCGAAAAGTTTCTTTGCTTACCGGAATCTTGTTTTCCCAGAGGTTTCTTATTTTCGTTTCGAAGAGTTCCTCTGCAAAGCCTGTTGTTGATCCTGTCATGGAATTCAGGAGGAATGATCCAATGGCTGAATTCTGAAAGAACTTGAAAAGATATTTGACTTTGTCCATTTCTGTTAAACAAACCCAAAGTCCCCATGCTCGTCTTGTAGAAGCTTCATTTTCTGAAAATGCTCCTACTAGTATTGGAATTTCTTCCGGTGAAACTGTCTTTATATTCTTTAAGGCATTTCCATCCGGTCTCCTTAACTTGATAAAATGAAAAGCTTCATTGAAGCCTTTCTTGGTTGGTTCTGGAGCTGCACTAATGAAGTATAACTCCAAAATATCACATCTGGACAAGTGTGGGTTATTTGCCCAAGTCTCGTGGACTGCTTCCCCAATCCATTTCGGTAACTTCAAAATTTCTGGAAAACCAGGTGATATGGTATGAACTGAAGCTAATGCTCCAAAATTATACCATTCTTGGATTTCATTTGGATGACTTCTAGGTTTCATCCAAACTCTCGGGTACTTTCCTGAGCTATCAACTACTGTTTTCTCAGGATTAATATTTTTTCTTGTAATCAGTTTCTCCCATTGGCGTTGATAAACCTGCATAAGAGAAATCTTAATCTCGTTAGTTTGAATCTTAGTTTTGTCTGTCTGTGGCCTAAGATCCAACTCTCCCTCTTTAACCCCAGAGGTGCTGGGTTGACTTGAAGACTCGGGCTGTGACACCGGAGCTTCAACATTCGTTACAGTTTGTATATCCTCAAGGAATACATCACCTGTAACACTCTTGATTATGGTATTTGAATCCATAACCTCCGGGTTAGAGTCTCGTTCTCTAATTACTCCTTTTTGCATCATAGGAGATGCAGCCTGGAGGAGAGACTTATGCAACGCTTGGAACAATTATCCCTGAGCGTATTGGCATGCTCGTATTAGACCAGAAATGGATTTCTGATCATCTTGTTGAAGTTGTCCAGCGACTTCGGCATTGAGACATAACATCCCAAATTCTCGTTCAAGACTCTCTAGATTTTCCCTAAGATGTCTTGCTCGTTTAAAGACCTCGTCATCAACGCGTCCTTCCATCTCGTGTTAAGAAATTTGCAAGAACATTTTCATGAGATTTCACAATGACAATATCATAATCATAATATTGACATTCAGCCTGTCATCTAAGTAATCTAGTCTTTTCTGATTTTGATTCTATTTTATTTTTCAGAAAAGCCTTGACACTTGAATTATCAAATTTTAAGGTAAACTTTTTAGCCAGTAAAAAGAGAGACCATTTTTTGAAAGTCTTTTTGACTGTAAAGAATTTCTTCTCGTTGATATGTCATCGATTCACTTCTCCGTCTGTAAACAGACTGCTGTAATATCTACATGACACTTCTTCATTTAGTGTGACTTTCATAAGAACTGCTGCCCATCAATAATTACTGGCATCTGTATAAAGAACCAGTTTATCTTCGTCCTGAGGTATAGTAAGTTTCGGAAGCTTTTTGCAGACTTCCTTAAGTTGCTTTATACCTTCTCGATGTTCATCTTCCCATTTGAATATAACATCTTTTTTAAGTAATGAACTGAACATCTTCCTATGAAATGCTAGATTGTTGATGAACACTCCAGCAAAATTAACTACTCCAAGGAAACTTTGAAGTTGTTTCTTGTCCTTGAGATCATCTGGAAATCCTTGTATCTTTTCTACAATATGACTTTGTAGAATGATTCCAGATTCATCGATTTCAATTTCGATGAATTCAATCTGTCTTGTAGCAATTACTGTCTTCTTTTCCGAAAGCACTAATCATTCTTTATGATAAACATCTAAAAATATCTCCAAATGTTTGAGATGCTCCTTCATGTTCTTTGATGCGATGAGAATATCATCAATGTAGACGAACATAAAGTTGAAATAATCCTTGAAGAGATTATCCATCTTCCTCTAGTATATCTGGGGTGCATTTGCCAATCCCGTAGACATAACATTCCAAACATAGTGTCCTTGTGGTATAGAGAAAGTTGTGAACTTCTTACTTTCTTCATCCATCTTAATCTAGTAAAAACCAGACTTGCAATCGAACTTAGAGAATATCTTTGCACCTTTGATACAGTTAACCAAGTGTTCTTTACTCGGGATATAATATCCGTCAAACTCTAGGATGTTATTAATCCCTTTATAATTAATAACAAGTCTAGGTTTACCTCTTTTGATTTCTCCATGATTCCTTACTAAGAATTCAGGGCTGCTGTATGGAGAAACTCCTGGTGAGATCAACTTAAGGTCCAAATGTTCCTTAAGTATCTTCTGCATATCCTCACGATCATTTTGATTCATAAGGATAGGTTTGAGTCTCACGAACTCATGTTCTTTTCTAGGCACTACAAGAAATTCTCTCATAGACAACACCCCTACGACATGTGTTTTTGCTAAAAACCCTTGTCGTAGCCTAAAATTTCGTTGTCGTAGATAAAACCGTTGTTGTAGCTCAAAAACTTCTCTCATAAACAAGAGTTTTTTAGCAACCGTTGTCGTAGCCCCAAAAATTCTCTCATAGACAACGGTTTTAGCCTACCGTTGTCATAGACATTTTTAAACCGTTGTCGTAGCCCAAAAACTTCTCTCATAGACAATGGTATTAACCTACCGTTGTCGTAGACGTGTTGTCCTAGGACCCTTAAGACAAGAGTTAGAAAACGTTGTCGTAGTCATTTTAAAACCCTTGTCGTAGACTGAAATTTAAAAAAAAAGACAATTATTTTAATTTTTTTCTTAATTAAATGATATAAAAAATGATATATATTGTTGAATTAAATAAATGAAATAAATTAATTTTGACAATTAAATTTTATTTCATTATAAATAAAATTTTGTAAATATTTACAACAAATTATAAACCACAAATTATAAGCTTAAATTAAACAAAAAATGTTGATTAATTAACACAAATAAAAGCTGGATTACTTAAAATTAATTATAAATAAAATAGGAATAATAAAAAGACTTTCTAATATATTAGAAATATGAGAAAAGCAAAGACAAGAGTTGTTTTCTAACATTGTCGTAGCCTCGTAGAAGCGTTGTCGTAGACTAATATTTAAAAAAAAAAGTCAACTATTACAATTTTTTTTTCAAAATGATATAAGAAATGCAATATATTGTTGAATTAAATTAATGAAATAAACCAATTTTGAGAATTAAATTTTATTTCATTATAAATAAAATTTAGAAAATATTTACAACAGATTATTAATTTTATAAATATATTAATTTGAAAAATACATTAATTATATAAATTTATTAATTGTAAATATAATTTTGAAAAATATATTGATTTTATAAATATATTAATTATATATATAATTTGAAAAATATATGCATTATTAATATACATATATTAATTTGAAAAATATATTAATTTTATAAATATAATCATTATATATATAATTTGAAAATTATATTAATTATTATTAATATAGTCATTAATTAATCTTCCAATCATATATATATATATATATATATATATTAATCTATCAAAATTGGAAATCAATTACTTATATTAATAAGTAATGGTACTTTATAAAAGTTAACAAAGAAATGCATATATTAATTGTTGAATTAATTAAATTAATGAAATAAACTAATTTTGAGAATTAAATTTTATTTCATTATAAAGAAACTTTAAAAAATATGTACAACAGATTATTAATTTTATAAATATATTAATTATAAATATAATTTGAAAAATATATTAATTTTATAAATATATTCATTATATATATAATTTGAAAAATATATTAATTTTATAAATATATTCATTATATATATAATTTGAAAATTATATTAATTATTATTAATATAGTCATTAATCATTGAATTATTTATATATATATATATTAATATATCAAAATTGGAAATCAATTACTTATATTAATAAGTAATGGTACTTAATTTATAAAAGTTAACAAAAAATATGTAATAATAGAAAATTGAAAAATATCAAAAATATATTATAAAAGAAATATACGTAAGACAATGTCACATGAATTGTTTTCTAACGTTGTCGTAGCCTCGTAGAAGCGTTGTCGTAGACTAATATTTTAAAAAAAAAGTCAAATATTATAATTTTTTTTAAATGAAAGAAGAAATGCTATATATTGTTGAATTAAATTGATGAAATAAACTAATTTTGAGAATTAAATTTTATTTCATTATAAAGAAATTATAGAAAATATGTACAATAGATTATTAATTTTATAAATATATTAATGAGAAAAATACATTAATGTTATAAATATATTAATTATACATATAATTTGAAAAATATATTAATTTTATAAATATATTCATTATATATATAATTTGAAAATTATATTAATTATTATTAATATAGTCATTAATCATTGAATTATATATATATATATTAATATATCAAAATTGGAAATCAATTACTTATATTAATAAGTAATGGTACTTTATAAAAGTTAACAAAAAATATGTAATAATAGAAAATTGAAAAATATCAAAAATATATTATAAAAGAAATATATGCAAGATATTGTCACATGAGACATCAATGGTCTAGTGGTTAGAGTACCACCCGGCCACCTGGGTTCGTATCTCACACAAATCATAATATTGATTGTGCCCATCTCTACGACCGTTCTTTTCCTTGTATTCTGAATGAATACAAAGTATTATCCCATCTCTTGGTATTTTTCTATTTCGAACCAAATTGTCGAAAGGATAATAAGACATCCTTAGCCTTTTCCTTGTATTCTGAATGAATACAAAGTATTATCCCATCTCTTGGTATTTTTCTGTTTCGAACCAAATTGTCGAAAGGATAATAAGACATCCTTAACTTGTATTCTGAATGAATACAAAGTATTATCCCATCTCTTGGTATTTTTCTGTTTCGAACCAAATTGTCGAAAGGATAATAAGACATCCTTAGCCTTTTCCTTGTATTCTGAATGAATACAAAGTATTATCCCATCTCTTGGTATTTTTCTGTTTCGAACCAAATTGTCGAAAGGATAATAAGACATCCTTAGCCTTTGGAGGAACTCGTTTTTTTCCTTGTATTCTGAATGAATACAAAGTATTATCCCATCTCTTGGTATTTTTCTGTTTCGAACCAAATCGTCGAAAGGATAATAAGACATCCCTAAATCTTCTTTTATCCGTCATTTTTGGATGTCGAAGTTTGGCTTCATCACCACGCTTGCTGCGAAAATGAAAAGACATTTTTCGGTAAAATGCTTCTCGTAGTCTCTGAACAATAATCTTATGATCATATAACGTTGTGGAAATAAGTCTTCTTGTCTCATTTTCTTGTGTAAATCGCTTGAATGTTTGTAGGAAATTGTTTCTTAGCAAAACATCTGCTCCTGTATCATGGAAATAGATTGAGGGCGTCTTCACTTTATACCATGGGGTATTGTCTGCGCATCTGATCATGATTTCTGCTTGTTTGATTCCTCTGTTAAGGATAAGAATCTTTTTGGAGAAATCTCGTCCTGCAATGACCGGTAGATCTTCTCCAATTTCTTTAGGAAAAACCTCCTGCTTTGCAATACAAATCCCTGCTCCTGAATCAACATAGGCTACAAATTACTCAGCCTTGTATTCAACATATATCATCCCTATAGAGATGTGTGAAGAATGGACTAGTAGTCATCTGATTCTGTATCTTTTATCAACCACTGTGAATTTCATTCCATCTTGTAATCTTTCCCAACGCTTATGATCCTCAAGAAAATCAATACCCAGTATTAATTGTTCTGGGATCCTTCCTGCAACTCCTGTGATAGTCAGTTCAATTTCACCCATCTTTAGGCTTCCTTGAAATCTTCCGACTATTGGTTGTTGGAGATAATATAGAACATCACAAGGAAAAATATTATCCTTTTGGGTGATGTCGAATATTACTTCAACTTTTCTCCAGCCTTCTGGACATTTCAGCTCTCCTTGTGTTTTGAATACACCTGGGATTCGCTAAACTGTACCAGACATTTTTTCTTCCCAACGACTGCTGCTTATTAGTCTGTCTTGTTGGAAAGACATCTTTCTTGTCTCCATTCTAAGACTTTGACTCTTGTTGAAGACAGGTTGATCTTGAATTTTCATATCGATCTCCTTAATGGTTGGAGACTCAATGAGTTCTGGAAGAACCACCCTGGCAAAATCCTAAAAAATTCTTGGGACTTCGATAAATTCATTTCTCAATAATACATTTGAATGATGTATATTCGAGAGAGTATAGGAAATCTGTAGGTAATCGAGTAAGGTCTATTCCCTTCTTTCATCAAATTTTTTCTTTTGAAGTCTTGATGAAGGGTTAAAACTTTGTTGAAATCTCGATCTCCCAAATTGTATGCAATTCTAGGATAGACATTAAATGCCAATTTTCCTGCATACAAATTTCCTATGACTGCTCCAAGGCATGAATCCTTGAGATTTGAGATTCGCTTATCAAAAATAGCAAGATTGAGTGGCGAATCAATTCCTTCCTTGAAGGTTGCTTTAATAATAACTCTTATGGCTTCGATGTGAATCCATGAGAGTGTATTTGCAACTTCTCTTTTGACTTTATTTCTGATCTCCTGAACCTCTTGGTAAGGGATCAACTGGATCTCGACCAGGTTACTTGTGAATTCCATTGGGATGACAAATTCTCCAATAGTAACTCTATGGATAATTTGGTGTTTTCTATTTCGAAACCCAAACTTATCAAATGTCTTCTCCATAGCTCCGATGATAAAACCATCATAAATCTGAAGCTTTGAATCCTCTTTTATAATCCTCATTAGAATTTTATGAGAGACCGTTGTATGAGAGAGGAATCCTGACATATCTTCTTTTGTTGTTTGAAGAATTTCTTCTTCACTCTGATTCTGATGTGGACTCACTTCCATCATCTGATTAGATCTCTTCTTCATAGATGTTTTCATCTGAGCGTAAATCCTCAAATTGATTCACTTGTATAAGGTCTTGATAATAGACAACTTCTTCAAATTCTGGTATTGATTCGAACAGTCTTAGACCTCTCTTTTGGTTCTCCAGGTAATCCGTTGAGATATGCCCTCTTATTCCACACGTCCAGCAATTACAGTCCTTAAAACTTTTGTTAGCTCGGGTGTGAGCTCGTCTGAAAGTTCTTCTTCCTGTGGTTCTGCTGGTATCTCCTTGGTTTGAGCCTGATGAAGAGGCTCTACTCCTGCTTGGTGCTGGTCTTTGTCCCGACTTGTAACTTCGGGCTTTTTTCTTTGACCACACTTTCCGAGATCTCCATGAAAACCCTTGACTATTTCTGTTGTTGCTGTTTCCACGGCGGTATGGATGGCTTCTTTGTTTCCTCCTTTTATGCCTCCGTGGTTGACCTTCCACGACCGTTGGGATGTCATTTTCTTCGCAACATAGGGAAACCATTTTATTGATTCCTCTTAATCTCTTGTAGTTCTTGTAGAATGTTGTCTGGTGGCACCATCCAGATAGCTTAGCCTTTAGGAAAGACATCCTTCTGGCCACTGTATCCAAATCGTCTGCACTCTTGTATTCTCTGATGAGCATTTCTCTCCAAGGACTTGGTATCTTCGCAAAGAATAGTTGCGAAGCTTCTTTATCATCCACCTTGGACTTCCATCGGTATTCAGTGAATAACTTGATGTATTCGTTTATATGATAAATATCATGTAACTCGAGGTAGTAGAGGCTTATTTATATCTTTTTCTTTTTTCTTCTTCCAATCCCTCAAAATAACCTATGCCGATAAAATGGATTTTGAATAATTTGGCCATATTATCGATAATTTCTTTCAATGACTCACCAGCAGTAACATTATTTCTCATCTCTGGTGCTATCATATCCCACGCGATCTTTGCAGATCATTCAAGACTCATTTCTAATAGTAAAATGAATCATTCCTTAATGAGATCAAGGGTTCCTACTGCAATCCTCATTGTCGATGCCCAATCATCAATAAGGACTTCTCGATTTTTGAAATCTGGAATATCTAGATTTAGCATCAATCCATACGGATGTATTGGATTAAGCTGTGACTTTCCATAATGCATATTAAGAAGATCTGACCTTCTGAAACGTTGTCGAGTTCCTGAAACAATAGGATCTTCTCTTGTAGTAAAATCTCCAGCGTGTGGCATGGGTTCATCCATATGATGTGAACCTGAACTTTCTGCAACGTTGGGATCTACTGGTGGTTGTGGAAGTGGTCTTTGGTGTTGGTCACATGTAACCAAAGCTGAACCATTTCCTTCGTTCATCTTTAAATCTACAATACCTAATCCTGCGAAGGACTCGGCAAGTTCATGTAGATCTTCAAGATTCATCCTCTCCATATCCATCACTTTTTAATTTATAATGGATTTTCCTTTGATGATAGCAATGAGCTTTTCATCTTGGGTCATTGGTCGTATGACTTCGGTTGGTTTCCCTTTTTGGTTTAAATAGGGAACTGTTCCGAAATCAATACATTTTCTTCCTCTGGAAAGACTTGGTTTGTCCTCTAGATTCTTGACTCTTTTTTGAATATCATGAAGGATTTCAAGAGTCTTCTTCTGATTTTTCACCATTGTCTCTATTTGGTTCTGGATCTGATGGACTTGTGTTGGCAGATGATTATGGTGGTTGCCATAATTTTGCACCGTATTCTGGATTTCTCTAAGATCAAGAGAGATCTTAGATGTATCTGGAAGTATCTCGTTCCAATCTGGTTCTCCGTCAGACATCAATGATTTAGATGAACAATTTCCTGAAGGTTTATCAGTTTGGTATATAGACACTGGTTAACCCAAAGGAAACTCATGTAATATTCTGCTCGTCTTTTGCATTGCCTCAAGGTTTCCCTGTCGGCTCCTACGTTTTCTTATTCAACATATTGGTTATTCCAATATGTCACCTGGTCTTGGTGTTTTCGTTCATACATCGTCAAAATTTGACGATATCTCTTGTATGGTATACATCTTGGACATTCGTTCAGATCCATATTTCGCGAGAAATTCTCCTCACCAAAGGTTAATTACATAATAATAATAAATATAACTTCAAGTTCTTAATAAACCTAGACTTTAATACCATTTTGAGGTCCGGATCTAACCAAACACTTGGAAGGATATTTTTATCTTTTCAGATTTAATTTTTCCGAAGGAACTTGTTCGTGGCATTGTTACTCATTCCAGACCACTGTTTTTTAGACAGTATTGGCACGAGGAAAGTATTCCAGCCTATAAACTTATTCTAAAAGATGATTAAATCTTAATTTTGGAAATCATGGAAAAAATTGGTAAAATGTGCTTGGAAATATTTAAAATAAATGAAAAGTGGGTCAAAGTCATATAAAAATTGAAATGTGTAGTTTTGGTGTTTTTGAATCCAAAAGTGTGTAGTTAGGAGTGTTTCTCCTTTTAACTATTCAGTATATGATCGGCTTTCGGATTCCAATAGTTGACTTTGGAGCCTAAAATTCAAAGCCACTTGGATAGATGGTGAGGATAATTTTCAAATTTCAAACTTCACATCGGCAATAAAATTTTGAAATGTCTGATCATGTATAGAATTGTTAAAAAAATAGAGGTGATGATTTGTGTTCTTTTTTTGCATGTATTAATTTTGTATTTCTTTTGAGATATTTTATTGCATTGTAACAGTTTTTAATGATTTTACAATACGTCGGAGCGCGTTCGTGCGTGTGTGAAATGTCATGTGAAATGTTGAGAAGTTGAGTCTCAAGAATAGGAATGGCAATGGGTCGGGTTCAAACCCGGCCAATTCGGGGTGGGAAAAAATCCGATCAAACGGGTCCCGGGACGGGTTTGAACCCAGTCAACCGGGTCTATTTCGGGTAAAGATGCAACAAAAAAGAATTCTTCTCTTACGTGTTAGCTCGGAATGAGGTTACCACTTTTCAATTAGTCCATGAATTGTAATCCATTGGTGTGTAGCTCAATTTTTGTGATTCCAGACATGTTAGTAATTTAATATTATCTTTTGACGAAATTTTAATCATATTCAAGTTCATGGTTATTAACCATGTCGTGTGTCTAAGTCATGATTGCTTCTTTGAATTAGTTGTCCAACTTTATGAAAATATTGGAAATACAGAACCCTAATGCAAAAATAGTAAAATTATAATCAAGTTGATGATAACTTACACATTGATTAGCTATATTTGAAAATACACAAATATCCAATAAATCGATACATGCAAGTATGCAACAGAGGATAATACAACACAACACAACACTTGTCTGAAAACACATATTACATGGAGAACATTACCTCGTACGGCGGCCACAGCTGGCCTTCACCTACCGCTACAGCCACCACCAACCCATCGGAAAAATGAAAGAAACTCACAAGGGAAAAGAAACAGCTGAGAGTTAAGTGTAGAAGATCACTGTACCTAGTCTCTAATTCTGAGCTATATATTGACAAGGTATTGTGTATGCAATTGTTGAGTGTCATTTCAATGCTTGCAACACTTTGCTTTCGTTCGGGTTGAGACGACTCTCCAACCCGAGCATCTTGTTCAGTGCACCAACGTACGCCCGAACGCTCGAGATGACAATATCCATTGCAGCTCCTGTTCCACTGGTGGTCAAGAATATATGACATCATTACATTACGTGTTATGTAAACAAGCAACTTATAATTATTCTCGGTATCGAGTAGAGTCGAGCCGAACATTGCCAAGCTTGATTGAAAAACTTGGACTCGAGCTCCAATCGGTTACTTATGTAAGTATTCTAAAATTTATTGCAATTCAATTGAAAAAGCTCTTTTAGACTCGACTTGATTACTTATGCATGTGTGTGTGTGTGAACAACTAAACATATAAAGAGATAATATTAAAATAGGCTTAACAAGGTTCTTGAGCCTATCGACTATAAAATCAAATGGTTAATATTAAAAACCAACCTATAATATGACATTTTTTCTATTTGCAATCTCTCTCTTTTTTTTGTACAATTACACCGCAGAGTTCATGATTTTTTCAAATTGCAACCTAATATCATTTTCTGATTACTTTTCTGGCCAAAATCGAATTTGATGTCCCAATTTTTTTTAATAACCAAAATACATGAAACTTACACAAAACACTACACATTTCAAACCGAACGGAAACCCCAAATCTATTTTATAATTTTATGCGATTCAAGCTCAAGTTGAGTAAAAAGTGAACACCAAATTGGATTTTGGTAGAAAAGTGGCCTGAAAATGGTATTAGGTTGCAATTGGGAAAAAAATTGTGAACTTTGGGTGCAATCAAAAAATAAAAAAAATTTAGGTTGCAAATTGAAAAAAACCGTACTTCAAATTGGTTTTTAATGTTAACCCTAAATCAAACATTATCAAGCTGGAAATCTCAAGCTTGATTCAATAAACATATATAACTCCCTACCTGAATGCGCGGTTGACAGTTTCTCCGGTCAGAGCATGGGTGGTTCCAACAGCATCATCTCGACGAATTACAACCCTTGTTGTTGCTATAGCATCAATACCTTCAGTGACTGCATTCATGGAGTACTCCACCAGTGTAACAGGAACCTTTGCAAAAGTAAATATAATGATTTTTCAGATTGAAAAAAATCTAGTGTGCTAAAGATACAACAAAACTTTGTCCCAAACTCAGCTTTACCCCAGAACAGACAAAAAAGTTTATCATTTGAAGAAACTGGGAATTACTTTAGTTAGTTTCAGACCTTAACAATGAGATCAATCGCTTTATACGCTGCATCAACTGGTCCTGTCCCGACTGAACAAGCAATATGTTCGTCTCCGTTTGCATTAGTGAGTTTTACTGTTGCAGTTGAAAGGCCGAGGCTCCCACATGTAACCTATTCATATGGGACATTGATTGCAAATTGGCCGGACCATCCAAGATTAAATTCACAATCAATCGTTACCCTAAACAAGTAGGACGTACCTGTACATCTTCAAGTTTCCACACAACTTGAGGCTGGAAAATTTCGTCCGAAACCAAGGCAATCAGGTCATCATCAGTGATCATCTGCAAAATTCTTAACATTTAAAATGGAGGCTCTGTGTATCTGCACACTATCAGTAAACATGTAAAAGCATGTGTGCACCTATTATCAGTTACATAGCATATCATGGTTTTAACTAAGTAGAGCTTTTAATAAAAAGCAACAAATTCTCATGCCACATAACTGTGATGCAGGTTAAGATTTTGAGAATAATGCAGGAGGAGTTGCAACTCATTCAGAAAATATGACAGATGATCAAGTCCTTGTAAGAGTGTCCACTTGGATGCAAGGAGATAATCTAATGTCCTCGTAAAACTATCTGGTATGAAAACCAATATACCAACAACAGCTTCAATGGTCCCTCATGCTTTCCATATCCAACTTATTTTTAGGATGAATTTGGATTGAAGGATTCGAAGATGGATTAAAAATCCATAGTGGCAAATTTGATTGATACTTGTTTGGATTTGATATAAAATTGAAATCCATCAATTTCATTATAAGCTTAATTTTGAGTCATTTGGGCAAATCCTTGTATTCAAATTACTCAATCCAAATGCAATCTCAGAGAATTTCAAGTACCTTTTTGTTTCCTGCTATATCTTTGAAGCGTGCAAAATGATCATCAAGTTCCTTCCCATTAATATCATATCCAAGCTACAACCATATTCATAGAAGACAGGTTGATACATTGTAGAATTAATTACCAATACTTCAAAAAAATTAGCTCAATTTACCTCCAACATTTTCGCTTTTAAAGCATGGCGTCCACTGTACAGAGTGTGTCAAAAAATCACATGCGTAATATATAGAAAGCTCTTCCACATATGAATGTCAAAAAATACTGCTTTACTTTCTTCTCTAATCTTCTGTTGTCATGCTAAGTGTCAATGTATTTACCATATCAACTAATGCATGCAATTGTTTGTACATAATTCACGCAGAACCACATTTTAATATGAAGCTCACTTTGCAGTTTTTTGAACAGTAGCAGACTTAATACTTTTCGCAAATAAGATCATCTATGTTTGAGAAACCTTAATGTAGGGATAAGTCCACACATTTTTCTCATCACACATACATACTGGAACTAGTTTTAATGCCACAATCTAGTGCTAATTTATGGCGCAAAAAAAAAAAAAAACATGGTGGAAGCACAACGTAAGGATACTGTTTTCTATAATAACTTCCTCCATTGGTTTAAACAAAGTTTAATCACCACAAAAATCTGGAAAACTTGCAAGAAATAAAGGAAAATAAGAGAACATGAAAGCAGCATTATAAGGGTACCAGCATACCTGAGTTTCCCAAGCACTATACCAGATTCATTTGAACGAACAAGCCCAATATCCTCTGGAGATATAATTTCATAAGTATTTTTATGTTTAAGCATTCCATCCTACAGAAAGATATTACCCAATATGTAATAAAAAAAGGACTTGTGGGAGCATAACGACTGTTTCAATAGGTATAAGAAAACAAAAGAAAGATGTAAAAAAACATTAGCGGGGATTTGTAAAAAGTGCAGGTCTAAAAATGAAAGGAATAGCCATTTCCCAAGAAAAACAAAATCTGGAGTGATATGAAAGATGGTATATACATTTTATCATTGTTCTTACATAGGATCTTACTTAAGAAACAAGTACTTATGGTCTATAACCAACTCTGAAAAGCCCAAACCAGCTAGTCTAAATTTGGATTAACTTGCACGAACTAAAATCTGAAAAAATTAGGCCTAAGTTTATCTTCATCATAATCTCAGGTCATGGCTCAAACCACTGATGAAAAGGTTGGTAAAGGAGATCAGAAGCCAAACATTCAAACCTCATGATGGCAAAGCCATAGATCATAAAATTTTGGGATAATTGCCGGAAAAATCACGAAGTTTACTTAATTTGCAATTTTAACCAACTTTTTAAATATTAGCAAATATAACATGAACTTTCATATTCTTTTGCAATTTTAACCAACAGGTAGATTTCGGGTATGTTTATTTTGACAATAACTTCAAACCATTTCAAAATTACTATCATTTTGAATGTTAAGTCATTATTCTATTTTGAAATGATGCGAGTCATTTTCAAAACCAACATATTCAAAAACTACCCGTTGGTTAGAATTGCAAAAAATATGAAAGTTCATGTTATATTTGCTAATATTCAAAAAGCTGGTTAAATTTGCAAATTCATTAAAGTTCGTGATTTTTCTGGCAATTAACCCTAAGATTTTAAATAATTTCAGGAGGCAAACGAGGAGTCAATAAGCCATTGACTTTGTCCTTCTTATCTTGTAACATTAACCAAATAGGTGTAGGATGAGTGCTATTGACTAATGAAATTTTGTGTTGAATGCAATAGTTGTTCTCTGCTATACATGCATTACAAAGTGAAGATAGAGACGAATTCGTAATCAATCTATATTCTTCTCTCCTGCTACCAATGAAAACCAAGCTCCTAGTTATTGATCGTTTTTCTATACTGACCTGATGGATGCCACTTTCATGGGCAAAGGCATTAGCTCCAACAATTGCTTTGTGTGGCTGGACACGTAGGCCGCTGTACTCTTCAACCTGCAAAGCCATAATAAAAATTGCTCAAAACAGAATGAATTCTATTAACAAAAGATCAACAAATAAAAAGTAGTTGGACGTTTTACCATCTTGCTTGCCATCATAAGGTGTTGAGTATTGATCCCTGTATAAAGGCCATCCAATAGTTGCTCTCCTCGGCATTTCAAGGCCATCACAACCTGCAGTGAAGCAATAAAAGTCGCTCAATTTTCAGGAGAAGCATGATTATAAAGCAAAAATAGAGGATAAGGCTGAAGGACCTTAAAAGTCAACCAACCAACATGTCCTAAGGGGTTTCATGTGTGGAAAAGGCTGGAACACTCTACAGAATATTTCAGACTTATTTTTGATAACTACATCAGATAAAGTTACTTGTTAATAACCTGAATTCCAGATCGATAAATTACTACATGCTCGTGTACATTGAGGTCAACTTTTCAACACTAATAGAGTAATAATATTCACAGATACAAGAAGCACACCTCCTCTAATGAAGCATTACCAGCTCTTTCACCAATGCCATTAATGGTCACCTCTACTTGCCTTGCACCAGCATGTGCCCCCTGAAGTCAAATAAGCACAAATGTTGATACAACATGAACTAGGTCACATTAGTCATTGCTAAGTATGAGAGACACTGCATACCGCCAGAGTATTAGCAGTAGAAAGTCCTAGGTCATTCTGGCAGTGTGTTGAAATTATCACGTTCTCAATTCCAAGGGTTCTGGCTTTTATATCGGCAATCAGCTGTCCAAATTCAGTAGGCAAAGTGTAGCCAACTGTATCAGGAATATTGAGGGTTGTTGCCCCTGCACTTATCACTTCTCCCAGAATTTTGTAAAGGAACTCCCTGTCTGATCTGTGAGGAAGACGATGAGATAAAATAAATAAATAAATACATGAAGCGGAAAAATCTATCCGGAAGACTTCTACTAGTATATGAAGCAATCCTACAACCTTATTTCTCCAAAGACAATGTGGCAGGACGAGGAAAGGGCTAATATGGTGGCTTTCACTAACATGCTGTCAATATTATAAATAAGATTATAACCTTTTAAATTGTCTACGACTCATAACAGGTGCACGAGGATATAAAATATCTTCTAAAAGATTTCAAGAATTCTTAGGTCTTTTACCATGCACATCTTAATTAAAAACAATCTATCCTCCAAGGGTATAATAATGGATTGCCAATTGGTTTAATCTATTGCTAAACAAAAGTCTAGCTAATTCCAATACATCTCCCAGTTTCAATAGCTCAAGAGAAGATACATATTGCAATCGACAAAAAATCCGAGCTGACGGTAGAGGAACAGCAGTTAAAAAAAATGAATGACTAAGGCTTCTGAATTGTACATTCCACAGACAAATTTTTCATTTTCAGGATTTGAGCTGTCTAACAATGGAAACTTTTTGGAACCATAGTTGGAAAAATTCTTCAAGTTTGCAGTTTGTGCGTTCCCATTATAGCTTTATGGATTCTTTTCAACCACATATCCATGTCAAACAATATACCAGTCAGTAGAGCATCACTTAAAAATAAATTAAGTATTATAGATACTTATTTGAATATATTCGAAACAAGGACTCAATTGTGTAATGCCGATTCTACAAAAGAATACTTATGCAAAAGGTATGATCCTTTCCTGATCCAATACGCATGAAACTATATTCAAATCCATAACATTATGTAGGGCTCTAAATGAATCGAGTTGAGCCGAACAGACAACTCTTTAAGCTTGTTGAAATGTTATCGAGATTCATAAATTATGTTTGAGCTTGTTTGATAATTAATCAAGTTGAGTTAGAATGAGCTTAATCAAGCCGAATACAAGTCGAGCTTGAGTAGTTGATATTTTTATACTTATCGAGCTCTAGATTTTTATCAAACATAAAATTATGTTCATCATAAAAATAGTAAACAGAATCGAGATTCCATCAGTGCTAGATCGTCGATCTAATTGTTTGTTCGACACATATCTATTGAATCGAGCTGAAAGCATACATTTAAAAAACAACCATGAATCAAGTTATTAGATATGAATTTTCACCCTAGCACTATGAAACAAAAGAATCATATGTTCATGACCACAAGTTCAAGATAAGAATGATAACTCAAAAAAAAAAAAGCATACCTTCCAGCATCTTCAGGGCTAAATTCGACGTCGTTGCAACCCAAACTCCTAGCATAAGCTACCATAGTCTTAGCCTTATCAATCACCTCCTCCGACGTCATTTTCAGCTTGTATTTCATGTGAATTTCACTGGTGGCGATAAATGTGTGAATCCTCGGCTTCTTCGCATACTTCACCGCCTCCCACGCCTTGTCAATGTCCCTCTTATTGCACCTCGCTAACCCACAGATTACCGGAACATGATCGGTGTCGGCGTTCCCCACCTCTAGGGCAATCAATTTGACGGCGTCGCAGTCGGCGTTGGAGGAGGCGGGGAATCCGGCCTCAATTATGTCCACGCCGAGGCGGGCGAGCTGTCGCGCTATGTCGAGCTTCTCCTTGGTGGTCATGGTGGCGCCGGGGGACTGCTCGCCGTCGCGGAGAGTGGTGTCGAATATGCGGACATACTTGGGGTCGGAAATATGGTCGGGGAAGTACTCAGGGCGGCGGAGTGAGCAGCGGATGACGGCGGCGGCGCTTCGGAAGTGTAGTGAGCGGAAGAGGGGTGTGTTGAGTGGAAACGAGTAGGATAGTGGTGCTCTGATGGGTTGCCGGGAAATGCAAACGCAAGACGTCATTTCTGAAGGTTGAAATCTAGCTTAAGAGTAAGGCGGCGGCGGCGGCGGCGGCGGCTGGATTTGGGTGTCGCTATTTGCACACGGGTGTCGGAATTGCAGTGAGAGTATACTCAGCTCTGCTTAAATGTTTTATTATATAATAACATTATTTATTATTCCTTTAGGTCCACAAAGTCAACACACACATAATTTTCATTTATTACATCAAAAGAAAAGACTATTAAAAGGAACTATTAACTATCTATTTTTAAACATTACTTATTGTTTCTAGAGATTATTAATGTTTCCGAGTAAAAGAAATTGTGTATATAACTTACAATTAAATCAAAACTTATTTACAGCTAGCTAAATAAAAGAAATTAATTTAAAAGTAATATTTTGAAAATAAAAATAATACATGTTGGTAACTTGGTGTGTAAATTTGGATGAACCAACCTAGTCAATCAACCAATGAAAGTCAAAACGAAAGCTGACTTTATAAATTTTCATTCGACTTGATCTTGATTGTAGATTTTACCGAAATCACAAATTTATCTTTATAAAATCACATATTGTATTGTCATTTTACTGAAAAAGTTATAAAAAAATGGTTTAGATTCACTTTGAAAATTATCGAGCACAATTGAATAAATCTTATAAATAATTTGATAATGTATGTACACTTGGTTTTGAAAGATGTTGTTAATAACAATCGGTGCATTTCTCAATTATTATTATTTTTAATTACAAATCTTCCATCATGCTTATATAAACTTAATTTTCTCAAATTATGAAGTATATCTTGTTCTAGGAATATTTTAGAAAAAAGTTGACTATTAATGGTGATAACTTTTGGTGGTTTACAAATAATTCCAAATACAGGATGATGAGTAGTGGAAAATAAAACTTATCCTTTTTAATGGATAAGAACTGCTCACACTTGATAAGATCACACTATATTAATAAAATTGTCATTTAAAATACGTAAACAATCTATCTCTTAAAATTTCATAAAGCATTTCAATAAAACACTTTCACTATTCAAAACTTAATAAAAGAAAATTAATATTAATCTTTAATAATTATCCAATCAATTCTTAAAAAATCCTGGAAAATTAAAAATTATAAAAAATTTAATAAATGTTCAATCAATTCTTAAAAACTCCTCAAAAATTAAAAATTAAAAATATCTTCATGCACAAATATGTCTATAAGAAATGTACAAATATTGTCAATAAAAAACCTGTGAAGATCAAAATGACTAACTACATCAGTCGTTTAATCATAAAACATTCTTTATTTTGTATAAATAAACATTCTTTTTTTTTTTTTTTGTGTACATATCTCTTCAAACCTCATAAAGGATTACAAATAAAACACTTTGACTATTGACAAACCTTTTAATTTGAATTCAGTTTTATCAGTCACACATCATTATATCCTAAACGCTTTTATTAATTTCTCATTTTATGTTCTTTATCTTAGTTTTTAACTTTTTTTAATAACATCAAAATGAAAAATAAAATAAAAATAATATTAAATTTTAATAATCTTCAACAAAATTCATTGATTCAATACACGCTCAATCAATCATAAAAAAATTCTCAAAAATTAAAAATTAATTCAATAAATATGCAATCAATCCTAAAAAATCCTCAAAAATTGAAAATTACAATATATGAATTGAGTAAAAAAATCAAACTTCTACCGCAATGTAGAAGGATAAATTATTAATCAATTCTCAAATTCTCAACAAAATTTGTTCATTCAATAAAATATTAAATTAGTCCTCATGGAATTCTTAGAAACCCTCAACCAAATCTTGATTCAACAAATGTTAAAATTGAAATATAGAATATCAAAAAAATAATAATAATAATTACAATTTATTTGGAATGAGCTCTGAAAAAAAAAAGTTAAAAACTAAAATATAGAATCTGAAATAAGAAATTAATAGAGGGAGAGTGCGCAAATGCATATTTTATAGGATGAAATTTACAAAAAAAGATATAAATATTATTAAAAGAGAAGAGTAAGAAATAACAAGTACATTGATCACCAAATATATATTAATTTTGGAGTTGGACTGGTGTGCAACTAGTGCATGGATCTAAGATCCATGCACTCGGGTCGGATCGGGCTGAATACGACCCGAATCCGCACATTTTCTTCTTTTTTTTCCGCACATTTTTTTTTTTTTGGTCCTGACATTTATGTTGTGTTAGACATGTCTTTATATTATATTAGTCATACCTTTATATTATATTAGTGATACCCTTATTTTCAGATTTCATACTTTAACCCTAAACCCTAATTTCGGCACAATAAACTCTAATTTGGCACAAGTTGTAGATATTTACATTTATATGATATTACTCATACATTTATATGAGATTATTTATACATTTATATCAACATAAACATACATTTATGTAATATATATAAATGTACAACTAACATAATTAAAAGATATGACTAACATAACTAAAGGTATGTCTAATATAACTAAAAGGTATTAATATGTCAGTTTAAAAAAAATGCTAAGGTACAACTAGCCTTACAAAAGGTATGTCTAACATAACTAAAAGGTATGTCTAACTATACTAAAAGGTATACTTAACATAACACTAAAGGTATGACTAACATAACTAAAAGGTATGTCTAACACAACTAAAAAGTATAGTTAACATAACATAAAAGGTATGTCTAACATAACTAAAAGATATGTCTAACACTACTAAAAAGTATGTTTAACATAACATAAAAGTAAGGCATCTAGGAGCATGTTTGAGCGGATTTTGTCCGCAACCTAGAGGCCTGCATGCAAGCATGTGCGAGCGCGTACGAGTGCGTGACGGGTCGGGTCGACTCGTGTACACGATTGTAGGGTACGTGCACCAGTTGTATGTAAGTTTTTGTCTTAATTTTTAACTTGCAACAAAAATTATTAGAAAATAAATAATAATAAGAAAGACAGTACAAAACCACCTCGACTAATGATAACTTTTTTTTTTCTACAAGAACTTTATTCTTCTAGAGAGAAAATTAAAATGGTGTCGTATCTGTATTTGTTGATCTTATATTATAGACAAAAACTTTTATACAACTGGTGTGCGGACCCTACATCCGTGCACTCAGGTCGGGTCGACCCGTCACGCGCTCGTACGCACCCACACGCACCTCTAGGTCGCGGACAAAATCCGTCCAAACATGTTTTCAGGTACCTAACATTTATGTTGTGTTAAGCATACCTTTTAGTAGTGTTGGACATACCTTTAAGTTATATTAGACATATCTTTTATGTTATGTTAACTATACTTTTTAGTTGTGTTAGACATACCTTTTAGTTATGTTAGTCATACATTTTATGTTATTTAAATATATCTTTTAGTAGTGTTAGACATACATTTTAGTTATGTTAGACATATCTTTTGTAAGACTAGTTGTACATTAACATTTTTTTTAGACATACATATTAATACCTTTCATACCTTTTAGTTATATTAGGCATACATTTAGTTATGTTAGTCATACCTTCTAATTATGTTAGTTGTACCTTTATATATATTACATAAATGTATGTTTATGTTGATATAAATGTATAAATAATCTCATATAAATGTATGAGTAATATCAAATAAATGTAAATATATACAACTTGTGCCAAATTAGGGTTTATTATGTCAAAATTAGGGTTTAGGGTTCAGGGTTAAAGTATTACATAAAAGTATGAAATTTGGAAATAAATGTATCACTAATATAACATAAATGTATGACTAATATAATATAAATGTATGACAACATAAAGGACAGGGCCAAAAAAAAATGCGTGGAAAAAAAAAATGCGCGGATCCGAATCGGATTCAGCCCGACCCGAAGAGTGACTATATTATACTCCATTCATTCACATGAGTGTCCTTTTTAAGGCTCACTCTTGTAACTAAATTAATTCTCATTTTAGACTATAATCCAACTTGATCTCAAAATTGTCCCTACCAAAAAATAAAAAAAGCAATCCCATACTTTCCAACTCACTAGCATATATACTTTTCCAACCAAAAAAGGTCGTTGATAGAAATATATATATATATATATTGAATTAATTTTGTTGGGATATTTTCATTTAGGTTTTGATGAGACAATGTATTTTTAGATGACTTTTTAGAGTACCCTTTCTCCACGTTCTATAAGTGGATTTCTAAAAGATAAGTTTATATTTCTTTGTCTTGAGTTGTAACATTATAAGCATCAGAAAGATAAAGAAAACTGAGTTAGCAGGATTTTGGAGATGAAGATTTCTTGAAGACTGATTTTCAATAAGAAAAGTCAGTAAGCTGAAGATGGGACCAGGATCGGAAGCTAAGTCAGTAAGTAGACAGAACAAATAGTAGTATGGAAGATTGGGAGCTGACTGTAGGATTCTGGAACAGGAAACTGTTCAGGATCAGGAAGTTGTCGCAGGTCAAAAAGCTGACTACAGGTTTCGAGAACAAGAAGTTGTTCTGAAATAGGAAGCTGACGTAGATCAGAAAGCTGACACAAAACAGTAAACAACAACTACAAGCTAAGCAGAAAGCTGTAAGTTATCTAACTAATTCCTTTCAGTACGAGGAATATTTTATGAATGTTGTACGAGGATTGACTCCTGTCAAGCATCCGTTAGATATAATTCTGTGTCAAGTCAATGAGGTGAGGTCACTTAGACCCGCGGCTCTACAACAAGGACTGTAGCCGAGGAGTGACACCTTTAATGCGAATCAGATAAGGACGGGCCCTTGTACCCGGTTTTTCCAGGCACATTAATTGCAAGAGATTTGGAGATCAAATTTGAATTGCTACAAGGACAGTGTCTCTCTTCAACAGACATTTTCCTATATATATATATATAAAAGGATGGAGTGACCTTGGAGACAACTAAATCTCTAAGCGATCAAATTTTCTTGAGATATCAACCTTCAAGCTATTCTCAAGCATTCTAAGTTCAGTCACTCAACCTTTTGAAGTAGTCACTCAAGCATTCAAGCTTTCAAGTTCAAGACTGTCTTCATTGCTGCACCAGTTGAAGAAACCATATACGTTTAACATTTGTGTTGTGTGCTAGGTTGTTTTATACTTTTGGTGTCCTTAATTGACAGGATTAGATTCTTGCTAAGTGTTAGTCTTGTGTAGGCTTATAACTTTGTGTGAGTTTTGTACCCTGTGTGGGATAGTGCCTAAAAATCTGTAGATTCCAGTAGATAAACTTGTTAGGAAGAGGTTTGTAAAGTTAAGGCTTGTAAAACGAATTGACTTAACGAAGTTCCTCCTCTGAGAAGGAGTAGAGTGGACGTAGAAGAATTACACCACCTTCGAACCACTATAAACCATAAGTGTTTACTGCTTTTATCTACCTGCTGCATTGCATTGATATATCTTGCTGCATATATCATCAGCATTCTGCAAAAGGTTTCTGTTAAAAGCATTCTTTAGAAAAGAAAACTATTTTTCAAAGAAAACTCTATCTTAAGTTTATTCCACTGCATACTGTGATGACCGGGTTAGAAACCTGAATCAGCATTCTGTCAGGTTTCTGAATCGAGTCAGGTTACTCCATTCACTGTTGTATCAGGAACCTGTTTCACTAAAAAGTTTAAAAACGAAAAATCGATAGAGGTTCATTCACCCCCTCTGAACCTCTGACCACTTGAGATCTCCCTTTCATCTTTCGAGCCATAGTTACGAGAGATAATAATGAGGTCTAGTGTTGTAGCTTATCTAAGAGTGTACAAAAACTCTTAAAAAAAATGAAGAGTGTATTATATTTTCATATAGGAAAGAGAGACTATATATATATATATATATATACTGATATTAAAAGAGAAAATTTATCAAAATTTACCTATTTGCTACATTCTCTTCCAAAAATGTCTTGTTATAGAAAAATATAAAGAAAAAAAAAATACATGACTTTCTAACATAATATAATTTATTGTAAGAAATTTACTTTTTCATATTGATCCACTAGTTTTTTTTTTTTAAATCGTCTTTTCTTTTTTTAATATAGATTTTGTGATAAAAGAATTTAATAGAAGAAAATTCCTACTCTTTTGGAATTTATGTACTTAAAATGGATTTTGTATATTTATAATAACATAACAATTTGAATATACACAGATATTAATAAATGGATGACAGAAAAGCAAATTATTCTTACATGTAAATGAGATGATGCCTTAAATGAATATAGGACAATAAATCAATAACATATGCATGTATATCTTTTGAGTTTTTGTAGGTCCATAGCCAATAAAAGGTTAGTATGAAGTAAAGTATTTATCTGTTGCCTCGAAATAAATATACCAGGTCTTTCCTATACAATAGCCAAGGTCACAAAACTAACTTACTTTCCATCATCACTGCCACCAAATTGTGTAGAATTTCCATTCCAAAACGCATTTCTATCTTTGAACCGACTATCATCATTGTCGTGTTTCAAGGTGTGGATGTTCCCACCAAAGCCAGAAGGCCTACTCTTCTTGTTGCGGTTGGGTGTACTTTGGTCCGATGAGTCGGGTTGAGAAGGTGAAGGTCTACCCCCATTCCTAAGGGTACCTTGAAGTGAAGGATTCGGGCCTGCAATGGGGAAAAGCAGTCGAATTATGTTTAGTTAAGGTGGATGCATTGACGATCAATAATGGACACACACGTAACACCTTCCGATCAAAAACCATTAGTCACATTAGAAAAAAGTTTCTGGTGATAGTAAAAAACCATCAGCAATCTCTTTTCAGTTCCCACACATGTATGTATATCTTCAGAAAGAGGGATATATATAGTACTCACTATATTGCCATATGCCACTTTCGGATTGGGTTGCACTTGGTGAGCTGCCACCTCTACCAAGATACGAGAAAATGTTTGCATATGATAAAATTCTTTTCACGGATGCCCAATATCCTTCACTTGCATTCGAAGAGCCATCATCATTTGAAGAAAAAGATTGGTGCTGTGAAGGTCGTCCACTGTTATGTGGATTACTCCGGTTTTGTGGAACCACAATCAGTGCCTGCCGATTGGAAAGGCCCAGTTCTGATATTGTGCAATCCAACTCTGTTCACAATAGAAGCCGAGAAACAAAAGATTAGAAGCATGAACATTTTAAAGTATTTCTGATAGTAACACGAGTGAGTACTTCATTTCACAGACAACATAACATCATATGAACTGACTAATAAACTGACACTGAATTCCAACATAATAAAGAAAAATAACTTTTACGTATCAAAATGAAAGATGGAAATTTCAAGTCTAATACTCTAATACCGTAAACCTGTAAGAAATTCTAATATTCTAAAGATCATGTCTGACCAGTTAAGGTTTAACATTATGCAGTCATGAGAGGTGTAAGTTATGTATAAGCATCCAAAGAGGCATGCATAAATAAGTTTGTTTGATTTAAAGCTTACACTAAATCAGTAATTCTTGCCTAAACTTGGGTGCTCATTGATTTGATTTCATGGGAGATTTTCAGCACCTTTGCCCAATTCATCAGAATGCAAAGAGGAAGATAACATGATCAAGCTTTAAAGAGTTGTTAATCGGTCATGTGGGGGGTGGGGGGGGGGACCCATAGTAAATAATAGCTAAAAAATTATATAGAAATTAGCAAACATAGCATACCTTGGTCATTGAAAACCTTGCGAGGGTAAGGAATTGCTATACTAAAAGAGCCCAAGCTGCTTGTTTGGTTTTCACATATATAATCTTTGACCATTTTCAAGGTATCCATCACAGTGAACTTAACTTGTAAGCTAGACCCCTCAGGCAGCCTGATATTTAGGATAACATCATTTGATTGGATGGTGGTGGAACCTAAGGCTTCAGCTTTCTGAACTTCTGCAGTGTCCTCTATATTAACTTGTGCCACTTCATTAGCTTCATTGATAATCTCTCTGCTACTGCTCAAGTGATTATCACAGAAATCTATGTTTTTTTCTGGGACAGGAGGTGCAACCTTTGGGTTATTTTGACCAATCTCAACAGGGTCCCCTGATGCATTTCCAGTTTCAATTTTTGAAATAGACACATCAAGTTCACCATTGTTCAACACATTAGAAACAGCTGGTTTAGGTAAAGCCATATCATCCCCCTTAGAATCTATATCCTGTTCATAAAAAGACATCCATACAATTCAAAGCTATCAGAATACAGTTAACACAAATAATAACCAAAGCAAAAATAGAGTGACCTTGGAAGCATCTTCATTAGAGTTCATATGTTCTGTTGTCTCAGAAAGTAATGGTTGACCAGCATCCTGAGATGGCATATCACCATCTCTCCGTGAAGCTGAGACACTTGTGCCTGGTGTCACTTGCTGAGATGAAGCAGTCTCAGAAGTTCCAGCAGTGGTTTGTTTACCAGAAGCAAGTGCAGCAGTCAAGAAAGTTGCAGTTGTTTCCTGAACCACAAAGATTCAGCGCATAATGGGCTCAAGTAACAAAAAGATAATAACAATTCATACTTGATACAATGCATACAGATGGGGGAACCACAACAGCACAACACACACCCACAAAATCAAACAAGAATTTTGGCTGAAAAATAGTATGGTAGAGACGATGGGAAACCATGTTAAGTAGGAAGAAATTGACGCCCATGTTAGATGGTGATGGTAGTGGTGGCAATGGTAATGTTAGAAGTAACAAAGAGGGGATTAAGGAATGTGGCAGAAGAGGGAATAGAAATGGGAAGAAGAGGAGATATAAAAGATCATTGGAAAGTCAAACAAAAGCAAGTTGAAGACATAGTCCTCACCAGACAACACAGTTTTCTTGTTTCAGCCCAACTTGATTTTATTCTAAAATCAGTTAGGTTCGGTTCAACCAGATCATGAACTAGAGAACTCAAACCTTGAACGAATTTGGTCAAAAATTTATAAAATGAGTAACATAATCCGCAAGCCCCCATTGACAATACGCATGTGGCATACATCCATCAACATATAAACAAATAATTTAAAAAAAAAAAATTAGCAATCGGTTCAAGACAGAAAATAAGATATTGAAACAGGCAGCAGGGGAATAGGGGCTTTTCAGAAGGACAAACATGGAAAATATTCTAATGAGCGTTGTACAAACCAGTATAGCCCACCTTAAGATGAAGACTTAACCAAGCCTTCTCAAGATTGGACGCAAGAACATCAGCATCGACAAAACCCTCTAAAAATTTTGTCAAATCAGAGAGACAAGAAAAGTGTTAAGAGTAGCAACGACAAATAAGCATCAACTGCTTCACAAAATGAATTTCTTTTGCTATTAAAGAAACCAATAATACCTTTTTGCCAAAGTTTTACACCAGTGTATCCAACAGCAGTTATACAAGGGACGGATTGCTGTGGATCTGCAGAGTTTAATTAAAGGATACAAACTTATTCTGTTTTCTTCAAGTATACATTTCAAGCCTATTTAGTTGCATTCAGCTTAACACTGAGAGAAAGAGAGTGAGAGGGAGGGAGGGAGGGAGAGAGATAAAATTTTATATTTGCGTAAACAAGACTCTTTTTTCTTTTTTACAATTGCCACTCTCTAATAATACAGTATAATATTTCCAAATCTTAAAATCAAACTGATCATGCTAGTTTCTAGTAAGATTTTATACGTGTATCATCCCAACCAACCAGGCATTTCTTCTAATTTTGAGGCACAACAGTGTGAGTATAGCATTACTTAACATAATTCCTACTACTTACAGTACTTAGATACAGCTTATTTTCTAATATTAATGCAGCAAACTAGTGAGACCCAATACCAAATTTTTTAACAACGGATATGATCTTCAAGGGATATCCCCAGAAAGAGACAAACAGTTTCCATAGTCAAGGCAGTGACAGTGACAATTGAGTTCATGTTAAGGCCTACCCAAGCAGATGTTGTATGAAGGAATAATGCTTGTATCTTTCCCAATCGAAACCAATGTTTCATTTAACAGAAAATGACTTAAATACTGCTAAAAAAGCATCAGGTTCGATATTCTAGTAGTTATAAAGTAGTTTATCTAATACACGCAAAAACGAGCCACATTAACTAATACTGTAAACAGTTATTTTTATCCCTGCTGCGTTATGATTTTTAGCCAAAAACAAAGTAATAATGCCTCCAAGTTCCTGAGCTTCCACTCACTATGCCTACTTGTTTCTGTAATCCACATAAATTATATTGCTTCACTGTGTTTATATTTAACTAACAGTCAACACAAAAAGACGAAGATTTTCAATGAATAATTGAATATCCTAATTGACAATGTCAGATTAATCACCAACAGTTAAATTGTGTGATTGATAAGTAGCTCCAGAAAAGGATACATATTGCTGCAAAATTTGATGCTTCAGCACTTCCTTCCAAGATGTGTAACAAAATGCAGTACTTTGACAATGTTTCAGAAACCTGGATGCAGTATGAGGTCATAAGAACAGCAACAGAAACACTCATTAGTTTTCAATTACATAAAATCAGTAACAGAAAAGGGTGTTCTCTGTGCATAATGGAAAGAGCAAACCTACTTTTGGATCGATCCATGTGGATGTTTCTAGTAGTTTTGACTCCGGATTATCACCTAGAAAAGAAAAATTAGATTGTATAAAGTTAGGAATTCTTGTTTATTGATGATTAAAAATTACAAGATGTTAATGTCTAGACTCTTGGAAAGTCAATGGCAACAAAAAAGTTCATCATAATGGTAAACCATGTACAACAGAAAACATGCAGTACCTTACAAACTAACAGGAAATCTATAAATATATAATAATAGGACCACAACCCAAAATAGAAAACCCAATTTTCCCACCCAAAATTCCTTTCCATCTTTGGTAGGTTGACTTTCAATTCATTTAATTGCATTTATGTTTTCCATAATCAATTTTACCTATTATTTAATTTACCTATCGAATACTACTTAATGGAACTTTCATGTTCTCTATCCATTATTTATTTTAAATTGGAAAACTTAATATTTATGAAACATTTAGGGGGTGGGGGCTAGGTAGGATTTTTTTTCTTTTTTTATAATACAAAATCATAATTTCATATTACACTAATTTTAAATTCATTTTTAATGCATGCATGATGTATCGAATTTATCATTATTATTTGTAATTTTATTTATAAGTTGGGGGGTTTTAAATTAAATAACTTCATTTAAATTCATTTTAATGCATGATGTATCAAATCCATCATTTTTATTTGTAATTTTGTATATTCTCATTTTTATTCTGCATTTGTAATTTTGAGGGGTGAGGGTGATCAACTTTTTAAACAAATCACAATTTCAAATTATAACTTCTCCATTTAAAACTATAACTTCAAACTTTTGGTATAATGGTTAAAATTAAACTACAAATATGTCAATCCATGCAACGCATGAGAGAAATAATGGTACTAGACAAACACATGCAAACAAAGAGTGTTATACAGCCCAAATTTAATAAACATTCTCGTTGAAAACTTGAAAGTCACCTGTGAAAGAAAGAGTTTTTTTCAACCACAACTTAAATTTCATTCTTTTCTAACCAAGAGAGATTTTTTGAACACCTCTAGTCTTTTTACCCCTACCACCTACACAAGTACATACATTAAAACTGAGGCCAGTTTGGCCTAACCTTACCAAAAGAACTAGGACATTCCATCTGAAACAACACATCCATCAAAACCTAAATTCTCCCACTCTAACACGTGCCATCAAAACCCAAATGAGCATAATTGGCAAAAATGGCTAATTGAAAATTAAACTTAAGTTGTGACTAAAATAGAATATTCTTTCACAACTGGCTAAGTTAGCAGGTTTCCACCAAATTGAACTAGCAACTGCTAGAATTGTACAAATCATAGAGGCAGTTCACTTCAACAGACTAGCCTTAATCATTTAAGAAACAATATTTTGAAATATCTCTGTAAGAAGGCAAAAAAAGGTATGCAAAAACACACTCACACACACACACAGAAAATTCAACTCTAAACTTTTACCTAAAAGTATTTCACCGGCTGGAATCCCTACTACCTTTGTCCAAGTACTTCTACAACGTCTGAACATGACATGTAATTTTTATGGTCATCCTCCAGCTAATTATGATGTATTCTAGGATGCTCTCTCAATTGAATTAAAATCCCTCATCGTACCATAAAGTTAGAAACATAAATTTTCAAGAAAAGTATAACTAAACAACTTCATTGGTGTTCCATCTTCCTACTACAGTTCGAGGTCATTCACAAATCTACTAGTCTTCATTGGTTAGAAAAACTCTAGTATTCCTCATTCTCATGCTTCAAAGTTCCAAATGAATCATTGAAAACTAATCTGAAAGTAGATCCATGTAAAGAGCACTTACCTGCAGTATAAACGACAAAAAGTTTCTTCTGCTGTTTCGCTTCAGCAATTGCTTCTGCTATGGAACCTCTAAACACAAGAGCCGAAAGTGACTGCTCCATCTACATACAACAAATGAACAGATTACCAGCCATAAATTTTCACCCTACAGATTATTTAGTTACCTAATCAAGAATGTGGCTGTGGTGCAAAATATAATAGACCCACACACAAAAACT
The DNA here is from genome assembly GCA_954870855.1 of Scutellaria minor. NCBI lineage: Eukaryota > Viridiplantae > Streptophyta > Magnoliopsida > Lamiales > Lamiaceae > Scutellaria > Scutellaria minor. The sequence continues at coordinate 10,935,369 of OX940725.1, read as the reverse complement.
AACAATTTGGAACAAAAACTCACCTATGCTTTCAAAATTTTCCGTCTTCCTTTTTCTTTTCGAGTTAAGTTTATCAATATTAATCCAAAAATTTCACTTTCTTAAATACAAGTTAATTTTAATCATATATATGATGTCCACAAACCAAATTTGCAACAAAATCAAGACTCGGAAAAAACAAAATCAAGACGTATCCTCTTCTAGAAAACATCTGAATTGTCTGATCATCTCCAGTACTCGGAAAAATCACTAAATATACATAAATCACAGAAACAAAACCTCCGCAACATCACTGATAAGCATGAATTCATGTATGATCAGTAAATAATCCTCACCTTAGCGGAAACGGAGTGAATTGAAGGAAGAAAAGGCAGTGTTGAGTTGAATCCAGTGTGTTGATTCTCCGATGTTGAATTTTTCCTCTCTTAATCTACCCTAAAAAATTAGGATTTATCCAGCTAGTTTCTAGACTTTGCCAGTCCACCCCAATTTTTAAGTAAATTACTAATTCACCCCTATGAACTTATTTTTAAACATAACTACATGTTATGTGTTGTACGTTTCTTTTTTTTTTTTTTTTTTAACAAATACTTGAATTAGATATTGTCTCGAATTATATCATGTAAGATAGAGACTCAACTTATTAAAGGTAAACAGACTTGAGAAGTTAGATTTGTATTAGGAAACTAATTCACAGATTCCACAACTTATAAATACATCACACAGTGCTTATAAAAAATGTTGAAAACCACAAATCAATATTCGATTATTGTCTCTTTGAGTACAAATGGTAGAATTATAATTTGTTGAATTAAATTTCAACAATGGAGGCAATTCAAAACGAGGCATTGTTGGAATGTTTGGAAACATGATTACGACTTCCGTTTTATGAAGAACATTATAAGTGCAAGGAACATCCAAAGAAGTACAACGTTGTTTATTGTGCAATTTGCAGGGAGGAACCCATATGTGAATTATGTTGGAAGAAGTGCAAGTCTCAACATGAAGAAGGTCATCACATAATTCTACTAAGTAAAAAAAATAGATGAGATTATACACACCCCATTTTTTAAAAAATGAAAGGTATAAAAGTATAAAATTTGGGATGTCTTTAGTATTTTTAGGGTATGTATAGCCCCACCCAAAAAAAAAAATTCTCTCTTTTTTTCCTCTGAAATTGTGTGTTATTTTGTTCTATATATATTGTGTTTGTTTTTCATGTTGTTTAGTGTTTATTACTAACAAATTTGTGATTGTTTGAGTAGGTTATGATATGTTCAAGAAGGGCAGCCATTAAAAAAGATGAGATTAACAAATATTTGGATGTATCAAATATTAAAATATACAATATAAATTCAAAAGATGCTGTGTACCTCAATCCACACGAAGAAGGAATTTCAAATCCACATTGCCACCCCAATGGTGTGATGGATAAGGACTTTCAATTTTGTTATATTGCTTGCAAGGTATATAAATTAGCATGCATGTCATTTTATAATTTTAAATTTAAATGAAAGTTTTTAGTTGTTTGAATTAATTTGAAAATTCTTTTAGCTATATTTTGAAATTTCAAGAACTAACATAATGCCAAGAATTAATCACATGTTTGCCTTAAAAGCCAAATCACTTCATCACTGTGAAAGGATAGTGAGCAAGTTGTCACGCACTTCGGAAAATTTGGGTCAAATTTTGTAAACATTGGATGGACTAAAAGGTTGACTTATGTCCAAACTCATATTTTATAGCCCAAATATTTAGTCCACTAAATAATGGTTTTGTAAATAGAATTTTTCTATAAAATGGTGGGCTTTGTACATAGATATTATAGAAAATCTTTAAGTGTGTAGGAAATATGTATGATCTTCTAAAACTAGTCTGGAAGATCCTTAGAATGTAGGAATTTGGGGAAGAGTTCTAAAGAACTTCTCCCCACCATTAGATTAAATAAATCACTATCATCCATTAAGGAGGTGAAATATTATAAATAGGAGTAGGATTCTCAATTGTAAACCAACCAACATTCCTTCCACAATTTAATAATATATTTGAACTTTCTTATAATATTTTGTATTCTTATTTTTGTACACTCACACAACATTTTTGGGAGAGAGACTACATTCCTTCCACAATTTAATAATATATTTGAACTTTCTTATAATATTTTGTATTCTTACTTTTGTACACTCACACAACATTTTTGGGAGAAAGACTGACTTAGCTACCGCAAAGGACGGAAATAAGTTGAATGACGCACGTGAAATGAGCTGAATGAAGCTGAATGACGCACGTGAGCTTGTTAAAGGAACAAGTCCGTGACAAAATGCTATATAATTAGTAATTTTATTGTTTTAATTAAATATTTTATTAATGATATATATACATTTCTTTAAATTTGACAGAAATGAACGGAGAATTTAATTTGCGAATAGAGAACATAATTGCAGAGAATCAATAAGAGACTAAATTAAATATTTTATTAATGATATATATATATATATATATATCTTTAAATTTGACAGAATATAAGCAAGAATTTAATTTGCCAATGGAGCAGAAATTTGTGACTACTGGTACTGGAAAAGAATGAAGGCAAGAAATTTGTGACTACTGGTACTGAAGGCAAGGAATTTGCCAATAGAGAACATAATTGCAGATAATTAACAAGTCGCATGAGAGGAATATCGATTATCTAGCTCTCAAAGAGCCATCTTAAATAAAATTTCTTATAGTTGTTTTGGGATAATTGTACGAAATCCTCTGTCTTTGTTATATAATGTCATATTACTATATTAAAAGACTTGATATTTATCCTTCTTTGATTATATTCCTTCTTTGATTATATTTTCCTTCTTTGATTATATTATCTTTGATTATATTCCTTCTTTGATTATATTAAAAGACTTGTAGGGCTCTTTTGCAATTGTAAATACTTTATTCAAACTTATTTTCTACATTAAAATATATTTCTTTATTTGTTTTCTAATGTTAATTTTTTATTTAGTTATTTGTTTTATCGTTATTATTGCCGACTGTTGATATGTATGTTTCTTTTTTACTTTTGTTTTCTTCCCTTCAAAATTTTTGCAATCTTATTTTTTTAGTTAACCCTTTGCATTAATATATGTATCAACCCCTTACATTAATAACAATAAATAAATAACTAAATAATAAATTAATATTATAAAAAAATGAACTATAAAAAAAAAAATAAAGAAGGAAACATTAATAACAATAATAAAAATAACCAAATAAAAAATAATATTGAAAAAACAATGAACTGAAAGAAACAAAAGTAAAAAAGAAACATACATATCAACTGTTGGTATTAATAACAATAAAACAAATAACTAAATAAAAAATTAACATTGTAAAAAAAATTGAAAAAAAAAAAAAGCAAATAAAGAAATAGGTGTTGGTGTAGAGAATAAACTTGAATGAAGTATTTGCAATTGCAAGAAATGCCCAAAAAAAAAGAGTCTTTAATATATTCAAAGAATGGTAATAAGAGCGCGTGTGTAACGCTTCCATAAACATTAACAGAATTGGGAAATTCGGGTTATATTTTGAAAACCACAAGAAAATTTAGCTCAATTTTTATAATAAAAGAGTTTCACGCCGATTTTTCAAACCACAGGGGATTTTGCTCAATTATCCTCTTTGTTTTGTATTCAAAATTAAATAGAAACTCGGTTGCCAAACACGACTCCGCCTTGCAACGATGCTAGGTAGTCATAGCAATGTCGCGCTTTGAAGAATCTCCGGATTTAGAGCTCTCCCCCGGTATTATTTGTCCTATCTACACAGCCTAGACCTGCTTCTTCATCCAAGTGTTTAGCCTCACCATCATTTGGATCGATTTGATCACCCCTGTAGTTAACTCGATCGTTATGCATGATCAGGAATAATCGAGACTATTCTTCGTTTCAGAAAAATCGGGGTCTATTTGAACTGGTTAAAACATGCGAATGAACGAAATATAAAAAGGTTGAAAGTGAAATTTTTTCATACCCGGAATAGACAATGAGCCCAAGCGTAACAGCAGCAAACGCCACGAAGTACATCCAATCGACCTGGAGAAAATCGACTTCAAATTTCAACATAAACAATACAAGTTAATCATCATGTTTTTTCTTTACAGCTTTTGAATTCTGAGACCTTTTCGTGGTACGCAAAGATCCGGATTAAAACGGCCCACATATCCGAGGTGAGCAACGACAGATTAAGCATCGTTGATCCACTGATCTGCATGTTACACAAGAAGCTGATCCATCATATACAATCGGAAAATTTTGTATCTAAACATAGATGTTTGGCTAAAAACTAAGGCGGTACCTTCAGTAAAACGGGAACTCCAGAGTAAAACAGAAACATGGCTATAGAAAATCCCACAAACGGAAGTACCTGTTCAAAAAACGTGATCACGATTTCAAATTAAGCTCGATTTTTCACTTAAATAGGCATTAAAGTATTAGACAAACTTACCGCCCCAGCTGACCAGTGAATGGATTTGAGTTCAGCACGTTCGAGTATGGCTCTGTATACAGAGTTAAAGGCGGAATATTCATCATAAAGGTATACACAATTAGGGGTTCATTAGCACGAAGAGATCGTGCATAACTATTGAAAGAAAAAGGATACATTTGGCAGGCACTGACAATGGCACCAAAGATGCCCAAGAATGCCATAAGTTCCACACGATCTGTGTTTTTAACAAAAAACTCCTGCATAGAACCAGAATACAAGGATTAAAGGAAAATCGAGACACATAACTTTCCGAATTGTAATGATCATTTTCTAATAACCAAAATTCATAAACACTTGCCTCGCTAACATTGCTAACACCATAAAGTGTGGCCCCGGTTATAATAATCATATCACCAATAATAGGTTTGCTACCCCCTGCAGCATCAAAACCGACTATGAATAAGACATCGAAGATGATAAACGAAAAATGTTAATACTAATTGTTAGTTAAGAAAATCAAGATGAGAATAAATTCATATTGTGAATACTAATTGTTGCATAATTCACCTAGGCATTCCGATCAAGGTTAATTAAGCAAATTCATAGACTCGATAATCTATAAAATCACTGTTTTAGCAACTAGTGAGGAGAATACTTACTCGTTCGATCAGAAGAATGTACATCAGAATAAACAACTGTTACAAGACCAGCAATACAAATTGCTGTACCAACCAACTTTTGAGCTCCATATCTTGTCTTCAAAAAGAACCAGGTGAAAAGCAGGACGCACGGTATAGTCCAACAATCGAGCAACATAACACTTGTAATTGAAGTGTACTGGTACGCCTTTACCACTGCCACGTCAAAAAGAACGTATGCTTGTCACAGATTATACTTAAAATGTCATGCAAATTTAAGTTACAGAAACGGAATAGATACACTGCAAAATTATATGTTCTGTAAATTTTCTGTAAATTATCTACGTTTCAAACTCATATGCATTGTAACTTACCAAGAAAATTGGCTTCCACATCAACCAATCCCAGTAAGGCATAGTAATACCATTTCACCTGCTTAAAGAAATGAATTCAATTAATTTGTAAATTAGGCATTATATATATTAGTTAACAATTAACATACAAAGCCTACAATTCTTCAATAGTTAAAACGAAACTTGTGGTTTCTGAGCGTATCATACGATCAATTATACGAGAAACGAAATGTCAACAAACAAAATTGCCAAAATAATTCAAATTATGGTATCATGACCACAAATAACCCCCTAATCGAATACTAATACGAAATATACAAACACAGATTAATCTTATAACCGAAAGATCGAAATAAACGAGACGAAACAGTTGAGAGTAATCAGCTGACCTTGAGAGGTTGTCTTCTGTACAGCATAATGCCTCCATAGACCAATGCCAAGAGAATGTAATTCAGAAAAGACTGTGAAGTTGGTGCATTAATTCCTACAATTTCGAAGATGAGTTTTGATCAATTGAAACGAACAATTTTCTCTTCATGCTGTATAAACCATAAACGACAACACTTAATTTGGCAACAACATCTCCGATCATATAAACCCAAAACCATCAATTTCAGCCAAATAAAATTTAAAAATAAAAATAAAAAACCTTTATTGGCGAGTTCAGAAGATGTGAATCCAGTGGAAGCGATGAGAAGAGAGAGAAGTTGGCCCAATAGGAGGGCCAACAGTGTAGCTTTTGTCCAGAAATTACTGCACTTGTTCATCATCACCATCTTTAACTGTAATTTAGTGCTATATTATCAGAAAGATTGAAGCAACACAACACTTGGGGTTTTCTTCTCTTTCTCCGAACCAAATCCCCGCCCCTCGCTAACAATTCGTAGTAGTAGTTAGGCACCCTGCATGTATGTGTGTGTATACACATACATGTGCGTGCATCATAAGGGTTTTTAAAAAATTAAATTATTTTTGTAAATTTATCTGTTAAAATTAAGGATATTTTATTTTTAATGAGTTAGGGGATGGAAGGGAGAGAGAAAATAAATATTAGAAAACTTATGTGTTTGAACACTGACTATGGCAATGAATCTTTGTAAATATGAGTACCACTTAACCTACAAGATTAGTAGTCGTTAAAAAATAATTTTAATTTTTTTGGTCATTGTTAAATTTTATTTTATTTTTTTCTCTAAAGGATCCCATTGTTGTATGTAGTCTTTTTAATTTTTTATTTTTATTTCTTTAAGATTCAAATCCTTAATTAGAATATGTTGAAGTCTATCTACTTAAAATTGGATATGTTTTGTAAATATGTAATTGTAAACAGTGTTTGAGTAGAATTCTTGTTTTAACTTGGATATATTATGTAAATATATAATATTTGTGTTAAAAGAGTTTGAGTAGAATTCTTGTTTTAAATTGGATACATTTTGTAATTTTGCAATTGCCAATAGAGTTTGAGTAGAATTCTTATTTTAAATTGGATATATTTTGTAAATTCATAATTGCCAATAGAGTTTGAGTAGAATTCTTATTTTAGATATGATATATTTTGTAAATTTGTAATTGTCAATAGAATTTGAGTAGAATTATTGTTTAAATTGGATATATTTTGTACATTTGTAATTGTCAATAGTGGTTGAGTAGAATTACTGTTTTAAATTGGATGTATTTTGTAAATTTGTAATTGTCAACAGAGTTTGAGTAGAATTCTTGTTTTAAATTGGATTTATTTTTGTACATTTGTAAATGTCAATAGTGTATGAGTAGAATTCTTATTTTAAATTGGATTTATTTTGAAAATATGTAATTGTCAAAAGAGTTTTAGTAGAATTCTTGTTTTAAATTGGATATACAGTAAAACCTCTATAAATTAATATTGTTGGGACCGGAGAATTTTATTAATTTAGAGAGATATTATATAATCGATAAATTAATAATTTATTAATTTAGAGAGATTTTAACGTATATACATAACTGACCTTCAAAATTCCGGGGTTGTATAATTCATTTACAATGTACATTAGTTATTGATGACAAATAAATTAAAACACAAGTTTTAATTACCATTCAAAGAATGTATACTCACATAATCATGTTAATTGGAAGTTTGAATGGTCTCATTCATTGTTTTTTGCCAAAGTAAAAGAATGGTTCATGGACAAGTGGATAACATATATATTGTATCTGAGAATTTTTTAATAATTATTAATTTATAGTTTCGTCGGGATCTTAAATATACATTTGGATTTTCAAAAAAAATATTATCTTATTATTTAATTGATTGGTGTCCAAATTTAAACTGGTCCCAAGTTGGGACCGGACAAATTATTAGTTTTATCGAGGTTATTAATTTATCGAGTATTATTTTATGAAGGTTTTACTGTATCTTGAAAATAAATATCGTCAATAAAGTTAGAGTAGAATTATTATGAGACCACGAACATATAGAATTTTATGAGATAAATGAATCATAACCTACAAATTAATATTCAATTATGTAAATGATTTGGAATTTTGGATTATTTAGATTAAGTTTTGATCTCTTAAAATTATATCCATGAAATGTTTTATTTAAGTTTTCGTGACAGAGTTTTCAGTCTTTTAACTACCAAATTTTGTCATTTTCAATTATATTAGAATTTGGATATGCCAAATGAATTTGTTAGCATAATATATTATGGTTAATTAACTAATTGGTATTGATATGATCAATATTAATATAGAGTTAAAGTAAATAACTCATCTAGGAATGTCTTTCTCAGCCATTTATTGTCCAGAACAGTAACCGTCAAATCTATCAAACAATCATAATTGCAAATCAATGCACATTTGTGTATAACCTGTCTAATCAATTTTGCCTAATTGTTTGAGAAATGTACACCTTTTAGAATTGAATGATGTATTTACTTTCGATGTTTAATCTCTATATCATTATTTTTAATGTATCTCATATGTTAATTAACTTGTTGAGTGATGAATATTTTAAAATAATGGATAAAACACCAAATTGATATAGAAGAAAATCTTGGTCAACTTTTTCAGTATAATAGAGAAAATAAATAATATGTATATACTATATATATATATGAGAGAATATTTATTATTGTCATTCATATTAAAAAATATGTTTCCCATTCACCATTAATATAATATAATACTTCTTCCAAAAGGAGTATCGTTTTAAAGGTTAAATTTTGTTTCAAATTAAATATCATTTTAACTTTTTTTTTTTTTTTTCAAATTTACCCATCTAACATTGGGGAGACTAATTTACTATAAAAACAGTATTTTGATATTAAAATTTGAAAAAATTCCAATGGAATAATTAGCAATTTTAAAATTTTTGAGGGAGGGCTGAAGCCCCCTTAAGCAACAAGGAGGCTCTGTCCTGCTAAATCTAAACAAAATCTTAATTTTGAATTTACCTATTCAGTATCAGATATTTGAAATATTAAAAATGTATTACAGAGATATTTACATATATTAAAATTTTATGACAATCAAGTAATATAATATGAGAGATCAAAAGGATTTGGAAAACTCTTGAAAAGAATTACGGAAAAGATGTCCCTTTTTCCCACCTATTTCAGTCACCTGTTCAATTGTCTGCCGCAAGGCCCGCAACTTTAGTTGTTTATTACTATTATTATAGTATTTTAAATTTATTAAAATAAATAATTTTAAGAAAATAATATTGAGTAAGAAAATATAATTCAAAAATTAAAATATATTTCTGGCAATTAAATAGTTTTCTGATATTAAAGCTTTTCAAAGTCTTTTTTTTTGACAACATTAGTAATACACATACTTAAACTACTTGTTATATTAAATCAAGTGAAAATCAAAACAATATTGTTAATAAGACATAAAATACAATATCTTTAATTTGTTAGTGAACTCTATATTAATAATTCAAATCTTCCATTCCTAATAGCACTGGTATGATCTAAAACAATATTTTGTATCAAAAAAATAACAAGTTAACAATGATCATATCCGAACTGTAACAAGTGTAGTATATGACAACTGACATAAATGATAGTTTAACAAATAACAAATTGTACTTTTAAAATAATAAGAAATATTTCAACATATAATAACTAATACATAACATTTAATAAGTTATACTAACATTAATTAACATGACTAAAAAGGCATAATAGTATATATAAAACACAATTATATAACACACCACCACATCTTCATTATTCTAGATACTAATTGAACAAACCTAACAATTAGTATTTTAGCCAATAAAATATTTTATCATAAAATAAAAAATTATTTTAACATATAACAATAACAACTTTAACATATAGTTCAAATGTAATTCTTCGCATTATGTTGACACATGCTAACTGCATATGAAGGTCTATTTGTGAGACAATATCATAAGAAAGTGTTTTTATCATTATTTAATTTGTTAAATAACACTCACAAATTTTAGTTTCTTTTCCTGACTTATATAAAATTAATTTCCATAAAAAAAAATTATGATCGACAAAATCCTAATAAAAAATAAATCAATAATGAATCGTCGATTACAATAACTAAAATTTAGGGATGACAATGGAACGTGACAAAATTGCATCAAATTTAATCAAACTCAACCTGAGGATTATGTAAATATACATTAGAAAGTGAAAGGCTATGTAGAACCATGAAAGCTACACATGCTTCTATATCCAAGAATACTATCATATTTTCGAATTTATTTGTATAATTTCTTGAAAATGACTTACCATATTGCTTAGTTATGGACAGGAAATTGAACGATCGATTCAACTTCCAGCATCTACACTGCTCCCCAAAAATGAAAGCCTGGCTATCAGATTCAGTACTTACTCGTTCTATAGAACTTCGATAAGAGCTTGATCAGATCAGCCACAGCAATATTCATGAGATTCGTAATGTCCAATGTGCTGTGAGCAATTAATCTGCACGTTAAGAAAAACAGAGTTAGAACTCTGAAAGGGAAGGTATTGCATAGAATCAATGAACTTAGCAAATACAATAAGTCTAGCATGTCTAGTAGAAAGAGTCGAAATACACAAAACTAGAACGTTATGTTACTCGTCTCTAATTGCCTGCTCGAGCCATTTCTTTTTCTTTCCATTTTTCTCAATGATAACACAAATACACTTTAATTTTCATACCTATATAGCCTAGCTACATACATATTTATATAACTATTAACTAATCCATATACATTTTCATTTCTGCACGAAAACTTAGAAGATATCATTTCTGTAACCTTCAATTCAAACCTGGATGTGACCGATTGCTAATTGCAGCAATATCGTACATTGACATGAAACGACGCACACAAGTACCACAATATGATACATCGAGAAGCCTTCTGTCCATCAGCCTCAAAATCCTTGTGCTTATGATCATTCATATACAATACCACAGGGCAATACAGCTCAATCCAGAGTCTCTCATATCTCGATAATCTTTCATGATCCAAAATGTATTTGTGAGGAACATAAATTAGAAGAAAGCCACTCTAGCCTTCTTTCTTCACATTTTCGTTCGACAACCACTGGATATCCTGTGATTGAATACGCATATAGTACAAATCAATGTATCATACTAGGTAATATATATCCGTTATAAAATTGTACAGCTTAACTTCACAATCTTTTTCTTCGTTATAAATTCACTTTTATTGTTTTTCTATGCAAACATTATCAAACAAAAACTAATCAGCACTACGAAGAAAGCACAGCATATAACTGAAAAAAACTAGAATTATGATAACCAAGAAAAAAGTCGAGAATATAGTTCAATATAGTCGAGAATAGTTACATACCATGCAACACAAGCTTTCCGAAAGTATAAGGGCATCCTCCCATCGGTTATCCTTTAGAAGCCCTTTGACGAGATCAACAAACATACTCAACTCGGGAACTTCACCTTTTCCTACAATGTTTGCATATAGCTCAAATGCCTCGTCAACTCTATTGGAAGCTGATAGACCAGCAATTAAAGAAGAGTAAACTTTCTTGTCAGCGGACGAAGACGGTGACAATGACGAAAACTCTTTATGCAGCTGCAAAGCCGTTTCGATTCTCCCAGCCCTCTGGAAGCTATCGATTAGAACTTTGTAAACTGGAATAAGGGGGACAGAATCATCGTTTCCCATTTCGTCCACTAATCGAAGACTCAATATGAACTCCTTGCTGATGCCTTCCACAACCTTATGATAGTTTGCTAAATGACTAGGCCAATACGTTTGTTTCATCTCCTCCAGAAGATGATAAGCCTCGTCCAAGCGCCCAACGTCGCAACAGTGTTTTATCAAGACTCTATATGTGATGTAATTAGGAGCACATCCCTTTGCGATCATCTCATGGAAGAGCTCAAGGCTTTTATCCACCTTTCCGGCTTTCCCAAAGCCGTCTATCATGGCAGTATAAGTGACAACATTAGGATCACAACCTTTTTCCTCCATCATTAACATCAGTTTGTATGCTTCGTCTGTCTTCCCAACTTTACAAAGACCATCGACCATCTCCGTGTAAACGATAACATTTGGCAGGCAAGAATTTTCCAGCATTTTAGCCAATACTTTTAAAGCGAGATCGAGGCGTTTATCTTTAAATAATCTGTCGATTAAAGAGCTGTAAGTATAAACATTCGGGATGTATCCACATCCTGACATCTTAGCAAATACTACCTGCGCTTCGTCTAGCTTTCCAACCTTGCAAAATCCATCGATAAGAGCATCATAAACAATATGATTTGGCTCACAGCCTTCAGCTGTCATTGCATCTAAAAGATTTTGGGCCTCTTTGACCCTATGCACTTTGCATAAGCCATCAACCAAAGCTCCATGCGTAACAACATTAGGCTCTATATTACTATCATCAGAAACTCTAAAGTAAATATCTACATCAGAGACATCTGCGTTCCTTCTCATTTTTTCATAAATAGCACAAGCCTTCTCTATATCTCCAGCTTTGCAGTAGCCATCAATCAAAGCAGTGAACGTGACGACATTTGGTATGCATCCTTGTGTCAGCATCATTTCAAATACCAAATTGGCATCAGATATTTTCCTTGCTTTAAGGTAAGCATGTATAATAGCAGTATACGTGACCACATTCGGAGTGCAGCCATCTCTTATCATTTCATGTAGCCAGCGACGAGCCTGCTGAATCAGACCAGCTTTACAGAATCTATCAATCATAATCGAGTAAGTGTACACATTTGGGACAACGCCATTCTTTTTCATCTCTCGGAATAATAGAAGCGCCTTGTCTATTTTCGATGCATCACAAAGAGAACCAATGACTTTGTTGTAAGTCCCAGCTTCTGGAATGAATCCATTGCCCATCATTTCATGAATTACATTATATGCTTTCTCATACTTCCCGGCTCCACAAAGACAACGTGCAAAATTGCTAACATTGATTCTATTCAATGCTATTTTAGCATCAAGCATTTCGTTATAAGCCTTTTCAGCCAATTCTAACATATCCCGACTAGGAAGGTCCTCATTAGCACAAATACTTCCAATTAATATGTTATAGACTACATAACCAGGCTTACAACCACAGTCCACCATTTTCTTGAACAACTTATAGGCATAAGAATGGTCCCCCGATTTGCAGTAGGCATGGACAAGAGAACAAAATATCTTCGGACTCGGATAACAACCTTCTGCAATCATCATACTCAGAATTCTTTTACACCTTCCCAGCTTTCCCTTATTTAGACACCCACAAAGTAAAATCCTATATGTCACAACATTCGGAAAACAAGAATCCACTCGCATCCTATTCAAGAACTCCATAGCCTCTTCAAACAGAGAGACTTCACACAAACCCATTATCATTTTCGTATACATCAAAGTATCGGGTTTAACTCCTTCCTTCTCGATCATATTCAACGCGTCTCTCCATTTACCTACTTTGCACAAAAAATGCACAAAGCAACCCAATATATGCATGTCCATCTTAAAGCCCAAATTCAACATCTCCCTATGAAGCAGAAAAGCAGTGTCCAACTTACCTACCTCCAAAAACACGCATATCAACGCATTGTACGTCACTCTTGAGGGCTTGTACCCTAAGTCCTTGAGCCTCCCCAACTCCTCCAATGCCAAATTCCACATCCCATTATGACAACACTTTCTAATCAACACATTAAGCAATCTTCCCAACACTTCACTATCATCCTTCCTAATCTCTTGCAGAAACTGATCACTCACTTTGTCATTCTTACCACCCCCTAGTAACTCTAGCAAAGCATCATAAACAGCAGTGCTATGAGCATACCCTATTTGCCTACCAGCCCACATGAAAAACTTAACTCCCAACTCAGGGATCTGAACATTTCTTAACACATCAACCACCAATTTGTCATCAAGTTTCTCCCTAAACTTCCTCAGAAATTTCTGGGATTCCTCTCCCAACCCATCATTATAATTCTTGATTGCATTTATTATTGAAAAAGCATCATTTAAACACTTATCAGGCTCAAGGTTCGCAACTTTGGCATCAGAAAAGGATTCCCTGAAAAAGTCCAAATCCTGTGGTGAAAAGAATTGGGAAGGAGAGCTCTGTGGCGCGTCAATGGCGTCGCTGATTTCTTGGTCGGCTACCAACCCTTCAAGAGTGTTGTTTTCGGTGGCGAAGAATCTGTAGAAGGATTTGAATGAGTGTAAGAATGGCGCTGGAGAAAATACAACTGATTTGAGCACCCTTTTGCTCATTCTACAACTATCCTTCCCCTCTTCTCTCTCTCTCTTCCCAGAAGGTAAACGGCCAACGGGTGGGGGTTTGCTCAAATCAGACTCGCACACCACACTGCCCTAAACATGGAGGAGCCTTCATTATTTTAAAATCTGCACTTCATCTCTCCAACACTAAATTGATTTAAAATACACTAAAATTTTTAAATTAAAATAAATATTATGTAATATTGTTTTGTGTATTTAATCTTATTTTTTAATATATTAATTGATTTAAATATTTATATATGTAAGACAAAGTCTTGGGTGAGACCGTCTCACGGATCTCATTCCATGAGACGAGTCGGGTCGGGTTGAACATAAAAATTATGTAATACTTTTATATATATATATATATGAGGTTTTTATGTGTATCATGTAATATTTTTTCAAAATATCACAACGTAATACTTTTATGTATATCATGTGATACTTCATAACATAATATTTTTATGTATATCATGTGATACTTTCGATACTTCATAACATAATACTTTTATGTATATCATGTGATACTTTCAAAAAGTATTATATGATATACATAAAAGTATTACATGGTACACTTAAAAGTATTACATTATGAAGTATCACATAATATACATAAAAGTATTACATGGTACACTTAAAAGTATTAAGTTATGAAATATCACATGATATACATAAAAGTATTACATTATGAAGTATCATATGATATACATAAAAGTATTACATTATGAGAATAAAACATGATGTGGTACTTTTATGAATATCATGTAATACTTTTTGAAAATATCACTATGTGATACTTTTATATATATCATGTAATACTTTTGTATATGTCATATAATACTTTTTGAAAATATCACCATGTAATACTTTTATGTATATCATATAATACTTTTTGAAAATATCACATAATAACTATAAAAGTATTATGTAATACTTTCATGTATATGAGGTAATACTTTTATGTGTATCATGTAATACTTTTAAGTCAACGGTGTTGACCGATCATTGACTGACGTTGACGTTGACTTTTGACTTTGACCGTTGACTTGTTTGACTTTGACCGGGTCGGGTTGACCCGTCTTACGGTATGGGATCCGTGAGACGGTATCACACAAGACCTACTCTATATGTAAATACTCCAGTATTTAACTTTTTTTTAGACAAATATTTGTTATCACTTTATATTTTAAATTAAAACACATGATTGATTGAATGAAATTAATGCAATAAAGTAGCACCCATATTGAAAATTACAATCCGTGTTAATTTAAATTACTACCAATGTTGAGAAATAACCCTCATATTAATTTGAAACACAAGGATTCTAAAACCAATTAAGGAAAGAAAATTAAAAGTGTCAGAATTTGATTTACTAATTCGTTTGATTGAAATTTTAGGGGTTTAATTGAATTCTATTTTTCTTCTTTTACCTTATATTTTAACAATAATTAATTTTGTTTTTTTTTTGAATATTTTATTACCATATTTAATTTTAAATATATTGATGTATTTAATAGTATATTTTATATACTTTAAGATACTTAATATATTTGATTTGGTTGTTGAGATTTTGTAGGATCTTTTATCCAAGGAATTTAAAGATTTGAAGAAATCTTTAACATTAAGTCTTTCCTACAAAATAGGAGATTGTCTTCTTGCTCTCTTACTCTCTTTTGCAGATTTAATCATGTGGAATTTATCAAGAGAGAAACAAATCAAAGACGTGCCAAACACAAGAGAAAAGACGTGCAAGAAGAAAGAGTGGAGAAAGTGGATCAATTCTATAAAGATAGAGAAAGAAGGAAAGTGGAAAGGTGGAGAAGATGGAAGATGAAGAAGAGTAGAAAGGATGGAGAAAGTGGAAAGGAAGAGAAGATGGAATCATGGAGAACATGGAAGATGGATGATGAAGATCATGGATCATGGAGAATGTGGAGGATAATGATCATGGATAGATCATGGACAAGAAGCACGATCTGCTGAGTCTATAAATAACATAATCCAGGCTGCAGATCAGAGTGCACTTTCCAGAGAAATTCGAGAGCAAAGCAAGAGCGTTGTGAGAGAGTTTTAAGGACAGTTTCAAAGCAAGAGCGTTGTGAGAGAGTTTTAAGGACAGTTTCAAAGCAACAGAGTGTTGGAACATCTGTGACAACATTCTGTTTAATAGAGTATTTCCTTTGTTAGATTCTAGGTTTGTTGCTTTGTAAAGCCTATAGAGGGTTTTAACATTCTTTGAGAGTCGGGAGATAATCTTAAAGTGTTTGAGAGTTTTCAAAAAGATTCTTTCAAAAGATCTCTTTGTGATTGTTTTCTTAATTACTCTTGTAGTAATAAAGAGTTTTGTCCTGCTGGCGTTTCCACGAGTATCTTTAAATACTTGTGGATAAATCTCCTGTCCTTGTTCGTTTTTATATTCCGCTGCATATTCTGATTTTTACTAAGTGTATGAATGTTTTGGTAAATGTTGTGACATTTGGAACAACATTATCAATCTGTTTATTTTAATTTTAAGTCTTGCAGGTAATTCTGAGGCACCGATCCTTTCATACCTTACCAAAATTGACGTAAAATTGTGGTTTTTTTTTAGTAAAAAAAATAAAAACAAAGGTGGTGTCCTTCATAGATCACTTAGTGACATGCATGTGATTAAGAGTAAATCTTACGTCAGATCATCTGACGAATCTAATCCCATGTGGGTAATAGTTTTGATATATTTTTATTTTATTAGATTTCAAGTTAATTTGGAGTTCGAGTGAAAATAGCTGGCATGTGTGTCAAATATTCAATTAATAGTCTAAATCGTAGTATGATTTATCTTTTGTTTAAAAATAGTTTATTGATAATTATGTGGGATTGAGAAATACCTGGACACATTTCTTTTTGTAGTGATTGCATCTCCCTTGTAAAGAAAAAAAAAAGAAAAGGAAAAGGAAATAACTACGTATTTATTTAAATATGTTAGTTTAAGTATTGTACATGGTTAATTATATTTTTAAACTGAATATGATTTAATATTTTTTGAGTCAGTTCTACTTATGGAGGAAAATATCATGATATTTCGGTGAAATATTGTTGAAATTAAGGCACTGAAATAATATCAAGGTGCAATTTTATTTCGATTAAAATATCGCGATATATCATGAATATATCGATTTCGGTTAAAATATCACATATATCTGTAATATATTGAATAATGTCGATTAGATTGAGTTGCACTTGCCTGATATATGTTTTTTTCTTTTTCTTTTTCCTCCATTTTTTCCCTTCCTAAAATGACGCTGATTCTTTTTTTTTTCCTTTTCATTATGAATTTAGTTTAAGTGATTTTTTTTCTTTTTTATTATAAATCTTTTTATTGTGTAATATCTATTAAAATTGAGTTATTTATCTCTCTCTTTATATATCTATATTTTTGTCTATTATTGGAGCAAACAATTACTTTATATAAATTTAGTTAAATTGTTTAAAATAAATTAGTACACTAACATTTAGGTTACTCTCATAATTTAATTAAGTTTAGTTAATTTTTTTAAAATTTAATAAAATGATTATGATGTATATAATATTAGTGTATCTCTATATTTATTGTAAATATATAATTTTATTTGTAATTTTAAGTTCAATATATGTATTAATGTTAGTTATAATATTTTGTATATTACTACGCATATTTTTCAATTTTTATACAAAATTTTCATATTTTTTCAAAAATGTCCAATATTTCCAACGAAATCGATATATCCACCGATATTTCCAACGAAATCGATATATCCACCGATATTTCCGTAAAATTAAGGTACCGATATATACACCAAAACCGATACTTTCATCATTGGTTCTACTTTTTAATTATGATTTTTAATTTTGATGCATTTTACTGTATTCGATCAATTCTAATCTTGAGATTAGGTCAAATTATCAAATAGTCCCCAATAATATTCGTAAAAATTACAATCAAACCCTTAATTATGAAAAAAAACTAAAAAACATACAAAACGTTTCAACTAATTTGTATGAATAATTTGATTTGATGATCTCACTCATTTTTTGAATCTCATATTTTAAGTGCATCATAAGTGTAAGATGATCATATGTTATAAGTTGAGGTTTGAGATTGATGAATATTAGAACAAGACATATTGGTAAGGTAGCCTATTTCAAATTTGTAATGATCGAAGGGGTAATATGTTGGATTGGCCATTCAAATGATATGATTTATTAATTTATTGATTCAATAATTTAAATTTAATAAAGAATGCAATCTTATAGTAGAGTTGAACTAGATTAATAAATTGTTTTGACTAGTCAATAATTGATTAAATCAAAATTAATTTACTGGAGCTTAATTTAATAGAGTTTGATTAGATTCCTTCAATGGCTCTATTATAAACTCAATATATTATAATTATTATAATATATACTATAGTATAATTAATTTTGTTGGATTATCTGGATAAAAATAAGTTTAATAATAATTTAACCTTAAGTGTAGTAAATATAATTCACCCAAAAATATAGTCTCTAAGACCGCATTTTTCAGTAAAAAGTTTAAAAAAGGATTTTTTATTTTTTAGATTTCATAAGAATATTATATACAAGTCAGATTGGATAGAAGAATTGATTATATGAACTGATGGGATTACGAAAGTAATAAAAGGATTGAATTGCAATTATTCCTTTACAATTTTAAGTATATAGTTCCTTTCCGATATTCACTTCACAACACTAGCAAACTTTCGCCGCAAGAAATGGAGGAAGAATTCTCCGTCGATCCCTCTCAGCTACTCGAAGCTGCTTCCATTTTCGCCAATCAACAAGGTCCCTTCCATTTCTACTTCTCCTTGTTGATTTTTAATCTCTATAAGTTGTGTGTTTATGTGTATTTGAACTGTGTTTATATCCTTACTCCATGGTTCCAGGTGCTCTTTCCGACGTTTCAGATCAGGAATTCCTCAACCGCTTCCACCTTCCTGCTATTATTAGGTAAATCTCGAAAAACCTCTCCTCCTTTTTTGGATCCACGTTGTTGTATGTATAACTCATTTCTTCTGGAGAAGTGTGTATGTGCTTTTGTATTTCTTTTTGGAATTTTGAGGTTAATGCGTTTTTATTTATTTTGTTGAAAATTTTGAATAGTGCTTTGCAAACCAATGCGTATTACCCTGGCCTGGAAAGTGCTTTGGTGGACTGTTTGGAAAGGATATTCAGAACTAAATATGGAGAATCACTTATTCCGCATTATATGGTATGGTATAATTTTGTTTCTTGCCAAATTAGCTTGTATTTTTTTTCTTTTACAATTTGCTAATTTCTGGAATCAATTATTACAAATTTTTTCCTGTGCAACCTTGAAATTCAGCTGGCAGGTCGAAGTAATTTTTGTAGTTAATTTCCTGCATCGGTTGTGTTCTCAGATGTGTGTTTGGTACTAGGCTTGATGCTTCATCCCTGTAACAACTCTTTGATATGCATTTGCTTGTGATGTATTAGTTGAAAATAGCATAAACCTTGTCAAATTACTTGCCATGTATTATTCCTAGTTATTTTATTAAGTACTGTTCCCTTTAACTTATTTTCTGATTCTATGTGCAATAATGAAGATGAACTCCTATTCTTTTCTTATTCTATAGCTACATGTATATCTTCTAAATGTATACTTTCCATTCAGTCATTTAAGGGTGATGTTACTCAATCTTAACATTGGATTTTTTTTTTGTTTTGACATTTGCGTGCTTGATTTTTTGGTGTTTGTTCTTTAGTTTTCTTCATGTCTCATGTCTATGTGGATACTGGTATTACCTTGTAGTTTTAGTGCTTGCATTTGTTATGTTTCAGCCTTTCATTTTAGTTGGTCTGGGGGCAGATTCTCAAAAAGCCAGATTCTAAAAAAAGTGAGACGGTTGGCCTGTATAGCAGTAAGTACATGATCTGTCTTAACTTTATTCATCATGATCTTCAGTTTAGAAGAAACATTGTACAATTTTTCTATATTTGTCCTTCTATTGCTCTTTTAGTGTTTGTTGCGGATTACTGAAAAATGTGAATTCCAAATCTCACTTGCTAAATGCCTTTTCAAATCTTATGTCTATTGGAGAATACAGATAAGAGGATTGTTGCGCAATTAGTTCTTCAACATGGTGTTTATCCCCTTCTGCTTGGTTGCTTGATTGATGGGTATTGAGTTATTAAACATGTACTACTGTAATTCAATTTTGTGCCATACTTTTTAATGCACCCTTAATTCAATTGTCTGGTCTAATAAAGTGCATTACAATGATATCAGTTGATTTTGATAAAACTTCTGTTATTTGCCAGTTCATTTGTTGAGTGATTAAAATTTACCTTCATAGATTGGAACCGGCAAATGCTGATTTGAGAAAATAATGTGTAGTCAGTAATGTTATCTGCCAAAGTTTTCTAGTACTGGGATTCATCCTTTGGTTTTGTCCGCCTCTATATCTCTCAATGATAGACTAATTTATTGGGGAGTCAATAATACGGTTCCTGGCACTGATAATATGTGGAAATTATTTACCCTTCTTCTTGCTTTCAATGTGGCTGCATTTTTGTTCAACCTTCTTAACAACAGAATCACTGGTGACTTTGGACATGGATTTTTGTTAGCTCTTGCTTATCTTAAAAATTTATACCTTATTTGAGCCTTTATGAGGCTGCTCCAAACGTATTTTGTGAATCTACTGCTTTTCCTTAGTCTTGAGAAATGGATTTTTTTTTGTCCTAATACATGCTTCACGACTCCTTATTTTAGCAACAGATTCTTAATTTAGTTTATTTAGGTTTGTTTATATTGAAACCATACACTAATTTACATTGGATTGAAGAATTCTTCTTCCTCCTTATGTGATTAGAAGAGCAAATGGAAGAGTTGTTTTCATTAGTACTTTCCTGTCGACTCCGAATCCCTTTCTTAATATATCAATTACTATGGATGTGGGTTGGATTTTTATATGACTTTGTTTTTATGTTTATCTAAAAATCTTATTGGTCTTAGTATAGATGGTATTTTTTCTTGTTATTTGAATCACACCAAACCAAGTTATTTAATTTCTGTAGTGATGAACAAGTGGCTGCTGCAACAACACATGCAATTAAGAATTTGGCTGGCCATCTGGAGGACTTGGTAAGCACCTCATTGTTGGCCCTGGTTAACAATTTTCTCTAATCTTATGGTGAATAATTTGACACTTAATTCTACTTATGATAATTCTGAAACTTTTCTTCAGGGGATTGTCTTTCCAGAAAATGTTAATGAATCTACACGTTTTGAAAGCTTAGCAGAAAAATGTTCCAAATTTTTTTAATGAATCTACACGTCTTGAAAGCTTAGCAAAAAAATGTTTATCACTGGAATGTTATTCGTACTTAGTCTATTACCCATGCGATGCACGAGTCTTGTTTTTGTGCCTTGTATTGTTTAAACTTCTTATTATCATGAGTTCATATTTGAAACACTATCGTAGAATCTATACGAAAGATCACTATATTTAGATCATATCAAAAAACAAATTCAAAAATTGAACCATACTACATTATTCATTTTTAGTAAATAACATTTATTAAGAAATAGACAAAACAATTTCTTTCAACATGCATCGACATCATTAATTACTTTGTTTTAACTTATTTGAATATAATTTAAAGGATTATTATAAGATGTAAACTGTAATTTAGAATTTGATGCTTAAACAAAAAAAATCAAATTACACTCATACTTATCACAAAATTTTAAGATTACTATCCAAACTCAAAAATGAAAATCCACCTTGTAACATCAATCAAAATGTATAAATCAAAAACAAAAGTTAAATTTAATTAGTTAGGAAAAGAAAGAAAGAAAATGGGATAAAATAAGAGCGATTGATGTACAGTAAATTTGATTTCCTTTTTAGTGAAATTTTCAAAATGAAATTTTGAGGTGGTTTTGTTTTTCGTGAAAATCTCAGAACAACAGAATCTTGGCTTTCTAGGCGATAGTGATTATAGATTTTCAGGTGATTTTTTAGCTTTCGTGATAATTTCGAATTTCTTTTCCAATGAAACTTTTAGAATAGAATTCCGAGATGATTTTGTTTTTCGTAAAAATCTCATGATAGCAGAATCTTGGCTTTTGAGACAATCCCAGAGACATATTTTCAGTGATTTTTTGCTGATAATTTTGGATTTTCTTTCCAACGAAACTTTTAGAAAGCAATTTTGAGACTGTTTAATTTTTCGTGAAAATCTCGAGGAAGGAGAATGTTGGTTTTCGTGATGATCCTTGGGCAGGATTTCAGGTTATTTTTTGCATTTACTCATAATTTCGGATTTTCTCTACAACAACTTTTAGAATGCAATTCATAAATAATTTAATTTTTCGAGAAAATCTCGGGGCATGAGAATCTTGGCTTTTGTGATGATTTTAGGGTGAAATTTTCAGGTGTTTTATTTTTGCCTTTTCTCATAATTTTTTATTTCATTTCCAACGAAACATTCAGAACATAATTCTGAAGCGGTTTAATTATTTGTTAAAATCTCGGGGTACGGGAATCTTGACTTACGTGATGATTTTGTGGTAGAATTTTCAGGTAATTTTTTTGCATTTCTTCATAATTTCGGATTTCCTTTACAATGTAACTTTAAGAATGCAATTTTGAGACAGTTTTATTTTTCGTGAAAATCTTGGGGCATGAGAATCTTGACTTTTGCGACGATCTTGAGGTGGGATTTTCAGGTAATTTTTTGTATTTCCTCAAAATTTTGGATTTTATTTCCAACGAAACTTTCATTATGCAATTTTGAGACTTTAATTTTGGGGAAGAATCTTGGCTTTCGTGATGATTCTGAAGAAGAATTTTCAGGTAATTTTTTGCATTTCCTCACACTTTTTTATTTCCTTTCTAACGAAACTTTCAGAACGCAATTTTGAGACTTTTTAATTTTTCGTGAAAATCTTATGGCATGAGAATCTTGGTTTTCGTTACGATTTTGGGGTAGAATTTTTAGGTAATTTTTTATTTTTACTTATAATTTTGGATTTCCTTTTCAACAAAACTTTCAGAATGCAATTTTGAGATTTTTTTTATTTTTCGTGAAAATATCGGAACACAAGAATCTTTTTTCGTGATGATTCTGAATCTGAATTTTCAAGTAATTTTTTGCATTTACTCATAATTTTGGATTTCATTTCTATCGAAACTTTCAGAACATAATTTTAAGACTTTTTAATTTTTCGTGAAAATATCATGACATGAAAATCTTGGTTTTCGTGACGATTGTGGGACAGAATTTTCAATTAATTTTTTGCTTTTGAACATTATTTTGAATTTTCTTTCCAACGAAACTTTCAGAATGCAATTTTAAGAGTTTTTATTTTTCATGAAATTGTCGGGGCAGAAGAATATTGGCTTTCGTGATGATTCCTGAGCAGAAATTTCATGTAATTTTTGGCACTTCTTCATAAGTTTGAATTCCCTTTCTAACGAAACTTTCTGAACACAATTTTGAGATGTTTTAATATTTCGTGAAAATCTCAGCATGAAAATCTTGGTTTTCGTGATGATTTTTTGGTAGAATTTTCACGTGATATTTTGCTTTTTCTCATAATTTTACATTTCCATTCCAACGAAACTTTTAGAACTCAATTCTGAGAGTTATTTATTTTTCGTGAAATTATCAAGGCAGAAGAATCTTGGCTTTTATGTTGATTCCGAAGTATAATTTTCAGGTATTTTTTTGCATTTTTTTATAATTTTGGATTTTCTTCGTGACGAAACTTTCACAACGCAATTCTGAGACTTTTTAATTTTTCGTGAAAATCTTGCATGAGAATATTGTTTTTCGTGACGATTTTGGGGCAGAATTTTTTGGTGATTTTTTGTTTTTCTTGATAATTTTTGATTTCCTTTCCAACGAAACTTTCAAAACGCAATTCTGAGATGTTTTAATTTTTCGTGAAATTGTCGGCGCAGAAGAATATAGGCTTTCGTGATGATTCTTTAGCAGAATTTTCAGGTAATGTTTTACATTTTCTCATAATTTTGAATTTCATTTCTAACAAAATTTTCTGAATGCAATTCTGAGGGTTTTTTACTTTTCGTAAAAATGTCGGAGTAGAAGAATCTTGTCTTATGTGATGATTTTGGAGCAAAATTTTCAGGTAATTTTTTGAATTTCCTCATAATTTTGGATTTCCTTTCAAATGAAATTTTCAGAACGCAATTCTGAGATTTTTTTATTTTTCGTGAAAATGTGGGGGCCCAAGAATTTTGGCTTTCGTGATGATTCCTGAGCAGAATTTTCAGGTAATTTTTTGCATTTTCTCAATATTTTGGATTTCCTTTCTAAAGAAACTTTCTGAACATAATTCTGAGATATTTTAATTTTTCGTGAAAATCTCATGGCATGAGAATCTTTGTTTTCGTGATGATTTTTTGGTAGAATTTTTAGGTGATTTTTTGTTTTTTCTCATAATTTTAGATTTTTTTTCCAATGAAACTTTCAGAACTCAAGTTTGAGAGTTATTTATTTTTCGTTAAATTGTCAGGTGAGAAAAATCTTGGCTTTCGTGATGATTTTGAAACAAAATTTTTTGTGTTTCCTCATAATTTTGGTTTTCCTTTGTAACGAAATATTTAGAACGTAATTCTAAGAGTTTTTTAGTTTTCGTGAAAATGTCGGAGCAGAAAAATCTTGACTTTCGTGATGATTTTGGAGCAGAATTTTCAGGTAATTTTTTGCATTTTCTCATAATTTTGGATTTACTTTTCAATGAAACTTTCGAAACACAATTTTGAGATTTTTTTGTTTTTCGTAAAAATGTCGGGGCAAATGAATTTTGGTTATCTTGACGATTTTTGTGCAGAATTTTCAAGTGATTTTTTGGTTTTCCTCATAATTTTTTATTTTCTTTCCAACGAAACTTTTAGAACGTAATTTTGAGATTTTTTTATTTTTCGTGAAATAGTCGGAGCAGAAGAATCTTGGCTTTCGTGATGATTCTAAGGGAGAATTTTCAGGTAATTTTTTGGATTTCTTCATAATTTTGGATTTCTTTTCCAACGAAACTTTCATAACGCAATTCTGAGATTTTTTTATTTTTCGTGAAAATGTCGAGGCAGAAGAATCTTGTCTTTCGTGATGATTCTGAAGCAGAATTTTCAGGTAATTTTTTGCATTTTCTAATAATTTTGGATTTTTTTTCTAACGAAACTTTTTTAACGCAATTCTAAGATTTTATTATATTTCGTGAAAAAGTCGAGACGGAAGAATAAAACAGTCTCAGAATTCGGTTTTGAAAGTTTCTCTGGAAAGAAAATCCAAAATTATCATGAAAAACAAAAAATCAAATGAAAATTCATCCCCTGGATCGTTTCGAAAGACAAGATATTGTCATCCTGATATTTTCATGAAAAGTAAATCCTTCTCGGAATTTTGTTCTGAAAATTTTGTTGGAAAGGAATCCGAAATTATCACGAAAAACAAAAAATTACATGAAATTCCATCCCCTGGATCATCTCGAAATCTAAGATTCTACTGCCTTGAGATTTTCACGAAAAACAAAACCGTGTTGGATTTTCATTCTAAAAGTTTCATTGAAAAGAAAATCTGAAATTATCACGGAAAGCAAAAAATCACTTGAATATCCATCCCCGGATCATCCCGAAAACCAATATTCTACAGTCCTGAATTTTCACGAAAAACGAAATTGTCTCAAAATTCCTTTCTGAAAATTTCACTAAAAAAAAAATCCAAAATTATCACGGAAAACAAAAAATCACATGAAAATTCATCCTTGAGACCGTCTTGAAATTCATGATTCTATTGCCTTGAGATTTTTACAAAAAACGAAACCGTCCAGAATCCCGTTTTGATGTATCCACTGGAAAGAAAAATCCAAAATTATCACGGAAAACATAAAATCACTTGAAAATCTATCCTCGGGATATCCCGAAAGCCAAGATTCTGTTACCCTATGATTTTCACAAAAAACGAAACCGTTTTAGAATTCCATTATGAAAGTTTCACTAGAAAAAATATCCAAAATTATCACGGAAAATAAAAAATCACTTGAAAATTCATTTTTTGGATCGTCCCGAAAGCCAAGATTCAGCTACACCGAGATTATCACGAAAAACAAAAAATTAGGGCTTATACGAAAATTTCTTGTCAAATTTGTGTAATTTGGGTTTTACACAAAAATTCTGTAAAATTGGGATTTATTCAAAAATCTCGTGTAAAATTAGTGTAATTTGGGTATTACATGAAAATTCTACAAAACTAGAGTTGTTTTATTTTGCAAAATTCTATAATTTGACGAATTGCTGAAAATTGAATGTTGTTTTATTGAAGAGACCGAGAGTTGAAAACATGATGGGACTGTGTGTGTAGCGTGCAACTTTGAGGGTCCCTGGTTGTAAGGCAGCTTGGGAGGGGTATTCGGATTGCTCTGACGCAGATTTGGTTGCAGAGTATCAGATATGAGCAATGAGAAGGTTTTTAAGTGGAAACAGTTTTGGAAGATGTTGGCCGAGCAGTTTGGAGTGAAATATGATGAGTATGAGGAAGGGAAAGAGGTGAAATTGAAGGATTTGATGAAGGAGGATAAAGGGCTTGTTTGGGATGAAATTGTGAGGGAGAATGGTTTGACACATACGCGATTAGAGGATGTTGGGATTTGGTGGTTTGTTGAGAGTATGTGGATACGATGAACAAGTGCAAGGAGCATGGATTTCTCAGGATTAGGAATTCGAAGAATGCTTTCGTTTCTTGGATTGATAAGCTGAAAGCTTACAAGATCGTTCCTTGATCTTGTTGCCTGTTTATTCTTGGCAAATGAGTATGTTTCCTTAGAATCTGTTTTCTCATGCTGTGTTGTGTGCTGCAATTCTTGAGTAATGTTCATCAAAACAAGGAAACAATAGTTTGGAAGGAAATGAAGCTCTTCCTATCTGAATCTTTCCTTCTATGTTGATATTATTGTTTTGAATTCAATTTTTGTATTGAAAATCAATTTAACTCCAATTATTTAAATTTACTTCAATTGGCAAGTTCATAAGCTTCCGAGTGTGGTTTTTTTCAATTGAACTTATTTCACAATCCATGGCCTTCTCAGATGGATGGTGTCCCGTGCTTCACAACTAATGTGATTCATTTGCATTTTCTCCCAAATCAGGAGCTGATTCTTCTGTAGGTCGAACCACTGTTTTGCACCCTTCCATTGTCTTTCAGAGAGTGAATCCGATTATTGAAGAAGATGAGGTTAAAACACAATGCAACAATTTGCAGAGGAATTCTTTCTAATTCCACAAACCCAGTTTCGATTTCTGCAATGTTCGTGAGCCGGATGATGTTGTTGCTTTGTTTCATGAAATGGTGAGAACAAAACCTCGCCCTTCTGTTGTTGATTTCGGTAAATAGTTAAATTCTGTTGTCAAGATGAAGCATACTCTGTTGCCCGCTATCTGTTCGATAAATTGCTCGTTAAGGATGCTCCTTTAGATCATGTCACCCTTAGTATTGTGATTGATTGCTTTTACTATCTGAATCAAGTTGATTATGGATTTCTCGGGTTAAAGGATAAAGGGCGTGTTTGGGATGAGATTGTGAGGGAGAATGATTTGACGCCTATGCGATTGGAGGATATTGGGATTTGGTGGTTTGTTGAAGCAAGGCTCGGTTGCTGGATGAGGTGAGTATGTTGCTGCTGAATTGCGTTCTAAAAGTTTTATTAGAAATGAAATAAAAAATTATGAGGAAATGCAAAAAACTAATGTTACATCTTTAATCAAATATCCAAAAACTAAAATGTAATTATGTCATTTCTTTAACTCATACCACTAAACTTTGAAGGGACTCAATTGACAAAAAAATAGATAAAACAAGTTGGAGGTTTCACCCAAATCATCAATAAATTAAAGTGTATATATATACCAATATATTTAAATAAAAAAGAAATAATAGAGTAAGAGGCAGAGGTGATTATTGAGTGTATATAGGTTAAAAAAGGGTGATGCAATGAGATGATAGAATTAGTAGTGTAGTGATGAGGAAGAGTGGGAGAGGTGATTATTGAGTGTATATAGGTTAAAAAAGGGTGATGCAATGAGATGATAGAATTAGTAGTGTAGTGATGAGGAAGAGTGGGGGACGCAGTTGGAGTGGTATGTAAAAGAAGCAAAGCACGCGAAGTACCAAAATGGTGCTATATTTTTGGAATTTGGTAATGATGAAAAACTACCCAATCTTTGCAGATACCCATATATATAGATATATGGATTCACTATATCCCTTCTTTTTTTTATTCTTCTTTCTAAGGGTTAAATGCATGAAAACACCCTATGTTATGGAAAATTTGCGTCGCTCCCCCTCTGTTATCAAAATGACAAGGATTACACGTGTGATATGATTAAGTCTGCACGAAATCCCCTATTTCGTATAACTTAACGAGAGTGTGTTTCACTCGCCTCATGTGCGAATTGATGTGAATTTTGCTTACTTTTTGAGTTGTGTAATGATTATAATACTCTTCCATTGTATATAAAAGGATATGCATTGATCTCTTTTAAATTATAGCATACAATCCCCTGTTTTACTCCAATTTTCAACTGGTAATTTTGTTTCTAATTATTTAGATGGTAAAATTTCTGTATATTTATTTTTACAAATAAAATTTTGTTTATATATATTGTGCTTATTTAATTACAATTTTTTATAGAAAAAAAATATTTTCTACATTTAGGAAATCATGCCTAAAGTTGAATAAATTTTAGATTTAAGATATAATAACTTGTTATTTTTATTTATTATTATTATTATTTAAGATATCTTCTATTATTACTATTTACATATATATTTTTAAATATATTACAACCTTAATTTTAAAATGAATTTATACTCAAAACTATTTTTCATTTGATTAATTTTTTCTTTTAAACTTTATACATATAATTTATTTTTTAATTAATTTTAAAACCAATAAAATAAATCTTTGAAAAAATAATATAAAAAATTAGGATTTAAATTATTTAAAAAATTAAAATTCCAAGATTGATCAAATTTTCAAAAATCTAACATTTATGGGAACTATCAAATAAGAAAAATCATAAATTTACCTCAATATAAGATTAAAAAAGAAAAATAAAAAAAATCTGAAAATTAGAAATAAATAAATAAATAGAAATAAAAATAAAACAATAAAATAAAAAATGAAAATCTTTTGGACGCTAAGGTGATGTTTGGATTGGTGTTATGTAGGATTGGGGAAATCCGACTTTGAAATCCTGGGTTTTTGAAATAAGGTGAATAGTTAAAATCTGTGTTTGTTTAGAGATTTTGTAGGGTATGATTAATAATGTAGATGTCAAATCAATACTGGAAAAAGTGTTATTATATAATATTATATTGTTAGTTAATGTAATGGTAATGATTTGATGATTGTAATATTAGAAATTTAGGTGTGTATTGAAATTTGTGTATTAATAGGTTATAGTATAGGGTTAATGATTGTGTATTTATTTAAATAAAGTAGGATTTTGGTAGATTATATAATCCTCTTCTAACCTCAAAACAAACGGGGATTTGAATTCATTCAAATCCCAAATCCTGACTAGCAAACACTAATCCAAACATGACCTAAGCGATTCACCGTCACCAATTCCATACCCCAGTCTCATGTGCAGCTAACCGACGAACAGAACTTCGATCCGAAATTCCCAGCAAATCCCTAACTCCTCGAATCAAAGCACTGAATCACAAAGTCAGCAGAGAAGCTCCTTAGTTCTGAACGAATTCCCCCCATTTTGCTAGGTTGCTGGGTCGAGAAAGATAGTGGTGGGACTCGCCGGAGATGGAAATTGGAGGTGGTTGTCGGTGATGGTGATGGTGATGAGCTTGGGCCTGATCAGAGTTAGCAATCGGTGAGCTCGTAGGTCGCTACCGGTGATGTCATATAGACAGTGGTGCATCCAATGCACCACCACAGTTTCCCCCAATTTGATGTCCAATTGATTTAGGTTACTGATGTTGCCGATTTTGCCCTTGAGGGGTTGGAATTGGAAGGGGATGTTGAGCGCGGTGGCGAACTCGGCGAGGCGTTGGCCGGTGGACTTGAGGAGCTTGGCGGAGGGGCCCAGCCCGGTGATTCGAAACGACTTGATTTTGCGTGTTTTGGAGGCGAGGATGTGGAAGAGTCCGGGCCACTGGAGGCCCTGTATGATGTCGAGGTCGATGACGTGGAGGAGGAGGGGATAGGGAGGGGGAGAGGGCTCCTCGTCGGAGAGGTGGTGGTGGTGTCTGGGTGTTCGATTTTGGAGGCGGCGACACTGTTGTTCACGGTGCGACGGGACAGCAGATCGGCAGCGGAGAAGCTGTGAACGCCGGTGAGACAAAGCTGAAGATGGTGGCAGACGGCTGGAGAAGATGGCGGTGGTGAGGGGTTGGTCTGAGAAGAAGGCAGTGGTGGAAGAGGTGTAGTGCGGTGGGAGATGGTATC
The DNA here is from genome assembly GCA_954870855.1 of Scutellaria minor. Taxonomy (NCBI): domain Eukaryota; kingdom Viridiplantae; phylum Streptophyta; class Magnoliopsida; order Lamiales; family Lamiaceae; genus Scutellaria; species Scutellaria minor. Next base: position 10,904,688 of record OX940725.1, on the reverse strand, counting down.
CTCTTTCATTTTAATTTTTTTTTTTCATAAGAATTTTTTTCTTTTCTCTTTTTTTAATTAAACTTTAATTCTATTATAAGGGTTAACAGGAAATTCAAGACAAAATATAACGGCATTAAATCCAATTCGAAAAAATGAAACATTTGTCGTATTTTTGATATCACACGTGTAATCCTTGTCATTTTGATAACAGAGAGGAGAATGACGCAGATTTTCCATAACACAGGAGGTTTTCATGCATTTGACCCTCTTTCTAAAGTTGTATATATATGGCTGTACAAGGCTGAAACTTCCCTACTTCTAAAGCTGCCATTTCGAATTTGTCTTTTTCACCATCATCATTTTTTATTTCAATTTTCTACCGCATTGGCTACAATGATAATATAATAAAGATCCTTCTCACAGTAACTATCTATAAAATAGTCTCACATAAGTTTTTTCGTAATGCAATTTTTGTAGCCTAAAACAGTTTTGTAAAATTTCTAATGGAATTTCTGCGAAGTAATAACCTAGTACAATAGTAGCACATTGTGAATGGAAGGCTTTTGCCTCCATTCATAGAGAATGAGTCCGTCCAACCAGTTGACCATGACTGGTTGCCAGTTGCACAAATATAAACACTACACTAGTTTACACAATAGAAAAGCTCATGTCTCTGTAATTCTCCGCTTTATCATCACAAAATGGAAAAATTCAAGAAATGTAATCATTTAACAAGCCAAAAGAAAAAGAAAAAGAAAAAAAAGAAAAGGAAAACATGAAAAAGCTTGAAAGGAAACTGAAATATTGAATTTATTAGAAGATAGAAGTACCATATATGAATAGTGGAGTGTCAAAAGCGTATGCAAAAATCACAAGGAAAAAAAGTGGGGACCTGAGGAAGGCAACCCAAGATATTGATAATATACAAAGATGACAAAATCGAATAGCAAGGACTAATAGAACTAGGGAGTCACCTAGTACAATAGTAGCACATTGTGACCCAAAAATAGCATAAAAGCAACTGCAAAAAAACCCCAAAGAATGAATACACACATTACACACTGCCATCATGAAAATTACAAGTGAACAGAAACTTACAGTTTCCAACATTGTCAAAATATCTAACTGTAAAACCACATTTATAGTGTGGTACTCTTTCTCTCTATAAAACAAACTGTGAATATCACCTCGATTCCAATGCCTTCACAATTGGCTTATGCCTCATCGAAAGCCACTGCCATATGGTTGTTGATTGTAATTTCCGGGTCCCATCATCGGATTATAACCTCCAGGCATGGCCGATCCAGGGGGTCCCATTGGCTGTTGCATGTTCATCGCTTGGCCCATACCCATGTTCATGCCCATACCCATATTCCCAGGCATATTCATTCCCATTCCCATTCCCATTCCTCTACCGATCGGTTGGTTTCCTCCATAGCCTCCCATGCTGCCTCCCATGCCCATTCCCATGCCGCCAGCTGGACCACCACCCATTCCGTAATTCATACCAGCACCCATCATTGGGTTTGGTGCAGGCCTTAGAGAGGTAGCACCAGCACGGCCTATGCCGGAACCCAATCCCATGGCTTTGCCCATGGTGATCGTAGATGTTGCTGAGGTTGTCGTTGGTTTTTCCATCCTTTTCTCCTTGCGATTTATTGCGTCAAAATCGACTCCGATATCAGCCAATGGGTTTGTTTTAGCTGCATGAAATTTAAATCATTTAAGCAGTGTATTTCCTTGTGATCAAGAGAAATATGACGGTGTGAAAACTTACATCCAGAAATGTTCAAATTGACCAGTCCACGGCTCAGAGTGTCGGCCCAAACAGTAGACTTTGTCTCGAACTTGTCTGTTGATGATTTAGGAACTATAGCAGAAGAAGCTTGAGTAGTCGGCACTGGAACCGTGAGACTGCTTGATTGTACTAGTGGAGCTTGAGGACCCATATGTGAAGCTACAGGGACTCCAGAGCCCGAGTTTGAAACAAAATTGTGTTGCATAGTGGGTCCAGTGGAACTAGGAACACCCATGTAGGTAGCAGGGGGACCTGCAGATGGTGGTTGCGATTGATAAGTTCCATAGAAGTTGGGATATGATGGATTTGGCTGTGCAGATCCAATCTGAGGATGGTAACCCATCTGTGATGCTGGACCACCTTGAACAGGGAAAGTCGAACCCATGATTTGATTTGGAAAGCCACCTGTCTGTGAAACAGATCCCACAGATTGAAGAGGATAACTAGCTTGCAATGAAGGCTGGCCATGCTGAGCAGGAAAACCTGAAGGCTGGCCATGCTGAGCAGGAAAACCTGAAGGCTGACCATGCTGAGTAGGAAAAGCTGTAGGCTGGCCGGGTTGGGCTTGAATTTCGTGTTGATTGGTCTGAGGGGGAAAGCCACCATGAGACACGGATTGGCTGGGTGTACCAGTGTAACCAGCTTGTGTATTGGCAAAAGACGAAGGTGCAGATGGTGGGAGAATATCAGCTAATATATCGATATCATGGTCGGGGGTTGAAAATTCTTGTTGTGGAAACTGTGCGTTTGTAGGAGGTTGCCCACCAGAAGGACCTGAGGGCATGTAAGCTGGATCATGGTAGTTACCACCAAATTCAGTTGCTGCCTTTTGAGGAACTGGTTGTGGCACATTGGAGTTGGTAGAGAATGAATTGGTGGATGCACTGATCTGTTGTTCAACTGGTACATTATTGAGAGTAGGAACAGCTTTGAATGGGCCATCTCCAAATGGATCATCAAAAGGCTGAAATACATGTACTGGTTAGCAAGTAAAGAATCAATCTAGAATCACACTCATCTGTAAATAAATTTATTAGGCAGAAGAGCCTTAACTCTACCTGGTTCCCAAATTTGGTTACGAATATTTTTACATGATCCAGGAACAAAAAAATGTGGATAACAGAAGCAGGAGCAATAATGACAGTAAGAGGTGAGTGACTTTAGCAGGGGTAAACCACAACACAGAGGAAAACTAGAAGAAAGGCCAATGAGAAGCATATGAACGGTGATTATATGCATAGTCTACTCTAGGGGAGTTCATAATTGGGTAAACTATCAAACCAAACCAAAGATATACCGGGGATTTGGTGTATACCAAAACTAAGCCAAATGATTGGTTCAATGTTAGATTATATTTTACGAGAATCCAATACTCGGTTGGACTTCAGTTTCGGCTTTTGGCCTCTGTTAATGAATGAACCAGACAAAAAATTTGTACATCTTATAACAAATTGTTATGCACATGTTTTGTCTTCTTCAACTTGCCCAAAAATAAAAAATATATGTAAATAGAATTATATTTGCAATATATAATTTTTGATGATTCTATAAAAATCTAATCAATTAAATTACCAATCTAAAACCTAAAAAGAATTAGATAATAACCAAATTGATTAATTAAATCAACATTCAGAATGAGATTTCAGCTTTGGTTTACAGAACTAGGTCAATTCAATTCTGTTTCACTGAATCAAGACCCCTCCTCTATGCATATTGCATGAACCATTCAATGGGTTACTAATCACTTAATGCCTACTTTCTGGTCTAAGAGAAATACAACTTCACTTTTATCCCACTATGTGAAGTTGACTTTTCTTGTCTTAAATACATGCTTCAGGAATAAGGTGAGTGGGTTTGAGAGTAAAGGGTTAGGAGGAAACAATGGGAATAAGAGGAGATAAATTAAATGGTTTCACATAAAAACATTACAACACTATTTGCTTTTATCAGAGGAGAACTCTAACGATGGATATTAGAAGAAAGACTACTACTTTGCAAAATTTCCCATGAAGGTGCTAAAATCAAGATTAGCACCTCAGCCTTGGAGAGTTGAAAGGTACCTTTATGAAAAAATAAGGTCAGCAAGCAAAGAACTTTAATAGCAAATAATTAGATTTTCTATAATTTCCTAAGGCACATATTGGAAGTATCATTAGATTGCATGACATTTCATTTTGGCAAATTGATGACAAATCAAGATTGAAAACCACAATATAACAGAACTCCTGGATTTAATCATAGAAAATATACCAAACAAGGCGGAAAAAAAAAAAAAAACAGTGGAATCCTAGTCATCCAATGTCCAAAAGATCACATGTGTTAATGACACAACAATCACCCTCATTATGGTGGATTGTAATTACCCCTGCCTGGTATACGAAAATGTGGCAAAATCTCAAAAAATTTCGCACCAAGAAAGTGTGGTTTACAGAACAGCCAAAGGTGGTTGTCCTCCTCAACTCCTTTTTTAAAAAGCAAAAGGTGTTTTTTTGTTATTTTCCTCCCTGGTTTAAGGTTTTTTGTCTTTTTTTATTCCACATGGGAGTAATCACAGTTTAACACTTTACAAAATGCCAATGCCGAAAATTTTGGAGAATAAAACAAGCCAGCAGTAAATGCAACATTATAAGTACTGATTGTTATTCATTGATGATAGTAAAGCATCTACATCTTTTCCTCCCCAGTTTAAGGTTTGTGTCATTTTCATATTTCATGTGGGAATAAATCACAATTAACCACTTCACAAAATGCCAATGCTGAAAAGATTTTGGAGAATTAATCAAGGAATCAGTCTTTGCAAATGTTCTAAGTACCTGATTGTTATTCATTGATGATGGTGATGCATCTACAGTTGTGGGTCCAGAATTGAAGTTTGCTGAGGTATTAGCTTCAGATGCCATGTTAGCCTGGCTAGTAGACACAAGCGCCAAAGAATTTGAAGAAAAAGAGTCGGACAAGGAACCCAGAAAATCCATTTCAGCAGCAGGCGCAGGAGTTGTTCCATTTGATGTAGCTGGGGCTGCTATTCAATAATTTGGGGGCAAAAATAAGAGCCTTCTAACATCAGAGTATAAAAGTGACATATGCCAACAATAATTGAAATTTTCTGGATCTAAAGTCCAGATAAGAAAACACCAAGAAATCATTATATTTTATTATGTCTAACTAAAATGACTTGATAAATGTGCAAATCATACAATCTAATCCTAAATTATGATACTGACGATTATTATTTGCAAGAGATGATAAATAAAATGCCAGATGGAACACTATAACAATAGAAATTCATATGAATCATCTTTCCACTCAAGCAAACAAAAGTACAGCAAAATAATTCCTGGTTCAAATTTTTATTATTTCTTTACCTGAAAATGAACCTCTCGGATCAAATTCATCAAAGCCATCACCTTCATTGTTACTATGTTGAAGTGAAGGTTGAGATGAAACAGGAGGGGATGCCGAAGCAGGAGGTGAAGCTGAGGCAGGGGGTGGAGCAGCAGTTGTTGTATGGCTGGGACTAGCTCCTGTGGGAGAGGATGCTTTAGGGGCATATGGTAGTGAAGATTCTCCATCCCTGTGAATGATATGGATAAACCAATATTGATTCAAAACCAATACAATATCTAAAACAGCTGGCAGGTGATGGGTTCATTGTTACCTTTCACTATAAGGAGGACTGCGGGTGGCATCAACAGCATCCTCATAACTAGGAGGTGCACCAAAGCTTTGTTCAGAATATTTACCATCATGCCTCTTCTCAACAGTACTGATTTGAAAATCAAACAAATCAGATTACTTCAGTTGTTAATTGTTTAAAACATAAAAACACTACATCGAAAAGGTCAACTGGCAGTACCTTCCATCTGGAGATTGATCATCAGCTTTGGCACCACTTCCTCTGCAAAAGAAAAAGAAAACTTGTCAGGAATCTTTAATTAATATGAAGTGTCTTCCCAAATGTGTAATAAATACTTAATAAACCAAAACACAATTAGATAAAACAAAAATCAAACTCAGGAACCAAAGATTCAACAAGCTGGTAAACTTAGCTAGCTGTCTAATTTGGCAGCAAGACATAGGCAACATATCAGTCAAAGGGGTAATAAATCTGAAAATAATTAAAACTAAAGAGTTAATCAAAATTGATAACAACATTGGACTGAACTTGAAGGTTCTGACAAGAATTGTTCATAGTCAGTTGTTAAATATTGCAAATCAATCTTAATTTGATCTCAGGGTCACAATGATGTTAAAAAGGGAGAATTAACTGAGTTCTCTTTTCTTTACTTCTGCCGTGAGGCTTTATCTGCTTCTCTTGTAACAGATATCAAGTCTTTATTTCCTCCACTAAAGCTCTCTTCATTTCACTCAGTTTTACATCTATAAAAAGATAAAGCAACTCCACAGCTTCTTGTTAACATTTCAGATAAACTAAGCAACAGAAATTACCATAGTTAGTCAGACTTGCATGTGCATAGAAAGTGGAAACTAAATTCTATATGTTTTAGCAGGATGGCAACACTAGAATTTGGGTTCCTTGAAACACATTTTCACAATTAACAAAATTAGCTTGCAGAGCACTTTTCTAGAATGAAATTAATATTTTAACCATATCAATATATGTTCCATGAATAATGAATACCTTTCCCATGGCCAAGGAAACTTAGTATCTCAAATGAAAAGAATGCGGATAAAACAATTAATGAATACATCACTCATTTATCAAAACATGAGTTCTCACAAACTCTATTGTCTACTACCTTCCAATTTTAGGTAAGTTAAAAGCAGAAATAGCCAAAAAAAAAACATTTATCATCAGATCAGCCTGACTTGAAAAGATTAATGATGCTTCCATTAGACAAATTTTGTTTGTGAATGGTTGTCAAATTGTTTAATGAATGAATGGTGTTTTGTTAGCCAATAACCATAAACTTTGGTTTAACTAAATTGTCATTCTTGCTCCTAGATGTAATTGACAATTTCTGAAGAACTCTCCTTAACAACTGCTCAAAACTGATTTGCACACAGTTGAATACACGTGAATCACTCTTGAATTTAAATTTATCAAAATCAGTTGAAACACATTACTAGACAGGAACTTGTGATCACATCTTCAAGAATTTCTACTAATTAAAAGAAATCCAACTTGAACTCCTAAAGTCTAACTAGGCATATCATTAATAAGGCTATATCATGTTTACATCAAGCAAATAAAACAACTATTTCATTAGCATAAGCTTTTTACTCATCCCACACCCAGTAAATAATTATTATAATCACCAAGGAAATTCAGTTGGCAGATTTATGGAATTCCATTGCAGATTTACCATGGAATTCCATTCAGATGTGGGTTTACAAGAATTCAACACACCTGGAAGAATATTGGCCATCATCGTCATTTGCAGGATTTCTCTCTCGATCAGCACTTCTACTTCTTGACCCATAATTATAATCATCGTTATTTTGACCTCTTCCGCGGTAGTCATCGTCCCTGTAACCATCTCGGCCATACCGCTCTTCATTATCTCGACCGTACTTGTCCCCCTCACGGCCATATGATTCTCCATGTCGACCATATCTATCATCATCTCTGGAGCCCCATTCTCTTTCTCCCCCGTAGCCATTCCTATCATCATCTCGATTTCCATATCCATGTCGGCCTTCAGATCGATCATCGTCATATCTGTCTCCATAGCCTCCAGAGCCAGGACGATACATGCCACCCATGGGGGTATTGCGGTACCTATGATATGTGAAGTAAATGACCATTCAAGGAAAACCACAAAGCTATTTAAGCTAATCACCGAGTGGGCTGTACTTGCATGACAACAATATATTGGAAAGTTTTGCAAATGCGTAAGTGAGTTTTTCAGCATCTACTTACTTTTCCCTATTAGAAGCAGCCTTCTGACGAGCTTCTTGTATTCTTTCCTTATCATTTACAAGGACAACAAGACTCTGAGATTTCTTTCTGACATTGTTTCCCTGGTCTTTCCCACTGGAATCAATATATTGGAAATCCGACAATGTCTATCACAAAAGAAAAACATTATGGACACCACTCATCAACGGTCAACCAAACTTCTGAAAGAAGCTATAGAATAAAAAATCAGATAATAAAGAAACTAACTGATATTTGATATGCATGTTCTCTGATGTCATCTACGACACGCTCAGACCCATGGGCTACCAAGTACTCCAAGATGGTCAAAGCCTGCAAAAAGCAGCAGGGGGGAAAACAATTCATTTGAGTTCACAATGGTAGATAATAAGATAGAAGCTCAAAGTTTCAAACTAAGCACAAAAAACCTTGTATACATGCCGCCAATTTTTCCCTGTATCATTTATACGTTTCCAGAGTACTGACATGATCATCTGATACTCATGACTGTTGAAACACAAAAACTTAGCACCTTCTCAATGAAAAGTAATCCTCATGAAGTAAACTATCATGAATCAATTAGGACTTACTAGTTTCTTGTTGCCTGAGCAATATCAGCAAGAAGAGACCCATGAGGACCCCACGGCTCATTGCTAGTTGCATCAAGAACCTGGAAAGATAAAACCAAGCACCACTTAAAACTATTGTGAAGGATTAGACAACAAACAGCTTATTCTACAACTTCTTTTTTTTTCTTTTTTTCTTTTTTATACTTAGACACTGGCCAAACACCTTCATAGAAAACTTACAACATCTCGATGTGAAATAGATAACAAAAAAGTGAGTGAGAAGGGAAATGATATAATACCTTCTGTTCAATTGAAGGGACCTTAAGAACTTTCTTGTTTACCCCTCTCTTACTGCAAGATGACACAAAACACATTCCTAAGAAAATGCTTGGTACCAAAATTAAAACAAGATCTAACAAACCACCAAAACAACAGACAAAAATAATATAAATTAATAAACAAGCACTGAAACACCAATCATTGCAAGCTCAATCATTCAAGATTGCATTTATGTCTCCAACTAATCTGCCCAATTGAAAACTTTTTTATTATTTGCACTCTGAAGAATCTTTAACTAAGATACAAAGGAAGGGAAGATGGTCCATGTAATAAAAAGCAGCGGCAACACTGAATGCACATTGATTAAAAAAAAAAAAAAATTAAACTTACAGGTCTCTGACTGTTTGATCAAAAGCCTTCTTCATTTCACCCTTGGCTTGAGAGAAGCCAAATCAGCTAACTTTTACAAATTATACCTGCACATCCAAATGGCAAACATTTAATACTCCCATAGAACCCAACAGATGGTTATATTCTACAGGTTTTCTCTTCATCGAATCAAAACAAGAGCTTTCAAGATGATGAATATGAGTTTCTAGAAACATTACACGAGAATTTATTATCTATTCATCTTCCTATCAAAAATCTATCATCAATCTGAATCAACCAATTAACAGAGAGAAAACCACTAACACGCAAGCATAATAGAATAACAATGCGCATAAAGCTACAAAAATATTCCACAAAGCAACCAATTCTATTTCACTAACCAGCAGAATCCAATTAAAGAACAACACAGATCTGAAAATTCAACTACAATTCGGCAGAAGACAAGCTGAATTACACACACATAGCTCGAATTAGATCCAGAAACCTAAAAATAAAATCGAAGATCCAGTAGTTAAAATAAATAAAAACAAAAATCTCGAAAAATTAGATCATGCCTGAAAGATTCACAAGCTCCTTCGCGGTAGATCAGATCTGGAGAAATGGTGATGATGAGAGAGAGAAAGAGAGAGAAATGAAGGGGACGGAGAGATGTCCGCAAAGGAAAAATCGTCGAGTTGAATGGAAAGAGCTGTCTTTAGTTGGAAAGACCAATACTAATTATAGTTTTAATAATTAATTAATAGCAGTAAATAAAGGAATTAAATGAAAAATTAAATACATAGTATTTAAAGCAATTAAATAAACAGTGTTTGAAATGTTAAAATGCTGTTGTTTTAATTGGGTGTGGTAGCCTGGTAGGGTAGGGGGGTCACTTATCAAACTTGGAGTTGTAGACAGCGCAGTTTTACACGTACAACTACTTTTATTCTCTAGAAAGTTGATTCTCAATCATTTTCTTTAAACTATTTTTCATTTTAAATATTAAATTATTCTTAAAAGGTTGGTTAAAAAGATATTTTTTAAAAAATATCTTACATTAAAAGGGTATTTTTGTTGAAAAAGTAGAAATTTGTTAATATTATGTTATTTTGAATTAGTATAAGTGAAAATGAGCTTATTAAGATAAATTAATTTTTAGAGTTTTTTTTTTTTTTTTTTGAGGTTCTACTGATATATGACTAAAAAGTTGCATTTTTCTATGAATTATTTTATCCCTATGGAATATTTTCATGTTTGCTCGGATAGTTGGATTCCTCCTCGATGTGGATGGTTTTTGAACTCAACAATGATGAAATTTCTAACGATAATGGCAAGAATACTAGTATTAGTTGTTTGTTAAGAAATAGTAATGATAGTTTAGTTTTTTTGTTTTTATAATTACAATGGAACTTGGAATAGCTAATAATATTATTTTTGAGTTATCTATTGAAATTCTACACTTTTGTGTTTTTGTTATTACTAGTAGTGTACCCGCGCGTTGCGCGTCTTGCCATATAATGTGTTTATATCATATATTTGATAATACAATGTAACTAATTATAAGTGTTTGAAGATATAATAACTGTAGTTATTCCAAATTTGAACTAATATTTAAAAATTTATAGCTAATTCAATTTATTTTTATATTTTAAAATAAATTTTAAAATAGTATTAAACAAACTTCGAATTTTTTAACAATTTTTTATTGCATCCAAACAAAAAAAAATTATAAGATTATTTAAATCTTTCTATTGATTTCGACAAAATTAGAAAAAAAAAAAGCTCATTAGTACCATCATTATTATTATTAAATATTTTTAAAGATCTTATTTGTTGATACTTATATTTTTTAAGAATTAATTTTTTAATAGCCATTATAAGCCCCTTTATTTTAATTGGCTCAATAAATTTCTTCACTACCCATTAAATAAGTATACACAATTACCATAATATTTATTCCTCCTGCAGATCTTCATTCTTCCTAAACAGTGGTGGCTCCATCTTCATTCACACATTCTCTTCTCCCCTCATCTTCTACTTCTTTTTATTTCCTTCATTCTCTTATTGAGATCTGATTTCTGTCCTCCCTCTTTCTTCATTCTTTCATCTGCAATGGAGTATTTGATTTTCTTATATTTCTTTTTATTGTAATATGATAGCTCACCAATACCGCCGAAATTTCAACTCTTTTGAAAATATTTTATAACCTACCAATCGTGAATCTTTATCATCATTTAATCGGTAAAGAGTAACTTCATTTTCGTGCATTTCGTGCTCCCATTTTTTCTTTCTTTATTTCTTCATTTTCATTCTTTAGTTGATATGTAGATGATGGCTTCCATCTCTAGTTTTTCTTCTTATTTTGACATTTTGAGGCCCACGAATCTTCTTCTTATTTTCAGCTTAATGCTCATCTTCATTATTTCTTTTCTTGCTCAATTGTCCAATGTGTATTCTAATCAACCACTTAGAACTTATATAGTACAATAGCTTGGAGAGAAAGTTTCATTCAAATGGCTTGAAGAGGAAGCCTCGTTAAATGGCTTGATGAGGAAGTCTGACTCAAAATTCTTTAGAAAATCAAAATGAAATAAAAAAAAAGAAATTATTTACACAGTCAGCATTATGATGTGACATTTTTGAGCGGGAAAGTGACAATACAGTAAATTTTTCCAACTTACCTGCTATTAGTATAGTATAGATTTGTAACATTTGGTTAGAAGTCGATAACCTCGTTATTGTTTATATTTTGCAGCAAAATTATCTTAAAAATTGTAAGTATCAAGATCTTATTTTTGAATATATTGAACTTAAGAGAATTCTCAACCTTTATTTCTCACATATCCACAGAGAAGATAACAGGGCAATTGAATTTTTGGCTTATTAGACCATTTCTTCAAGTTAGTAGTGTGCATCGGTCTGTTTTATTATCAAATCGAACTGAATTATCAAAGATCAAATTAACTAAATTATGTATATGAAGAAATTGGACCGATCAAAAATTGATGGAAACCAATTTGGAACCGAACCAAATCAAAATTTAGATTTTACCTCTCATTTCTAAAAAAACAATTCTAACACAGAGTGGAATTTAGGGTTTTCTTTTTATATTATATACTATTCAGTTTGAATCAGTCAATTCGGTAATTTTTTGAAGAGTATTGTTCTTGTGAACCAAGTGCACAGATCATGATTCGAGCAACTGGGCGCGCACAGGTCGGGTCAGGACCCGGCTCGAATCCGCGCCCAGATTTTTTTTTAAAATTTATATTGTAACCTTTATGATATACGAATACACAATTGTCAATGTACAATTCAAACAACACACAAACCATAGAAAATGGGATAAACCTCAATATCTACCGTCAAAAACCTTATGATTGATTACAAGAACATATGTCGACGACGAAACAATATTCACTTGAGGTAGAGATATACACAATTCGGTTTTACCAAACTAAACTGAAATGTTAAATTCAATTCAATTTTTTATAAATTGGTTCAGTTTCAATGTTAACTTTTTGACATTTTAGTTATATCAATTCCATTCAATTTAAATAAAAAAAACACAAATATTTATATGCATAAGGTGCACGGATCGAAAACCGTGTAACTAAGTCGACCAGATCGGACGGTACTTTTCACGCGCCCTAAGTCCACGCTTGTAATTTATGGATTTATTATATACAAGTTGAGGATCCATCTATCCTTCCATCTGAATGATTTTCGAATACAACAATAACTGGACTTTAAATTATAAATTTTATGTAGTGAATATTAGTAATTGGGCCTTTTCATATGTACATCCTACTGTCCAATGTATTTGGGCTAGGATGTATTGGGCTTTTATTAAGCCCAATCATAAAGATAATTGGACCTAGTTAGCCAACCCATATATCTTGGACTTCACTAGTCAACCCTGGAAATCATTCCCAACTTAATGAAATCGCCATTTTTATCCTCTTCGTGCCATCACACACACACACACACACTCTCTCAATAATCATTTATATATAAATGTACACACATAAATATATATTTTATATAAGGTTTATTTAAGAGTTAATCACATAAAATATATAAATTCTATGTTTCATTTTAATAACTAACACAAATATTTATTTGAAACAATATTGCTCACGAACTATAAAAAATTACAATCATATCTTTGACCTTATTTTTCTGACATTAAATTACGATGCTACTATCATGACTACGATTCGATGTTGCCACCATAACAAAATTAATGGAGACTTAGTTGCACCTTTTATACTTGATTTGTGATATTAGTAGTAGCGAATAACAAAATTAATGGTAGATGTGATCAGTCTGATCGAGACACATCCAATGATGATGACAAGATCACAATTAGGAGTCTTGATTAAGATTGATGTTGTAATTGAAAATATTTCAAAGTTAGATACCAAAATTGAACTTTTATCCAAAGTTAATGATTTTTTTTTTATGTAGTTAACTCTTTATTTAATTTATGATTCACTTGCACTATTCTATTGGGCCAATAGTTTCTGGACTTGAAAAAAAATTCTGCTTCAATTATCAAGTCATATTCTTACCGGGTCTGGACTTGGTCCACAATCAATATATCTGGGCCTATAGAGTAAAAAGTTGGGCTAAGAAATTGAATATTTTTTTTCTTTTCTTATGGAAACCCATAAATTTCCTTACTCATTAAAATACTTTTTCCACACGTTGCGCTCCTCAGACTGATTTATACAGATCTTGGCAAAGACCTCAATGTGGGTTTTTTGAAGTTGAATTTAGATGCTGCATTTTTTTTTAGAGACACAAGAGATGGGAATTGGTATGATCTTGCATGAATAATGGAAAGCATGTTCTATTGTCACCTTTGTTCCGTGACTTGAATTAATCGATAAGCCAACGATAAAGCGCATTGTTGGGTCGAACTTCCATCTAATGTGGAATGTCTTCCTAACACGTCTTGCACTTGTAGTTTTTTCGTAACGTCTTTGATTCCAAAAAAAAAAAAAAATTCCAACGTATTATAGTAAAAATGAGAGTAATAAATGAGTTTAATCTACTCCAACTCTTGATTTTAATTTGTCATTAAAAAAAAAAGACTTCTTATTTCAAACATTGTCACTTTTATTAGTACTCTATCATATTTTTTAGTTTTAATAACCTTTTTTATAAAAGTAAAAGCGAATGCAAACACTCTCTGAGTAGTCGATCACATAAAAATTAACTACCAGTTCTGTTTAATTTAGGTTAATTATGTTTGTATTCAGATTATTTATAGAATCCTAAAATATTAATTTTATGTAAACTATGAGTGTGCATTGTAGATGGATGAAAATACGTAAAATGATAATAGATTTGATAATAAAATTAAAACTAAATAAATTGTGAGTTTAGTAATACTATGCAGGTAGGAGTGGCAATGAGCAGGTTGAGGAATGGTATTAACAATATTATCCCAACGGGGATGTGGACTCACCATTCGAGGTATGACCTACTACCATTCCCATTTTGAGAATCTAGTACGGGGATAAAGATTCACCGTTTAGGGTACGGATTCCCTACAGGGCGGGTTCCCCAAATTTGATTTCCTACAAAGTTAAAATCTATTTTTTAAATTTTTTCTAAAATAATTTTTTAGTAAATAAATACCAAAAAAATTAAAATAACTCACAAACAATATCAATTCAACCCAACATCAAATATCATGAAATCATAAATCTAGTATCTTGAGTTCATTCAAAGTTTCAATTTCAGTTTTGTAATTTTAGATATTAGCTTATTAATAATTTTAAAGAAGCCGTGAGGACTTAGAGTTATGAAAATTTTGTATTTTTTGGTTTATTTACTAAATTATATATATGTATATATTTATATATACTTATTAATAAATAATAGAAAACAGAGAATGGGAAATCACCTGTTTTATACAAATGGGACCGGTTTTGGGGTGGGACATAAATACCATCCTCGTAATTTCTAAACGGGGATTCACCATCTCTATTCCATTCCTCGATTTAACCGAAAATTCCTCATTCCATTAATATTGGTACACAATGAGATGATTCCTCACAGGAAAATTGCCACCACCATAAGCAAGGAATTCAAATTTGGAGTTTGGTACCTCAAATTTGAAAGGATTCAAGACACCATGGTCATACGTACAACAACAATACAATCTAAAGTTTCTAAGGATATTATATAGTATTATATATATAATATCCTTTTTGTGGAACTCTGAAAAAGTTATTTGTGCTATTTTTTGACTCAATTAAATCTCAAAATTGGAAAAATTATCTAGTACTTGATACAATCTACTTCAATTAAAAATAGATAACTTTACTATAAACTATATTCTATTTATATCAAAGGGATTGTTTGAAATTTAGATAAGTCATTGAATTGACATCATTTTATAACTTCATCGAATGCATATTTAATGAGCCTTGAAATACATTTCAGTTATGTTTGAAATGAAGATTTGAGGAAAAATTGAAATTTATAGTATAGTAAATTCATTGACGATTTTTGAACTGACACTGTTCGAAATATACCACTTTCAATATTTTGAATCTATTTTTAACAATTTCAATGGATGTCAAATACACCCTAATTTGAATAGATTTGATTACAGCCATTTCACATGTTATATTCTAAATCATTTCATCCAAACACAACTTTAAATAGAATATAATTGAATTATATAAAACATAAGGAAAGCACCAAAGGCTCCTAGCTAGACGTGAAAAAGGAAGACAAATTATTAGTCTAAGATTAATATTTGACTATTTGTAAGCAGTCATTCAAATATCTCATTTTCTTTTATTTGCCCTCAATTTATTCACAAGAATTTTTTTTGTTCTAATGATAATGTATTTTGGTTTTTCAAAATTTCAAAATAATCACAACAAACAACATTCATACAATATTAATTAATACGTGAGGTGAATTGAAAAAAAAAAACAAAAAAAAAAAAAAACAGTAGTATAATAGATGATTCAGTTCATAGTTTATACAAACACCCAAAATCTTAATACATGTAAAAGATTATATCACTGGATTTGAGTTTGTATGATTTACTAAGGTTCTAATCTAGCGGATTATGCTAATGAGAATGTTTTTCACATTTATCAATAAATCAAAAACCATCCAATGCCTAATTGATGTAGATTTTTAAATATTGCACTATAGCCAAATTTCAAATTATAACGAATTATACAATACTCTAGATATTTTTGGATGCCCAAATTATTAAGCATAGGGTCTTTTTGGTGTTTTCACCTGAAAATTTCAAATTATACTATAATAATCCTAGAATATGGCTGGACATAGAAATCAACAAGAATTGAATCATAGAACCTTTTCAATTTCTTAAGATCTCCAAATACTTACAAGGGCATTTTTGTATTTTCCTCAGAATATTTTCCAATTATACCATAATAATCCTAAAATATCAATTAAACGTGGGCTGCTTGACTATGTATACTACTGTAAATCTATTATTCTCAAAAGCATAATGATGAAATGACCATGAAAGGGAAACTACAAAAATTTTACGTGATCTTGAAGCAAAAATATGAATGTAGTAAAAGTTGTCTCAAACATAATTAGACGATAAATGAAGTGGTTACAAATTATTAAAGATTAGTAATATCGGTTTGATTTTTGGAGGAGAAAAAAACTAATTGTTAGCCACATTCTGTGATTTACATAATAATAATTTAAAGGAACGATTGTGTCATCATCTTCAAACTAGTTAAATGTAAGTTTGAAATTGAATTATAGAAAAAAAAAAAAAAGTACAAATAAATCAATATATAGAAGAGATCAAATCAAAAGAAAAGTAAAAAGCATGTGAAATTGGAATAACTTTGAAAAAAGAAAAAGTAGTACTGTAGATCTAAAGCCAGGAATGCATTGGTGGCCCCATTCAATTATTGAGAGGCTGCTAAGTAAAACTTTTAACCAACAAATTAACAAATTTTCAAGAAATGCAGAAAATTGGATGGATTAGGTGCACATGTGGGGCTTTTTTTGTGTAGAGGAAAATGACATTTTATCAGACCCTCACCTATTTCTTTTGGACAAGATAGAATAACATTTTGCTTCTTGCTTCTATTTTTTTTGTTTGTTTTCTTTATCCTTTTTTGGACACTTCATTAGACTAGTGTGATGGTTTGGTTGAGCTGGTGGTTTATATGATAATCTAATACACCCACCGTTTATAAGTGTCACTACAAGAAGAAAAAATGAAAATAGTGACGAAATTTTATGTCGCAAATGGTAAAAACCAACTTAGTGAAAAAAAAAATTCGTTGGCGTCGCAAAATTAGCGATGAAATATTTTTCGTCGCCAACAATAAAGAAAATCGTCGCGAATTCTCAATATGTGATTTTTAAAAATTAATTGTTATAATAATGTTTGTCTTGAAATTTTCACCATTTTGTCGCTAAATTAGCATTGGAAGATTACACTTTCATCGCAAAAATAGCGGCTAAATTTTAAATTTTGTCGCAAATGTAGAGGCACAACCACAACTTAGCGATTACTTCTCTAGTTTCATTGCAAAAGTTAGTAATGAAAGTTTATTTTTTGCCAAAAATGGTAATTTTAGCTACGAAACTCCAATTTATAGTTAAAATTTCGTTGCTATTTTCATATTTTCTAGTAGTGTGTTGTTTTGCAGTTTTTGTCATAAATTAAGGAATATAAAAAATTAGACAAATAAACTACCCTTTACTGATCAAGGAATTTTGAGTTCAAAATTCGAAAGAAAATCAAATTAATTCCATAAAAATATCATAATAAATACTTAAATTTTAACTTAGGAATATTAATAGAGATAATTTGGGAATAAAATTACATAAAAATCTAAAACCACACTTAATTTGAACATAATTTAGACTCCAAATGGAAAATTATTTTGAAACTAAAGGGATGTTATTTATACACGTCATGTGTTTATATTATGTGCCTTAATTAAATTAAATATAAGAGAAAAATATCAAGTGTATTAGAGGTCAGAGAGTTTTGAGGAATCATTTGATCTTCGAAATCTTTTGTTCTCATCTATGTCTCATATGTTGGATAATTGTATTACACATTCACAAGGCAACGACAATGTCATTAAAATACAGATCACTAAAAGACATCAAACTCAAAACAAATTAGCTGGCATTTCAGTCTTTTCCAACCATAATTAAGCTAATCTCAACCATGCACACGTCATAATTAATTTCGTTTTCAAAAAAATATATACTTAGTTCTTTTTCTAAATAACCCGTTTAAACATGGAGAAAGCTCTGATAATTTTATATATATATATATATATATATATATATATATATATATATATATAAAATGATCCGTTGTGTGCATATTCCAAACAATTATTAATTAGGAAATGTCCGTTGTATGTATGGAAAGAGTGGGAATTTTTTAATTTTGCTTGAAAGTTGAAACAAATTTCATTGCAACTCTAAATTATGTCAAAATCTCAACAGCCACATAATTAGTCAAGTAGTACAAAACTTAAACAATTTTTTTAAATTCCGATAAAATTTATTCTTAAATTACATAAGATTGAAAATTGGAAGTACTATTGAGCCATCAACTCATATATATGGTAACTAAAAAGAAAAATATAAAATACAAGTCTCACAAATTAAGATTGGTGAGATGAAATATTCGTCTTATTTAGAAGATTGAGATATAAATAATTAATATTTATGATGAATTAAGTGGAGTCCCCTCTCACATGAAGTAGTACTTTAAGACAATCTCACACCAAAATTCAATTCCCCAAATAATTATATGATTAATTTAATAACTTTTCCCAAGCAATTGCACATATAATATTGTACTACAATAACATTAATATTGTATTTGAGGAACACAAACATTAATCATGAGAAAATCATTATTGTTGTGTTGCTTATAATTTTCAATATAAAAAATTTGACGTCGGTGTAGATGACAATCGATCTACTCTGTTTTTTATTTCCTTGAAGGAAAAAATAATAATTAATGTTTCTTGTAAAAAATAGTAAGCAGTCGTATGCAAACAAACAAGCTGTTATACATTATGATTAGAAAATTCAGATCTTTCAAAGTAAAAGGAATTATCAGACCTGCTCGTGGACTTTGTTTGTTTGTTTGTTTTTGGACAATATAAATATTAATATAAAGAGAGTATCCTAAGCAATTAATTGTTGTCATCAATTTATATTAGTTAATTTGGGGTAGTTGAGGTTCAGTAGTTACTAACAACCCTGAAAAGGAGCTTTTTAATTTTTAATTTAGTACATAGTTAAGCAATTATTATAAATTTAACTAATCTAGTATGATGCATGTTATCCCAATGCCACATGGATTGATTTCCCTAGAATTGTAGTTAATGTAAATTAATTTTATATAGCATTTACATTTAAATGTTTCTTGCACCAGTTAACTAAATATTCTCGCGTGATCCATCGAAAGCACAGACAAGAGGATGACGTTGTTAATTTAATTAATTATTTGATTAATATTAAACTTTTTTAAAAGGTTAACTAGGTAAAATTTTACAAAGTTTATGCCAATTTTCATTTACTACATCATAATTCAATACTAATTTTTGTTTTTCTTCAATTCAATACATATATAAACTTATCAAACTTTAATTGCTGATATAAAACTCTAAAATTACACATCTTATAACTATGATCATATTGGACATATTAAATGTTCTTTTACAATAAGAAGTGTGTAGAAGAGTAAAACAATTCACAATTTTCGAGTTCCATGTAAATTTTTTTATGATTCAGTTTGAAACTTACGTCTAACTAATTTGAGGATAACAACCCTGATTTTGAGGTTGGGAACGTCAACTTCCAAACTTACACACTGCTACCATCTAACATAACCAGTAGCTAACCCCCCATCCCATTGCCATTGTGCTATGCTCCAGGGACATAAAAAACTAATCTTAAACTTTAATTGACGCTGTAAATGCATATTGACAAAAAATTGTCAATTTTTACGTAATTAACCTTTTTTTTTTTTAATTATTGAAATTATGGGAGCAGAGTTATGGTCTAACTAATTAATGTTTTATATGATCTGTGTTTAGTTATTCTTAAGTTTGTACTTTTGTAACTAGATTACCATAAAGATTTTGCAATTATGGACTCAATATTACCAACATTAGTGAATATATTCATGAGCTAGATAAATAATCATATTATGCTCATACCATATAACTATTATCCTCTGCTAATATTTTACCTTGATCACTAATTAAAAGCTAGATCAGGTTTCGTGCCAGATAGGTTCTTCAAATTAGTTATTCAATTATTCTACTTATAATTTATCATATCTATTTCTAATATCACACCAGGAATCATTATATTGAAAGAAAAAGAAGCAGAATATTGCATAAATGACAGTCATGAAGCATGAAGAAGAGAAAAAAAAACAAGAAAAAGCCCAACATCAATTATGGTGGAGTTCTTTGAGAAAAAAAAGGATCATTTATTACTAACATTTGAGATCATAGAACAGTACAAGAAAACAACGAAACAATGGGGTAATGAATTTAAATTCAATCAAACAAGGCCATCCACTATACCAGCACAAAATGTAAGAAACAACCCTATGAACCCTTGGCCTCTATTTTCAACTTGATCTTCAATGACTAAATCTTCTTTCTGCAAGAAAATCTTTCTTCTTTGAGCCAACTTCATTTGGAAATGTAACAAGGACAATTTGTAATATTACAACCAACGAAGTAGATGCAAACTGGTCCAACATGCAAAGTGTGAAGCTTTCTAATGCTTGAAGAACCTTATTAAAAAAACTATTTTCTCTAGAAAGTCGATTATTGGAAACTATCCTCAAGTAGCCTTCTTTTATTCTGTGTTGTAGATTGGATGCTGCAAAATAAACAACAAAAATCAGATGATGAATGGAGAATTTTGATTGTTACAATATCTATTAGGATAGTTACTTACAAAGATGCTCCAGGATTGTTGCTATCTTCTTAAAGCTCAGTAATGTGTTGGAGGAGGTGGAGAGCCATAGATGTATGTAGGTGGAGGAGGTGACTTCATGGGTGGAGGAGGTGATGTGTAGTAGTAAGGTGGTGGTGGTGATGGTGAAGGTGGTGGAGGGGAGGTGTAATGATAAGGCGGTGGTGATGGTGAGGGTGGGGGTGGAGAGTTGTAGTGGTAAGGAGGGGGAGGTGATGATGATGGAAGTGGGGGAGATTTGTAGTAGTATGGAGGTGGTGGTGATGGTGAAGGGGGAGGTGGTGAGGTGTAGTGGTAAGGAGGGGGTGGTGAGGGTGAAGGTGGTGGCGGCGAAGTGTAGTGGTAAGGAGGTGGAGGAGATGACGATGGTGGTGGCGGTGAGGTGTAGTGGTAATGAGGGGGTGGTGTTGGTGAAGGTGGTGGCGGTGAGGTGTAGTGGTATGGAGGTGGAGGAGATGACGATGGTGGTGGTGGAGATTTGTAGTAATAAGGTGGTGGTGGTGAGTGATTAGGTGGTGGTGGAGATTTGTAGTAATAGGGAGGTGGAGGAGATAGTGATGGTGGTGGTGGGGACTTGTATAAGTAAGGAGGTGGTGGTGATGGAGATGGAGGTGGAGGGGACTTGTAGTAGTATGGAGGTGGAGGAGATGAATCAGGTGGTGGGGGAGATTTGTAGTAGTACGGTGGTGGGGGTGAATGAGTTGGTGGAGGTGGTGACTTGTAATAGTATGGATAATGAGGAGGAGACGGTGATGGTGGTGGGGGTGGTGGGGACTTGTAAAGGTACACAGGTGGCGGTGGTGACTTGTATATGTACGTTGGTGGTGGAGGGGGTGGAGACTTATACACGTAAGGTGGTGGAGGTGGGGACTTATAAATATAGGTTGGCGGTGGTGGAGGTGGTGATTTGTAAACGTAAGGAGGTGGTGGGGGAGATTTATAGACATAAGTCGGCGATGGTGGTGGGGGAGATTTGTAAACATATGTAGGTGTTGGAGGTGGTGGAGACTTATAGACATACGTCGGCGATGGTGGTGGTGGAGACTTGTATACATATGTCGGTGTTGGAGGTGGTGGAGACTTATAGACATAAGTTGGTGTTGGTGGTGGGGGAGATTTGTAAACATATGTCGGTGTGGGAGGTGGTGGAGACTTGTAGACATATGTCGGCGTGGGAGGTGGTGGAGACTTGTAGACATAAGTCGGCGTTGGTGGTGGTGGAGACTTGTACACATATGTCGGTGTTGGTGGTGGTGGAGACTTATAGACATACGTTGGCGTTGGTGGTGGGGGAGATTTGTAAACATATGTCGGTGTGGGAGGTGGTGGAGACTTGTAGACATATGTCGGCGTGGGAGGTGGAGGAGACTTGTAAACATATGTTGGCGTGAGAGGTGGTGGAGACTTGTAGACATAAGTCGGCGTTGGTGGTGGTGGAGACTTGTACACATATGTCGGTGTTGGTGGTGGTGGAGACTTATAGACATACGTTGGCATTGGTGGTGGGGGAGATTTATAAACATATGTCGGTGTGGGAGGTGGTGGAGACTTGTAGACATAAGTTGGCGTTGGTGGTGGAGGAGATTTGTAAACATATATTGTGGGAGGTGGAGGAGACTTGTAAATATATGTCGGCGTCGGAGGTGGTGGTGATTTATAGACATAAGTCGGTGTTGGTGTTGGTGGTGGAGGAGACTTGTACACATATGTCGGTGTCGGAGGTGGTGGTGATTTATAGACATAAGTCGGCGTTGGTGGTGGAGGTGATTTGTAAACATATGTTGGTGTGGGAGGTGGTGGAGACTTATAGACATAAGTTGGGGTCGGTGGTGGAGGAGACTTGTAAATATATGTCGGTGTCGGAGGTGGCGGTGATTTATAAACATACGTTGGAGTTGGAGGTGGTGGAGACTTGTAAACATATGTTGGTGTTGGAGGTGGCGGCGACTTATAGATATAAGTTGGCGGCGGGGGTGGTGGTGACTTGTACACGTAAACAGGAGATGGAGGTGGTGGAGACTTGTAGTAGTAAGGAGTAGGGCTTGGCTTAGGCTTCTTACACTCCTCATAAGGAGTCTTGGATGCATAGACAAATGGTTTAGCATAAAGAACAACTTCATGTTTATCCTTAGATTTCACTTTAAGTTTGGCTCCTTTCTTTCCAAAATGAAGATTTGTTGGAATATTGCACTTAGAACCCTTAGGTGATGCATGAAGCTTAGCCTTGCATGCCTTTGCTCCATATTTACCATACTCAAATCCTTCAACAGCAATGCTGTATTTTCCATTCTTCTTTGTCTTTCCATATGCTACAATTTCTTTGTCACCTACTTTGCATGTTATCTCCACAACAGCTCCTATCCATGTGTGTAAAGTAAATTAGATATATGTAATGCTTGCCAACCATGATACTAGAGAATATAATATTTTTCTCATGTTTAAATAATTCAAAAGACTTTATTGTCAAGCAAATCTTATTTTATTTGTGCTTTCACTATTCTTGTATCCTACTAATATTTAATTGATCATATTGGAGTTGTTCCATCATAGAAGCAAATGAATATTATTTTATTAATTTTTTCAATATGAAGCAATTGATTTATTCAAGATTCGACCACTATCTTCTCATTTGATACATAATTCCATTATGAACAGACATACTATCATTACTTTGGTGATGTCAACATCAATAATTGCCAAATTATTTTTCTATATTAATAAAATAATTATGTGATGATCATGCTCGGATTATTTAACCAAATATAAATTCAAGAATAGTGCTAATGTTAATTTGCAAGCAAAAGTCATGAAATTGAATGCTGATTATTTGATATTTTTCATCTACCTACTAATTAATAATCTTAAAATAATATCTTTGCAGTTAACTAACTAATCAACAATTCTTAAATTTTAGTCTCAAGTTTAAGTTTTTGCGTGTTGTCTATGAACATGCATGAGAAATAAAGAGTATTCAGTGACAAATTATATCAACATCACTAAAGTTTAATTTCATGTTAGCTAATTATTGCATGCATTTCTTGAAAAGTTGGTATGCTTTATAAACCGAAACTAAAAATTCATGATTCAAATAATTAAATAAAGTAAAAGAAAGATTGCGATATATGAGACTTATACCTTTGAGATGTTTCTTGTCATGAGATTTCTCTGGGTAAGTCCAGTCATAGCATCTGTAACAATATACTTTTCCTACCACCTTAACTATCAATGGGTGGTGTGGTGGGTAGTGGTGAGGAACTGGCGGCGGTGGAGAAGTATAGTAGTATGGAGCAGGAGGTGACTTGGCCGGAGGTGGTGGAGATGTGTAGTAGTATGGTGTAGGTGGTGACTTCACTGGTGGTGGAGGAGATGTGTAGTAGTATGGTGGGGGTGGAGACTTCACTGGTGGTGGTGGAGATGTGTAGTAGTAGGGAGGTGGTGGAGACTTCATTGGTGGTGGTGGTGATGTGTAGTGGTAGGGAGGTGGTGGAGACTTCATTGGTGGTGGTGGTGATGTGTAGTGGTAGGGAGGTGGTGGAGACTTCATTGGTGGTGGTGGTGATGTGTAGTGGTACGGTGGAGGTGGGGACTTCACTGGTGGTGGTGGTGATTTATAGTAGTAAGGTGGTGGAGGTGATGGTGAAGGTGGTGGTGGTGACTTATAGTAGTAAGGTGGTGGTGGTGAGGGTGATGGAGGTGGAGGAGATTTGTAGTAGTACGGTGGTGGTGGTGGTGACTTGTATACATATGGTGGTGGCGGAGAAGGTGAAGGTGGTGGAGGAGACTTGTACACATACGGCGGTGGTGGGGAAGGAGAAGGCGGGGGAGGCGATGTGTACACATACGGTGGTGGAGGAGAAGGAGAAGGTGGTGGTGGTGAATTATAAACATACGGTGGCGGTGGAGACGGGGAAGGTGGTGGTGGAGACTTATAAATATAAGGTGGTGGTGGAGACGAGTAAACATAAGGGTCAGCAGAAACCATGCCAGAAACGGCCAAAATGGTCAATGCCACAAGAAACTGTGGCAACATATGACCCTTTGCCGCCAGGCCGTGGCCATGAGACATCATTTTTTCACCAGGAAAACACCAGCGCCACCGCCAACGTGGAATAGACACACACCTTTATTTACTTGGCTTATGAATATAAGCACAAGTTGGGAGTAGGTTTATTAGATAAAGGGATGATTGAAGTGGGATAATGAGCTAAGAGTATATATAGGAAAGGATAATAGTTTGAACAGAAGCTGTCGTTAGAATTGAGCTGTCAAATAGTGACCAATTCATCATCCAATGATTTTTCTAATGTTAGATTAATAAGGTTATTACAACTGGACTCATCACAAATTATATATTTAAGTCCACAATTTTTTAAAATTAACTAACCTGCTATAAAAATAACTATTCTTTAATGTACTTAACAAATGGAATCTTTTAATTTCTATATTATTTCCACGTCCCAGCATTTCATAAAGATCACCATGAACTTTCTATGATTGATAGAGATCATCCATTTTCGAGTCTTGGTCTTTTACTTAAATATTAATTTTTATATTTTATTTAACCAATACAAATTATATGTACGTAAATGGTATCGAGCTGTGTATTAAAACAAAATATAAGATCATACACTAAAGAAAAAAAGGACGAAAATTAGAGCTGATTTTTTTTTTCATTGTTAAAGTAGTGAATTGGAATATTTTAATATATTTTTTGTCAATGTAATTTTGGATATAATATAATATGCAGCAATTTGAAATATCCCTACAGGCAATATTACCTGGAAAGGAACGCGTACACTTTTCAACTATATGAAAGTCTCAATATTCAATTTAATTTATCTTTTTCCTGTGGAAAAGTCTCAATTGATTAATTGTAAGTTCAGTTTTACTCTCAATATATTTATTTATGATGTAGTACGGGGTCACAAAATCAAGCTGTAATCATTGTAAGTACGAAATTAGAAAACAATATTTCAAGTTACATTAAAGACTTAATTTAGCATGCAACTCAACCCAAATACTTTGAAGTTTTACATTAGTATTTTTAAAAATAAAGGGTTAATTGCTAGAAAAATCACAAATTTTACTTAATTTGCAATTTTAGTCAGATTTTTTAATATTAGCAAATATAACATGAATTTTCATGTTTTGTAATTTTAACCAACGGACAATTTTTGAATATGGTTGCGTTGATGCTAAAGTGTAAAATTGTTAAGGAGAAACTATTATCAGAAAAATTGGAGTTGAAAAAAGTCGAGATCATCAAAATGGAAGAATATACATCCTTGAGCACAATCATATATATTCGAAAACTGCTCGTTGAATAAAACTGCAAAAAATATAAAAGCTCATGTCATATTCACTAATATTTAAAAAGTTAAAATTACAAATTAAATAAAGTTCGTGATTTTTTCACCAATTAATCCAAAATTTAAACATCTTATTTCAAATCTTTTATGCAAAACAATGTAAAATAAAGATTAAGTACATGACGAATCATTATCCCTAACAATTTTTTTTTTTTTTTAATTTACAACATTTCTTTTCAACTTTATGACCACAAATCACTACTACTTTCAATTTTTCAAATGATTATACTTTCGTGCTCCAATAATTGCAAACTTGTATCTCAAATTCAGAATCACGTGAACAAATTACAAATATATATAATTTTCAAATTTTGGAATCTACATCAACAATTGGAGCTTATAATGTTCGATTGTGTATTGAATTGATAAAAAAGATTAAAGGTGGTGATAAAGTTGAAATGTTGTAAATGAAAACTCATTACAAGTGTGTTTTGTTATGTAATTTACCAAAAAAACAATATCATAAGTTGTCAACTTAAACCATTTTGAGAAGTAAAAAAAAAAAATGATAATTAATATGAAAAAAGCTCAGTTCCACTACTTGCACGAAGTTTTATTCTCTTATTATTTGAATATTATGAGTGTACATATAATTATTATATATCTGCAACTATATTTTGTTGAGGGTCATGTGAATTCTCAATTATTAGAACTTGCATGTGGAGGCAATTAACCAATCATTTTCGCACCAATTTCGCGAAATTAATTGGTCAACTCTCAAAAAACACAGAGAGAGAACAATATTTCATCTTGCAATATAATTTGCAAGAAAATAATGGTTTCATCCTTTACTAAATGTCCTATTTTCCCTACAATTTTGTCACATAAATTATACAGAAAAAAAATGAATATATGTTTGCAGAAAAATGCATGCATTACAAGCCTCACACTTTTATTGTTATGAAATGAAATAATTAAAATCTTTATTGATGATAGGCCTAATTTATATTTCTTCCTTATTTTTCCCTTTGAAATTGAAGAAGTGCATGGCTTAATTATATCAGTTTCTCCCAAGGTATGAAAGAAATTTTGCATTTCTGGGAGGTGGATCACTTGATCACATGTATATGCAACTATCACACATGTATATACATCCCTTATACAAAAGTTAATATTCTTTGGCTCAACAAAGAGCCATTGATAATCTAAGTTTATATAGTAACATATAATAACTATATATAGTTCTTCATGTAACAAATTGGACTTTAGTATATAACAAAATACAAGTATTTACAACTACGTGGTAACATATTGGATTTGATATATTGCATTGATCTTTGATAAATTTTTTTAGTTTTTTATAAGGTTTAGGTATGCACTTTCTACTATTAGTATGATTTATTCATTGCATGCAACCACTTAATTTGTTAGGGTAAGAGTGTAGGTAAATTTTGCAAATTATAGGATTTTGTAAGTTTGAATTTTGAGATTTTTTTATTTGTTTCGAAATTTTAAGAATAAATTTCATATCAAAATCCAATTTATATGTTAATTCTCAATTCTAATCTAAAATTTGAAATTTCTTAATTAGGGGCTCAATTTAACATTTTTTTTTCTCAATTTAGGGTTTCAAATTTGAGTTCTCAATTCAAGTTATAATTATATTTTCTTTTAAATACATTTATAAATTCATTTATATTTCAATATGTATTTATATTTTAGATTAAATTAAGACAAGTTACTGGCAATTATGAAATGATCTTCATCTGACTTGTTTTAATATATATAAAATACGAAAGAAAGAAAGAAAAATATAATTAATTCAATTAATAAAATTAAGATTCCTTTATTTTCTTAATTGTCTGAATAAGAGTATAAAAATCGATTTAATACAAATCAATTCAATATAAATTATATTTTATGCATACATGTATAGAAACCCCATAATGGAATTAGAATTTGTTGCAGCAGAATAAACCAATTTGAAAATTGAATAAAATCTTTAACATGTCATGAATTTTAGTATCATAAGTGTTTCATGACAGAAACATACTGTTTAATATGATATAACATACATACACAAACGTATGCACACTCTCACATACATATATAAGTTTGGGGTAATTCGGTGGTGCATCTGAGTTACTGGTGCACCTCTCAAGTTCTTTTCCATGTTATATGGGTATTAGTTTTTTATTATTTTGTTAAGTTAATGGTGCAGAATTAAAACAACCACATCTAATTGTCTGAATTAAATATGAGTACAAATACCTCATATATATTGCAGTAAAACTATATATATATATATTACACACATTTTCAGTAAATATTATGGTTAAATGCAATCAACTTGAAATGTGATTGTTTTTCAATTTGCAACTTAACTCTTTTTTTTTTGATTGCAACCTGAAGTTCAACATTTTTCAAAATGCATCTTGAACTTTTTCCGGCGACGTCTTTACCGACGAAATGCACAACATGTGACTTTAATTTATAAGAATAAATAAGTCATTTAAAAAAATTTAGGTTTCAACTTAAAAAAAAATGTCAAACTTCAAGTTGCAAATTGAAAAACGGTCATAATTCATGAGGTTGTTATCATCTTTATGAAAGTCATATGTTAGTCACGTATTAATGTACATTTCATCGAAAAAGTGGTAAAAAAAGGTTAAGTTGCACTCTGAAAAACACTTGAACATCAGGTTACAATCAAATAAAACAATCAAATAAAACAAAATTGAATAAACATAAATATTCTTTGTATGTAGGTTTAGGTTAGAATCACTATTCTATATTTTTGATTTAATAAAAAAAATCTGAAATATAATTTCTTTTACACTCTGTGATCTTTTTTTTTTTTTTAAATCAAAATTTCCAGATATACATCCCAAATTTCACGAGTTTTCATTTTGCAACTTAAGCCAGTTTTCTGGTCATTTTTCCGACCAAATCGAATTTGATGTCCTGAATTTTTTAACAAAAATACATGAATCCAACATCAAAACACACCACATCTCAAACCAACCAAAACTCTCAAATTAGTTTAATAATTCTCATTTGATTTAAGCTCAATTTGAATAAAAATCGACCGAAAATTTCAATTTTAACTGAAAAAATGATCAGAGAATGAGTTTAGATTGTAAAGTGAAAAATATGCGGATTTTTTTGAGATACAATTGAATTAAAAAAAAAAAATCACAAAGTGCAAAAAAAAATAATTATACTTCAATTTGCTTTCTTGTTACAATTTCATCTTGGATAATACTAATGCAAAAATAATCTGGAAAATTCCAGCAATTGTCATACTGAGGATTTAGTGGGTTTTATTGAAAGTGACAACAAGGTTTGGATTTGATCGTTGTCGATTTTGCATCTCATTCTAAACAGTTAATGATGCTACATCAATAATTGGTCTATTGAACGACCCCTTTTCGTTTTCTTGCTTGGAAAATATAGTTGTGTTCTTTAACACGCCATTGACTATGGACATAACAATATTGGGGAAAAGAAAAATAAATAAGAGGGAGAGGGAGAGGGAGATAAAAAATTGACAGTGTATCATTAGACTATTTTGTTTATTTTATTTTATTTTAATTTTGTAGCCCAACTAACATTTGGATTATTGGATTTTATCATCTAGTTTTATAAATATACTAGTCCAAGATTAATTTGTTATCGCCACTATTGGGCTTTTTGGATTTTATCATTTGGTTTTATTTTATATATATACTAGTGCAAGATTTGAGTATCACACAAAGTATTTAATATTATTAATTTCTAACAACCCATTCAATTTTGTGTCCATCTCTAACTATAACTAAAAAAACATTATCAAAACTGCAAATTTGTTGTCTTTCTGTGTTTTATTTTTATTTTTTTGGTAATTTTTCCACACACGTGTAGCGAGAAGTTTTGAGTCGCGGATAAGAGAGAAAAACTAAAAAAATTCTAGCAAAATGGTTATTACGGCTTAATTAAGAGAAAAATGAATAAAGTAATGAATGAAAGATTGAATAATAAAACAAAAAAATATTTTAATAATCTCTGATAGTCTGTTTATATGGCTTAGGCATTCGAAATTAAATTTAAGTACATGTAATAAAAATATGTTTATTCAATTAACACAAAAATTTATATGAGATTATCACAGATAATCCTCAACATCCAAAAATAATATTCATTTTGATATATTCATATATAAATTATAAGTTATGAATTATGAATTGACTTGTCTCGTTTAGATAGATACATGAGATTTTTTCACATAAGATTTATCAAATTAAAAGGCCCAATAGGCCATGTTCATGAGCCTAGATTTAAAAAGATCCAATAGTTAGGAGCTATCACAACAACTCGCCACATCACATCCCTCAAAGGAAATGCCTACCATTTTTAGGAATTCATTTTAAAGTTAAGAGTTCATCTAAATTCTAAAGCCCATTTTTAAAACTAAAGCCAGTTCAAGAGCTTAGGGGGTGTTTGGACTGGACTTGGTACATCCGGATTTTGGATGGACTCAGTCCAGTCCATGTTTGGACAAGGATTGCAAAATCTTACTTTTTCTACAACTCCCAATAAAAACATCCACTTTTTACAATTCTCAATAAAAATATCTACTTTTTCTACTAACTCCCAACAAAAAACATCTACTTTTTCTACAATTCCCTATGTGAAAATGACATCTTAACTATAATTCTACTCAAAATTCAAACTCACAAAATCCTTCTCAAGCCAAAATCCAGATTTGCTCAAGCCACCTTAAATCCAGTCCAAACATCCCCTTATTTTCTAGGAGCCCATTTTTAAAGGTTAAAATGTGTCAAACCTATTTGTAATATATATATATATATACATATATTTTATTTTTTCTCTTTCTAAATTAAAAAAAAATATTATTTATACATGAAATTTAATAAATGTTGCATATTCTTCCTTTTAGTCAAATAAGTATTAATTTTTGTACAAAACTTCTAATTATACACTTATATATATTAAACAATCAATATCTTTTTTAATCTTTATTCATTTCATTTTAAATATAATTTTCTTCATACTTTTTTATGTGTTCAATAATATGGACAATAAATATTAGAAAATCATTATTTACATTTGACATTATCAAATTAATATTAAAAACTATTAAACAAAATTTTAGATATTCCTAATTAATTAAATTCTAAAATTTTGATTTTAATAAATCCAAACATTTAAAAAGGCCCTAAAAATTTATTATAATAAACATGCACTTTATAGAAATATGAAAAGTAACATTCTAAATAAGATTTTCCAGATAAATTGAAAATTTCTATTGTACCTTATATAATCTTAATATTCTTTAAATTTTGATATTTACTTGGACATTTTTATTATATTATAAAATTTAATATTTTTATTTTTATTTAAAAATTTCAAATTATTTAAAATGTTCTATAATTTCATGGATTTGTTTATTTTCTATTCATATCTTGTACTTTTGTATTTATTTTTTGATCTTAAGATATTTTGTAATTTTCAGATTTTAGTTGCAGTTTATTATTATTTTAACACTCTTCATATTTTTATTTTTATTTTGAAAATTTTCTGAATTATTTTAGTTATTCTTTAATTAATTCCCAGATTTTTTTTATTTTTTATACTTTTGTTGTAATTTTGTATTTATTGTATAATCTTGAGAATTTTTTGTATATATTTTTTAGAATCTTAGTTGGATTCTTTTAATTATTTTAATAATCTTTATATTTCAATTTAATTTTGAATCTCCAGATATATTAAATTATTCCAATATTTATTTCTTTTGTAAACATGAGACTTTATGTGATTTGATTTTTTCCGCATTTGTGAGATTTACTTGTATTTTACAAAGATTTCAATAAGCTTTGAATTTTAAATTTTCAACTTATATTAAATTCTTGATTTTAAGGTTATAGTTTCCAAGATTTATTTTATTAATTTTGAAATTTATTAAAAAATTGATTATATATAAATATTTAAGAAAAATTAAATCAAGGAAAAAATATTTGTAGCATAAATTCATTTTTAAATTAAGGATGAAAAATATTTGGAAAATATAAGAAAGATCATGCATGTAACACACAGTGTAATAAAAAATCTTGTGGATAAAAATTACTTTGGTCCATATACTTTGGCCTTTTTGGTAAATAATCCCACTATTATTTATTTTTTCAATTTAGTCCCACAATTTAAATAATTACTCGATTTTGGTGCTTTTTTTTTTTGAAATTTCAATTTTTGCCGGAAAAAGTCACATACGTTGGATATGACTTTGAATTTCCAGTGACACTTAATGTCATGGCGTGAGGTGTAATTTTCTTATTAGTTCAATATTTGAAAAAAAATCCAAATTTTAAACAAAAATGATAGATTGGCTAAGAAATTTACATGTGTAATTAATCGAATAGAAAAAAAAAAAAACTTGAGCTTTAGAGAAACTCGAACGAGCTTGCAAATCCCATCAGAAGAGAAACCCAACTCTTGAAAAATCTTAATTTTTAGTTTGAAAGTATCCTCGATACCAGCCACGAGAAATCAAGACACATATTTCACGATTGTTAACACATTTTTGGGCGTAAAGAAAATTGATTTTAAAGTTGAGATACAAATTTTATTTTTGTGAAATCTAGTCTGAATTGAAAGATTTTCTTAAGATTGAATTTGGGGTTTTAAAAGAACATGGAAAGAGTGTTATGTGAGAAATTTCGTGCATTTTGGTTATGGATTAAAAAAATTCAAAATTTAAGCTCGAAAATGGTAGTTATGGTAGTTTTCTAATGGAAATTGAAATTTCCAGCGAAAACAGGACTAAAATCGAACCATTCATTAAGTTATGGGACTAAATTGAAAAAATAGATAATTGGGGGTTTATTTACGAAAAGACCAAAATTATGGGACCAAATTAATTTTTATCCCAAAATCTTGTGGGGGTTGATACGTATCCTCACAACCCTTTATTTGCATAGGACCCAGTTACTTAGCATTCAGGAGAGATTGATTGAATTAAAATGTGGGCAGAAAACAAGATCTATATTATTAAAATGTGAGCTCATAGAGCACAATAAAACAAAGAAACAATGATTAATGAATTAAAATTCAAATAACAAGGCCATCCTTTATACACAAAAAATAGAAGAAAACAACCCTTTGAACCTTTGGCCCTAGATGCAACTTGAACTTCACTGACTAGATCTTGTAAAACAATTATTTCATCTTTGAGCCACTTCCACTTGGAGATGTAACAAAGACAATGTGTAAGATAACAACCAAAGAAGTAGATGCAAACGGATCCAGCACACAATGTATGAAGCTTTGTAATATTGCTTGCAGGACCTTATTTAGTAAACTAGTTGCTCGCGAAAGTTGATAACTGAATACTCTCCTCAAGATGTCTTCTTTTATTTTGTATTGTAGATTGGATGCTGCAAAATAGAACAATAAAATTAGGTGGTGGGTTAAGAATGTTGATTATTAGTAAAACAAAATTTAATCAGGATAGTTACTTACAAGGATGCCTCACGAATATTACTGACTTGTCGGAGCTTAATAATGGGTTGGAGGAGGCGGGGAGGAATAGATGTACATAAGTGGTGGTGGTGACTTTACGGGTGGGGGAGGTGATACGTAATAGTATGGAGGTGGAGGTAATGGTGATGGTGGAGGTGGAGACTTGTAAACATAGGGCGGAGGTGGTGAAGGTGAAGGTGGTGGCGGCGAGGTGTAGTGGTAAGGTGGGGGTGGTGATGGATCAGGTGGTGGTGGTGAGGTGTAATGGTAAGGAGGTGGAGGAGATGACGATGGTGGTGGCGGCGAGGTGTAGTGGTAAGGAGGGGGTGGTGATGGTGAAGGTGGTGGCGGTGAGGTGTAGTGGTATGGAGGTGGAGGAGATGACGATGGTGGTGGCGGAGATTTGTAGTAATAAGGTGGTGGTGGTGAGGGATCAGGTGGTGGTGGAGATTTGTAGTAATAGGGAGGTGGAGGAGATGGTGATGGTGGTGGTGGGGACTTGTAGAAGTAAGGAGGTGGTGGTGATGGAGATGGAGGTGGAGGGGACTTGTAGTAGTATGGAGGTGGAGGAGATGAATCAGGTGGTGGGGGAGATTTGTAGTAGTACGGTGGTGGGGGTGAATGAGTTGGTGGAGGTGGTGACTTGTAATAGTATGGATAATGAGGAGGAGACGGTGATGGTGGTGGGGGTGGTGGGGACTTGTAAAGGTACACAGGTGGCGGTGGTGACTTGTATATGTATGTTGGTGGTGGAGGGGGTGGAGACTTATACACGTAAGGTGGTGGAGGTGGGGACTTATAAATATAGATTGGTGGTGGTGGAGGTGGTGATTTGTAAACGTAAGGAGGTGGTGGGGGAGATTTATAGACATAAGTCGGCGACGGTGGTGGGGGAGATTTGTAAATATAAGTCGGTGTGGGAGGTGGTGGGGACTTGTATACGTAAGTTGGTGGTGGAGGGGGTGGAGACTTGTAAACGTAAGGTGGTGGAGGTGGGGATTTATACACGTACGTTGGTGATGGAGGTGGTGGGGATTTATAGACGTAAGCTGGCGATGGTGGTGGAGGAGACTTGTAAACATATGCAGGTGTCAGAGGTGGTGGAGATTTGTAGATATAAGCTGGCGATGGTGATGGAGGTGGTGGTGACTTATACACATAAATCGGTGTTGGTGGTGGTGGAGACTTGTAGTAGTAAGGAGTAGGGCTTGGCTTAGGCTTTTTGCACTCCTCATAAGGGGTCTTGGGTGCATAAGCAAATGGTTTAGCATACAGCACAACTTCATGTTTATCTTTGGATTTCACTTTGAGCTTAGCTCCAATTTTTCCCCAATGAAGATTTGTTGGAATACTACACTTAGAATCCTTAGGTGATGCATGAAGCTTAGCCTTGCATGCCTTTGCTCCATATTTACCATACTCAAATCCTTCAACAGCAATGCTGTATTTTCCATTCTTCTTTGTTTTTCCATACGCCACAATTTCTTTGTCACTTACCTTGCATGAAACCTCCACAACAGCACCTGTTTCATGTGTATATGTAAACTACATTAAATAAAGTATATGCCAATTATGATACTATATCAAGACTTTAGCTTTTACTATTCTTATATATAGCCAATTAATTAATTTCTTTTGCTTTTTATTAAAATCTATATCTTTTTGATTTCTTCAAGGTTGGACCACAATCTCTCTTACAAAAGGGACAATTCATGGCATGAACTGAGATACTAGCATAGATATAATTGTTCAAAACACCTATATATATTAGTTGATGATGTCAACATCAATAATGAAATATTATCAATTGTTGACCATATGTTGTACTCCATTTTCTCTTGATTAAATTAAAGGTCATAACTTATCCTTTTCAAGACCTACTAGTCTACTAATGAATTAATATTCATAAAATAATGTTTGAAAAGAAACTGCCCAAGTAATTACTACAAGTACTTTACTATCTTATTATATTACATAAACCAACAAATATGTTTTCTTTGTGTATTTTTTAAATATATGTATACAGTATGTCAATGACAAAATTAATAGCACTAACTTCAATACGTGTTTGCTAATTAATAACTCTTGTTTTTCTAAATTAGGAGATAATTAATGCATGCATGTATTATAAAAGTTGGTTTACGTGGTAAAATTGAAAATGCATTTTTCATTTTAATTTTTTTGCATAATGAACATGAATAATTAAAATCCAAATTAAAGCTTCGAAGTATTTCTAAATGTGTGAAAAAATACGTAAGAATTTGGGTGTACCTTCAAGATGTTTCTTGTCATGGGATTTCTCTGGGTAAGTCCAATCGTAGCACCTGATACAGTATACTTTTCCTGTCACCTTAACTACCAATGGGTGGTGTGGTGGGTAGTGAGAGTCAACTGGTGGAGGAGGAGAAGTATAGTAGTAAGGAGCTGGGGGTGACTTTACTGGTGGTGGAGGAGATGTGTAGTAGTATGGTGTTGGTGGTGACTTCACCGGTGGAGGCGGTGATGTGTAGTAGTAAGGAGGTGGTGGAGACTTCACTGGTGGTGGTGGTGATGTGTAGTGATATGGTGGAGGTGGTGACTTCACTGGTGGTGGTGGTGATGTGTAGTGGTATGGTGGAGGTGGCGACTTCACCGGTGGTGGTGGTGATGTGTAGTAGTAGGGAGGTGGTGGAGACTTCATTGGTGGCGGTGGTGATGTGTAGTGGTATGGAGGAGGTGGAGACTTAGTAGGTGGTGGCGGTGATTTATAGTAGTATGGTGGTGGTGGTGAGGGATCAGGTGGTGGTGGAGATTTGTAGTAGTATAGTGGTGGGGGTGATGGTGAAGGTGGTGGTGGAGATTTATAGTAGTAAGGTGGTGGTGGTGACTTCACCGGTGGTGGTGGTGATGTGTAGTAGTATGGAGGAGGTGGAGACTTCATCGGTGGTGGCGGAGATTTGTAGTAGTAAGGTGGTGGTGGTGAGGGATCAGGCGGTGGTGGAGATTTGTAGTAGTATGGTGGTGGGGGTGATGGTGAAGGTGGTGGTGGAGATTTATAGTAGTAAGGTGGTGGTGGTGACTTCACCGGTGGTGGTGGTGATGTGTAGTAGTACGGAGGAGGTGGATACTTCACTGGTGGTGGCGGAGATTTGTAGTAGTAAGGTGGTGGTGGTGAGGGATCAGGCGGTGGTGGAGATTTGTAGTAGTATGGCGGTGGGGGTGATGGCGAAGGTGGTGGTGGAGATTTATAGTAATATGGCGGTGGTGGTGAGGGATCAGGTGGTGGTGGAGACTTGTATACATAAGGCGGTGGTGGAGACGGTGAGGGTGGTGGAGGAGACTTATAGATATACGGTGGTGGTGGAGACGGGGAAGGTGGTGGCGGAGATTTATATTCATAGGGTGGAGGTGGTGGGGAAGAGTAAACATAAGGATCGGCAGAAACAACAATAGAAGTTGCCAAAAAGGCGAATGCCACTAGCAACAGTGGCACCATCCAGCCGTTGGCGGCAAAGCCGCGGCCGTGAGTCGTCATTCCGTCGCCGGAAAACGCCACCAGTTTCTC
Organism: Scutellaria minor; assembly: GCA_954870855.1. Lineage (NCBI taxonomy): Eukaryota > Viridiplantae > Streptophyta > Magnoliopsida > Lamiales > Lamiaceae > Scutellaria > Scutellaria minor. Next base: position 10,867,433 of record OX940725.1, on the reverse strand, counting down.
CTAGTCTATAAAGACTAAACACCTCTTATAGTTAAGATAGGTAGATATAGGCTTTAAGTTGAAGTGGATTTTATTAGAAGAAGGGATGATTGAAGTGGGTTAAAGTGGTCACTATATATATAGGGGATTGGGAATTATACTTCAATTGAAGCAATCGTTAGGACAGAGCTGTCAATTAGGAAAAAATCAAGATTCAATTTAATTTTTGTAATATATGTAAGTAATCAATTGAATAGAGAGATAACAGCTGGACTCATTACAATTTATTTATCTCCATGATCCGACCACCTTGATTTTTTTCATTGTATTTCTGTTATCTACTAACTTATTATTAAACAAAATGGTATCTTTTAATTTCTTTATTACTTTGGCTCTGCTCTGCATTTTCTGTTTGTTTAGGTTGTCATCCTGAACCTTCTCATCAATCAATTAAAATATTCATTTATCTAGATATGATGTCGATCAATGGCTATTTGTGATCATTAGCTAAAATAAATTATTTGTCTTTTTTCATAAGGTACAGCAATTCAAATCTCACTTATCTGGAAATAAAAATATGAAACTTTAAATATAAATATAAATATATATATATATATATATATATATATATATAGACACACACATATATGTATGTGTGTATAATTTCACAAATTAACATCTATATACTTTGTGTTTGATTGTTCTCTCTATGCTACATCACATTGCACATGAGAGTTTTAATGCCCTATAATGCTTTGATTTTAACTTAATTCTATGAATATATATCATGGATATTATAATAATATAAATATTGTATGTATTAGGTATATAGAAAATTTGTAAAATTGAACCGGTAATTATTGGTTTCTATAATTTCAATCACATATGAATCAATTTTTTTAATGATGTCTAATCTCTCGTAACTTTAAAAATGTTATGAATTTAATTATGTAGTCACCAAATAACAGTAATTTAAAATTATCCGAATATGATTATAATTATCGTAGGTCAATAGTTATATGATCAATTTTGCAGTTTCTTAAACTTGGAAGGTGCTGTGATCGATGATGATGTAACAAATATATAATTTTCATAATACTATATTTTTCTTATCTTGTTTTTTTAATTCAATTTATTTTATTTAATTATACATATTATAGGTATTAAGAATGTTTTCATTATATGATGAATTGGAGTATAATGATAATTTCATATCATCTCTTTAGCAATTAATATATTTCTTGTTGAAGTAACATCAATTGATTGGAAAGTTTCAATTTATTCATTCACATTACATTTTTTACCCACCAATTCCCACTTTGGATAATATAAAAAGACAATACTATACTTTTGAAACATCCCTAAAACATATAGGCCACAATTGGGAAGGAACGCGTATACACTCAACCATATATAAATGTCTTCATTTATCCATTTTAAGTCTCATTTTTTTTTATATATATATATATATATATATATATGTGTTTGTTTTTTTTTAATTGTGAACGGGGTGTGAGGGGTTTCAAATAAATCAGATCCTAAATTTTATTAATGTTTTATTTGATATTTCAAAATAATTATCAGATGTCATGTGTATAAGTGATAACATTAATTAACATGTAACATTTATTAAAAACAATTAAATACATATAAAATGAAACATCAAAATGTAACAAAGAATTCAAATCAGTTTTCTTACATTGTTACCGACATTATTATTAAATCTGGAATAATTATATATCTATGAAGTTTTCTGTAAAATCTTAATTTGACTAGATCAAAATGGTAATCAATTTAGTTGAATTGTTTTTTTCTTCTTCTCTTTGAGCTGTCATATGTAGGGATCTTGTTAGTTGCTAACCTAGCTTATTAGCTTTTGTACCATTTTAATTACAAGCAAAATTTACAACAATAACACCAAAATAATATAATAATTCTGCGGGAAAAAAAAAACAGATTATTAGAAAATTGACTTCATTCCTTGTATATTTTCCATCGGTACATCAAAATGTAAAAAATTTGCAAAACTATACTTTATTTTTGAGGTGTCACCATTCTTCCACCACAAAGTCAATTAGTTTTAAAATATTATTCTAATCTTTTTGCAATAATATAATTTTGAATGGCATGTGATTTGTGAATTATTAGAATGAGCATGTGCAGGCAATTAACCAACCATTTTGCATCCTTAGTTGGTCAACACTTAAAAAACAAATAATTATAAAAAGAAATGAAGGTAATACATTTTCTTTTATTGTTTCAATATTATTTTCCTTGAAAAATAATTATTCCAAACTTCATTCACTACATAACCTATTATTGTCCTACACTTTTACTTTTGTGAATGGTCCTCAAAATCAATGCTTTTTTACAGAAATTTATTAAAGCTTTCCATTTATGTTTTATTACTATTAAAAAAATAAATACTCTTTTCTAATCTAATAAAGTATAGTTTACGCATTTGTAGGATCAAGAATATAAATTCCAACAACAGTAATTTTAGTATATATAGACTTTGTTAATTTGATCATATATATATAAGTTAATTCTGTATTAGCCAATTAAAATATATTTTTCGTACAACGTACTTTGTTCCACAAGATATTTAAATAGAAGAATTTGATAGACTTTGTTTCTTGCTTCTTATTATTCCCTCTAAAATTGAACAAGTGCATGGTTTGATATTGATTTATAAAGTATTTTGCTGACAACAATGAATCAGTAATTACTATTTAAAAGTTATTGGAACTTAGAAAAGGCGAATTGCTGGGAAGGTGGATCGCATCTCACTGAAATGCACATTAAACACCCACACATAACACAAACGCAGATAGTACTGAGATATATATATATATATATATATATATATATATATATATATATATATATATATATATATATATATATAGACACACACTAGCATAATGCCCGTGTATTATACGGGCTTAAATAAATTGAATTTATTAAAATTAAATACTGGAAAAAATATTAATTAATTATCATCTAAATTAATACTAAATATAATGTAATTTTGATTATATTATTTAACTATTGAAATAAAAGATTTCTAATTATATTTAAGAATAAATAGTATTTTATACATATTGAAATATTTTTTTAAAATTTTATTTGTGGATTTTAAAATTTAGAATAACATCAAATTTCTTTCCAATTAAATGCTAAAAAAAAAATCAAAATTTCTCAAATAAATTTCATATTTATTTTAAAACACATATTCACAAAATTTATTTACTTTTATTAGTAATAAGTATCAATAATCATTTTTAATCAGCTCGCCTTTATTTTATTTTTACTTTAAAAAAAATTCTCTTAAAATTTTAAATTAAACAAATTTAAAATATATAAATGATTTCTATATTTGAAGTCTATCATATGTTATTTTAATAATTTAATTAAAATTTTATCTATTATTTACTAATGTATATTATCAACATAATTAAATTGATATCATTAAATAACCACATTTATTAGCTTTAAAATTCTATTTATTATAGATTTAATTTGTAAAATTGAAATAAAATTAATATGAAAAATTGTATGGTTGACATGTGGCATATATGGTCTTACTTATATATATATATATATATATCACTAGTTTAATAAGAAAAAATGTAAAAGAATTCAATAAATTTACATTGAGTATATATATTGTTTTTGTACGCTTTATTATCTAATTTAGCAATTGATCGAGTATGATTTGATTAACATAATATTTCATTATTACATTTCTAATTTTCATATGTTAATTAATATACTATTTAATTTATTCTGCGTGTATATGTGATTCATTTTTTCACTAAAATTAGCTACAATTCTCATAGCCATTACTTTTTTTAATTTAAAATTAAATAAAATAATACAATAAAATTTGACAAAATATGTACTTGTGTTATGTCATGTTCTAAGTGGTGTTACTTTTATATATATATATATATATATTTATTTATTTATTTATTTATTTATTTATTGGCATATACAGTTTTGGATCATGAAAGAGCCATTTATAAATTAAAACTTTAGTAAACTTAGAGTAAATCAAATTCACTTTTGCTGCTATTATCAATTTGGTAATTAACAGCCTAACAGAGCTTAATTAGCAGCTTGTTGAAATACTGACAAAAAATTAGAGATTATTATGAGACGTGAGTTAAAGTGGACAACTGAAATATCACTCCATTTTCAGCATGAGTTGTTTCACTCAATATTATTTTCATGCAATAAGTAATTAGATTTGTGAATAGTTTCTGTTTACCAACCAAATCCTACCCATATCGAGATTCCTATTTGTCACTAACTGAACCTAGTTACTTTGATTTAATATTACAAATAATTTAACTTATTTTAAATCGATATTCGATTAAGTATAGTAAAATTTGTTTGGTAATTTGATATTTATCGTACACCAAAAAACAATATATAGGAAAAATCTCAATTTTCATCTTGTAACTTAGGTTTTATTCATTTCTTTTACCATTAATTTTGATCCTCTGACTATTAAACTTTTTTTTTTCAATTTTCATCTGATTTTGTTTGAAATGTCAATTTTACCTCTGCGAATGTTGGAATTGGAGAATACACATCAACAATTTCAGTGTCCATATAAATAAAATTCAAAAATCAGGTCAAAATGGAATAAAAGAGTGATAGCTAGATGACCAAATTAATTTAGAATATGTAAAGTTGATGATAAATAAGTCGACAATACCTGAATTACTGACAGAAATTGTATTTTTCCATATATATATATGTGTATATATATATAATATACTACGATATTAGTATATATATTATTTTAGCTAATTTTATTTTTATATCATAATTTATACTGGAGAGGAAAGTGGAAACAGTGGTATATTATTAATGTTACGTTTAATTTGGCGTATCTTGGACACTTGTTAATGTAATAGTGTAAATGATGTAGTTGAAGTTGTGGAATTGTAATTTTGTAATCGACTAATCTAATTTGTGAACTTTTATACGAGAAAATTTGTGTACAACTCAACTAGAACCAACTGAGAAACTAAAAATGTCTTTTTTATGTTTTATTTTTCAGTTAAAGTCAAAAGACCGAACAAAATATCGAAATTATTTTGACAATTACTATACTGAAATAAATTAATTTGGTTCGACATTGGATTCATATATGAATCTATTATTAAGGGTATATGCATTTATGTGATCCTATTCAATTTTACAATTTCTTTTTATAGTAACTGCAAAAAAAAAAAATCTAGTAAATCCTAGCCTGTCACTTTATGTTTGGTTGGCTTCACTTTTTTTAGTACATGTAAATATATAATTTATTTGAAACAATCATGAATTTAATTTCATAAAATGAAGTTTACAATCCACAACTTGAACATATTTTCATAAGTCAAATTTCAGTTTTATGAGTTATGAATCGTGTATTGGCTCATCTCATAAAATTAAATTCGCATCATCATCTTATAAGAGTCATATATACATCATAAAAAAATGATAAACACCGTTGATGTATAAAATTTTTATCCCTTTAAATATTTTGATTTGAAATTAATTATTGTTCTAAATTTATGATGTGGTGGACACATTAATATATTATCACACATGCTGCACCAATAATTTAACCAAAATAATAAACTTAATTACATCCCTTTTTCTTGCATGGAAAATGAAAAGCTCTTTTTAACACGCCATTGACTTTGAACACAAAAATTTCTCGAAATAATCAATGTTAAATGTTAAGATATCAACTTATCAACGAAAATGTCGTATCGATTGTGTCCTTTGGTCCCACTTATTTACGTTCACTCATCATAAGTTTTAGAAGCAAGGTATCTTAGGTGATCAATAATTTTCTTTAATATGGGTATATAATTAAAATTAAATTAATTGATTTTCAGATTAATTTCTCTAATCCGAGACCCATCTCAGTATTTAAAGACTCAAGAGATGTCCCCCACCAAAGATTCTTACTTGGGCGGTTGGACTCTTTAATTAGTCACATTTTATGATCTTAAAAATATTTTTAACTGAATTTTAAGTGAGATCCAAATGTTTAGCAACTCTAATAAGAAGTTTTCTTTTTTGCTGTCCTCTCATTTTTTTGTATTATTAGATAAAATCATTGACTTGCGGTCAATTAAATATTCATTGACTTGGATTGGATGACAAAACTATATTTGGATGATACAAACTTAAAAATATGGAATGACATAATTTTATTGGTACAAGAAATATGGTATTATCTGAGTTTGGATGATACAAGTTGATGTAAATAAATCAGATAATATTGATACATAATAATGTAGTGCTATCTAAATTTTGATGATACAAGTTAGTGTTGACGGTACAAGCAAAATAGGTGAAAATGTTCTTATTTGATTATAAAAGAATGAATGTTATTTTGTAGCTAAAAGAGAAACTTTCTGCCACAAATGGCTAGAATGAAATTACTCAATCTTTTAGTATTATCCACAAATAATTGGGATGGAGTTATAAAAAAAGACATTAATTATTTTAGTAAGAGTTTGAAACTATTCTTTTTTAACGAAGATACTATTTATTTTTGGACAATTGTATGTTTAATAAAGTCAAACTTCGTACCATTATATAATAAAATCGTACATCATATGGTTCAGTCGGTACAACTATATTACAACTCGTAAATAGTAAAATTCTTGTATTACTGAAACAAACCACCGTTATATTCTTTTACAGTAATTGCATGCTAAAGAATATTATTAAGTTTGTATCCCTAAAGATACATGGTAAAATTTAAACCATTTACTAATATGACAATATTGTAAATATGGGATATATACAAAACATCATAACTCAACAAGAGTTCTCTTAATTAACTTGGAGAAAGGTAAAATTGCCAATAATATGGGAATTTTAGCTTTTAACTTTTCTATATTCTTGTTCTTTTATTATTATTATTTTTTTTCTAGTTTTTGAAATTGATGTAAATTGGTAGTACCTTTCTTCTAGTTAGGTGTAAATTTCATGTACTAGAGGACAAAGTAAGTGCGTTTTGATTATTTTGGTAAACTAATAGATTTGGAATTTGTATTATCCTCTTGTCATGATGAGGTGGCTACATAATATAATATTCCCTACTTGCTTGCATGCTGGAAAAAGCAAAGCAATATAGCAGCCTAAGAGAAGGCACTTCTTGCTAGCTTTTTTTTTTTTTTTTTTTCACTTTGAATATATTTATGGTATATTTTTCTATCACGCCACATTTTCATATTTAAAATATCAGAGTTTTCTTTGTGGCGTGCAAGAAGAAAGGATAAAGAGATGCACATTTTATAACTTACAAAACAAGGATTAAAAATAGAAACCTCGAAAACAGTTAAAGATACAATTTACATATTCGAATCATCAGCGTCCAGCCGAAATAAAACATTTGAAAAGCAAAGCAGCGGAAAATCATCAGGATCCATAACATAGAAGAACAATTTCACTTTTACAAACGCTCAACTTTGTTTAAAGGGACAAAACCAGAAAGACAAGAAGGGAAAAAAGACACAGCTGATATGGAACCCTTCTCACTACGCTTCTCCACTTTCATTGTTTCCTATAGCGTGAATACACGTGGGGGGTGAGTGCATTGAATACACTCGTGAGAGTAATTTCCATATTTTAACATTTATTAAGCAGTTAAACAAATCAAACATATATAAGTATGACAATTAGACACAACACATAAAATGCATAGCACATAAATCGGTTCATTAACGGACGACCTAGTCCAACGCTTATATCTGCAGCGAGGATGGGTACTCCCTGTTGACCCCAAGTGCGGGTACTCCCCGACTTACTTTACGGACCACTGGCCCTTCCGTAGCATGAAAGTAGACCTTCGTCCCTTCAGCATGAATGTGGACTTTCGTCCCTTCAGCATGAACGTGGACTTTCGTCTCTTCACATCATCATAATGCATGCATGAACACATTAATCACAACATATAATCACAATACGTAGGGTTCAACATTTCATTTAACATCAAGTTCACATGCATGCTTTCGTTTATCATCATTGTGCGTTAAATAAAAAAACGTAAAGTTATTAGGGATTAAAAGTTACCCCCATCTTGTTCGGTGGTAATCCCTCGTGATACGTTGAATTCGAAGCCTTAAGATCATTTCTTAACTCGAAAGCCTACACATGTAAATGAGAGTTTCTTAGATTCTTATTACGATAATTACGTATACTTTAACAGAACTCTCTCGAAGAAGAAGCGTTGAAGGAAAAAAAATGAAACGAATGTTTGAAATTAGATCATAGGGCGTAAAGAAAAAGATTAGAATTTTAACAGAAGAAAAACGGACTTAAACCAAGGAAAAACGAGCTTAAACGGAACGTTTAAAGATACAGGGGCGTTTTCGTAAAATTTGGAAAAGAGTTGACTTTGACCAAGGTATTTTTGTAAAATCAAAAGAGTTTTGGGGGTCAAAGTCTAAAGCTCAAAAACCTTTAGGGGTTAAAACATAACTTTCGAAAGTTTGAGGGCTAAAACGAGATTTTTAGAAAATGGAGGGCTAGATTGTAAAATCCTAAGAATCTAGGGTTTGCGATCCGATCCCCGGGTTTAATGAAATCACAGATCGACCCCGTCGCCACAGACACACGGCTGCACCACCCCATCATCGCCTAACTCACGACCGGCGACCCCCCATCGCCGGCGACACGACTACATGCACGCACACGCCCGGCATAGCAAAAACGCGCACACACCCACCCGGCGTGCACACAACGTGCCCCATCTCCTGCCCGGCGCACACACAGTACGCCCCGATGCACACACTCACATGGCGCGTGCACCGCTCGCGCACCTACACAACACGACTCCACCCGGCACGCGCGACCAAGACACAGCCCCGTCCCGACGCCCGGCGCGCGCGTACCCAGCACCAACTGCGCGACTCTGCATGCCGGTCCCCGATAAACCTAGTAGCAATGGCGGCGCAACGAGGTGCCGCCCCAACCCAACTCATCGGCACAACCCGCGCCGGCCACCATGCACAACCAGAACACGACGACGCTGTATAGCGCCATCCCCAACTCACACACACACACAACAACCCATCACGCACTTTGGCAGCGACGGGGCTGAACACCAGCACGACTACCGCGCCAGCTCGACTCAACACAGGCTGCGAGAAGGGCAAGAGAAAGAGAGAGAAAAAGTAGACAGAGAGAGAGAGATAGAGCAGATGAGGAGAGAGAAGAGAGAGAAAAGGGTTTGACCGGAGTTTGACCGGCTGTTTCCCAGCGAAGGAAATGTCGGAACGTAAAACCGAGCCCGAATCTGGAATAGGCTCGATGAAAGCTATAAAAGGTGAGAAGATCGGCCAAAATGGAGGAGGTAGGTGGCGGCGCTGGCGACGACACGACGGCGGCGCGGCGGCCACCGGCCAGAAAAGAGAAAAATATCTATCTTTTTCACTTTTTGATCGAATTCTTACTTTTACGATTCGTTTCATACTATATATATACATTTTCGATTTTTCGTATTCTTCGTGTTTTTGGCCACGAACCGTTAACGAGTCGTCCTTTATCGTTTTAATTTTCGGTTTTCGACTACGATACCATTGAGTTTTGTTTTACGATATCGTTATTAAATATAACATATGCTTCTCGATTAAATTATACAACCAATTAATTAATTATGTATTATATTATTTTTCTGAAACACACGTAATTAAATCAAACAATTAGAGATTTAATTATTTAATTAGTCAATTATGCATCGTTTTTCACAGACGTTACATTTTCAGTGCACATTTTCAAAATGAATTCATCTTTTCTTTTCCATTAAAAAAACAAAGGAAAAAATTTGGAACTCTAAGCTTAGTTTGTATTAAAGCAAAGAATAGAGCAACAATTTTAAAACATAAAATACATATAATAGGTTGGATTAAAACTCATTCTGATAACAAAGTCGATTGTATGGGTTGTGAACGAATGAATTTTAAGCAAACATTATACCTTTGATACCATATTTCATTGTTAGTAGTATGGTTGCAATTCTAAACATCAGTTGCCGACCTGATTTTATGAACATTGGTGGATTAATCGCTAGCACTTGAGTCAGCCAATTTGAAACTTTTTACAATTTTTAAATAAAATACTTAAACAATATTCTTTTTAAGCGACTTTTTAAGTTTTGTTAACATTGTGCTTGTGTTAGTTATGAATCTATAGTTTATGAATTAGAAAAGTTGAGATTGATAGTTAAAAATAACACAAGTAATCTAGAAAGAAAAAAAAAGCCGCCTTAACAATAACTAGACAATCTAAGCGTTATTAACCACCCAATTTCTACTAGTGATTTTTGCAGCACTAACTAATTAGCAGTAATCTATTTCATGCAAATGGACATCAATTTTAAGTACTCGTCTAATATTAGGGAAAAAATGGTTTTAATACATACAAAATAGGAAAATGATATGGAAATTATGAGTCCAAACATTATGGACCCCACATGAATTCCTCGTAAGTTTTTCATTTTGGTTTGGCCAAATTTGTCTCAATGTTATTCCTGTTAACTTTGTTTTGACAATATTTTTAACAATTTATAGAAGAAAAAAAAAAGAAAAAAAGAAACTCATATTTCTAATCACGAAATATTTCAAAATTTACAACTATATAAAAATTGCAATATGATACATTAACGGTCAAAAGTGGCCGGATTGTGTGGAGTGGTCATAACTTGCTCAAATCTTATTGCAAATTCCAAATATAGAAACCCAGTTTACCGTTACGCGTTGCGTTGGTTTCTGTAGAAGATGTTGTTAATAAGACAGTAATTAAACAAATAAGAGAGGCCGGCCCAATCTACCCCTAATAGTATAGTAAAATCTCTTAATACCCTTCAATATAAAATAGTGCCTATAATAATCTAAAATATAAGAATTGATCCCCAAATACCTCTTAAATCTGTCAGCCGACCAAATATTAATTGCCCCTAACTACCACATTTCACATCATTGACATCCTGATATAGATGTAGGGTTAAACGAACATTTAGTTTAATGTTTCACGAACATTAAGGTTAATGTTGCACGAACATTAAACGAGAATTGAAAATATAGCCTTAAACGAAAATTAACATAAAGTTACACGAACATTTAAATGAACATTAAACGAAGAATAAAAAACTAATATTCAACGAGAATTAGAAAATCAACATTATCTTTAAAAATTGAAATTTCACGAACATTAAATGAGAAATGAAAATGTAACCTTACACAAACAATTAATATAAAGTTACACGAAAATTAATATATTTTCTTAACTTTACACGAAGATTAACAAAAATTTGAAATTTCACGAACATTAAAAATTTGAAATTAAATGAGAAATGAAAATGTAACCTTACACGAACAATTAATATAAAGTTACACGAAAATTAATATATTTTCTTAACTTTACACGAAGATTAACAAAAATTTGAAATTTCACGAACATTAAAAATTTGAAATTAAATGAGAAATGAAAATGTAACCTTACACGAACATTAAGATAAAGTTACACGAACATTAATATATTTTATTACAATTACACGAAGATTATATAAAATTTTGAAATTTCACGAACAATTAAGATAAAGTTTAAAAAAAATTCGTGTAAACATTAGGATAAAGTTTAAAAAAATTTCGTGTAAACATTAAGATAAAGTTTAAACATTACAAGAAGATTGAAAAAAAATTATGTTAGCCTGTAATTAATGGGCCCCATCACATGAAGACAAATTTGATGGGATAATTTCGTGTAGCCCTAGTTTCTCTATTTCCTATTCACCGCTTTTCTCAAAAACTTACCAGCCGTGAAAAAAAACAGAGCAAGGTAATTCTTACACGAATTTTTTTGGGTGAATTTTTTTTGGCGCAATTTGATCCCTTTCACACGGCGAAATTTTTTTTGGAGAAGGAATTCTTACTAGAAGATTATGGCGTCGAGCAATGTTAGTCTCCCATTTCCCTTAATTAAAATTTTATTTTGGGTTTGATTTTTTTATAGTTAATTGTTTAGGTTTATGCTCGATTAATTGTTTGTAGTTTGAGTTTATTATTCGAAATTTGTCTATTTACGTAGAAGGTCATTTTGGGGTAATGGCCGATTAGTTGTATTTGTTGACATGAAAATTTCTTCTTGGTCTGGCTTGTGAAAAATGAGGATTGCACGAAGATTTTGCAGATGATTTCGAAAAAAAAACATAAGGTTGCACGAACATTACTGAAACATAAGGTTGCACGATAATTTTCCATACAACGTTACACGAACATTACTGAAATTGATGTTACACGAAGATTTAAAGAATCAAACTTGCACAATAATTAAATTTAAAAATTCCACGAACATTATAAAAATTAGGCCATTATTAAACGAACATCAAAGAATTAAATTACGAGAAAATTAATTATTTACTTAAGAATAATATTATTACATGAAAATCTCAAAAAATGTAATAATACAAAATAATTTACAACATTAAGCGAACATAAATATGTAATATTTTTGAAATATATTATGTAGCTATTATAATGTATTGTTTGAGATAAGAAACCATTTACAATAATGGATTATAATTTATTATAATATATTATGTAACTTGGTGACTATTTATTTTGAATAAAATATATATTAATATGCCGAGAATTTTGATCATTTTATAAAAAAATCTTATAATAGTGAAGAAAAAATGAAATAATAAATTATAAATGTTTAAAAAAATTTAAATAATTAACAATTAAATTTTATTTATAGATATTTGGTCCACTGTATTTGTTTTTCTCCTTGCAAGATAATAAAACATGAAATAATTTAGGGTACTATTTGTCTTTAAGCAATTACATTATATATTAATAAAAAATTGTGGCGTACACAATTTTTAAACATTTTATACTTCATGGCCTTTAAGCATTGATGATAATAAATTAATAATTTACCCTCATTTAATTGACTTATATAAAATAATTATTGTATTGTGAATATAATAGTTTGTTGTATATGTAGTTAGATCATTGATATTGCTTGATAATGAATTAATTAGATAATTTTTATTATTTTAGTACCATTGTGTCCGTGAGGCTTGCCAGGGTACGTTGGCATATATCAATGGGTATACTCATTTGAGCATATTAGATGAAATCAAGGATGAGTTGTTATACGTTGGGAGGGATTGTCTGTTGGATCTTCTTAGATCGTGTTTCAGCCATTTTCTGAGGTGGCAGACTGAGCTAGAAAGTTGTAGGGCATTTCTTCACGTGTTGATGTCACGTGAGATACGTAGGCCAGATACCCCTGCAGATGAGCGATGGTTTCTTATTGGTCGAGACCTCCATCTTTGTCGATTCTTAAGGAGAGAGTTTGTCTTGATCACTGGATTGCGATTTGGTGATTCTGACTTTGATCCACTTGGGACGCACATTCCACCTAAAGATGGAGTATATTACAGAGTTTACGCCGGCTACGATTGTGTGACTGTTGCTGATCTTCGGGAAAGATTTATCGCTGAGGAGTTTCTTGCAAGACGGAGATGATTCTTTGAAGATTGCGAAGATCCTCATTGTCTATTGTATTATATTTGGAGTCGATATCGGGAAATCGACAGTTGATTTATGGGTTTAGGATCTAGTCGAGCAGGAGGCTCTTTGGGAGAGCTTTCCGTGGGGCAAGATATCTTACCTGACCCAACTCCGATACATGGACAACCTACCAAGAACAGTACCACAGCAAAAGGGGAATAGGGTATATAGATACCACTTTTACGAGTTCTCGATTGCTTTACAGGTTAGTTGTTTTTTATTTTCCACAGTCTTTACTTGTTTTTATTTTCTACTTGAAAATTGGATGCTGACGTTTAAATATTTATCTACAGATGTGGAGTTTTGAGGTGATTCCTGTGATATGGGAATTTGTCGGTTACCGAGTAGAGATTGATTTTTACATGTCTCGCTGTTTGAAGTGGTCGACCAAGAGAAGCGAAAATGGTGTCACCCAAACACTTTCAGATGAGGTATTTCTTCTTTTTTAATGGCAGTTCTTGATCCATCTTCGTTTATAATTTTGAAAGTTTGAGGTAAGTTCTTTGATGTAATGAAAATAGGTTGGGGCATGTTCTGAGATTCTTGAGCCTACTCCTGAGGAGACACTACAACCGTATTGGATGAGTATTGATGATGGGCTTCATGTTGGAGTACAACTCGTCTTACAGCGTCGTGGTAGGCCACCAGCTGTTTCCGTTGCTCCATCGGGACAGGGGACTGCACGTCGTGGTTGGACGACACAGAGCACTGGGTCAAGCTGTACTACGTACGTGCCGAATGAAATACAGGAAGCAGATCGGGACTTGCAGAGCTCCCCGGATAGGGCATATCATCATAGGGTACCGGAGCCCAGTTCAGCACAACATCAGGAGGCCCCTATTAGGACTAGGCCAATCAGCCGAAGACACCATCAGCAGGTATCATCATCAGACGAAGGAACACATGATGCGACAGATGAGGGCTTGTACGCTCGGTTGAGTCGTCTGATCAACACTCATCACAAGGAGATGCAGAATTATGTGGGAGAGCGGTTTCATCAGATGGAGAATCAGATCCCCGGCTTAGTACAGGACGCGGTGTATCAAGAGACCCAACGTTTGGAGTTGGAGATCCACTCGATGATCAGAGAGCAGCTTACTCACTTCTTCGGTGACAGACAGTCATTTCATGATTATTACCATCCACAGTCGCAGCCCGATCAGTGGACCAGTTGGGATCAGTCCGAGTATGCCAATGAATATTGTACCCCACCTATTCCACCTCAGCCGTCAGCACCTCACGCCGGCACTTCCTATAGTCCATTAGACTTGAACGTCGATTCAGGTAGGCGTGATGCAGCACTGTCAATAGGAGGGGGACATGACATCCAAGATACGAGCACAGGCCTTCGTCTGGTGAGAGAGACAACTCCGTCTCATCTAGTCAGAAGTCCATTCACACAGATGGGTGTTAGCAGGGATACCTTGACTATGGATGAGTTCGTTGCATGGATCGACCACTGTGCAGACGAATCTGAATGGTATGCTTGTTACAAATCTCCTTTATCAAATGTCCTTTTTAATATGTTTTTTTTTGAAATAATGAAGTCAATTACATTGTTGCAGGCGTAATGTCGATGTCGGTTTCGCAGTTGGACCCGATTTCTTCAGAATTCTTCTGAATTCGAAAGAGGATCTTCATTACAAGATTTTAATCTCATTTTGATTATTCCAGTTGCTAATCTATTCTTGAGTCTATCATATTATATGTCTAGGTCGGAAAATGTTTTGAATATGTTTTTAATTATGTTAGGCTATTGACGCGTACTTGAGAATTCTTCAGATGCAGCCCACGCTGGTTGGGGTTCATGTCAGGCCACATCTACAGGGGCATTATCAGATATTGAACTGCTATTTTTTGGTAATTCTTTTTTATACTTCATATAAACAACGTTGTTTTCTTCAGATGTTTTTTCGATTTTTTATATTGACAATTAATCATACAGGAGACCTGCAAAGAGATATGGTTGAAGAACAGAAATGACCTCACGGACTGCAAATATGTCTACCCCACGTGAGAGACCTTCCCGAACTCAGACTTAGATCGTCTTATAAAGTATGTTGAAGATTCTCGACCCAAATGGGGTCATACGAAACCGTGGTGGAGGGACATTGATAATGTAAGTGAAAGATCATCTAATTTATTATTTTTGATGAGTTACATGAAGGTCTTACCTTATATTTATTTGTAGTTATATGTGGTGATGAATCTGGATGCCCACTGGGTGGCGGGTTGCATCGACCTGTAGAAGATGAAGTTAGTGCTTCACGATAGCTTGCGGCACACTTGGGATAGGTCTAGGAAGAGTTTAAGGTACAAATAGACGCTCCCGATACGTCATGTGATATCTGTCTTGCTGGAGTACGTGGACTACAAAACAAGGCGTGGTCAGGATGCTTGGATCGCTGAGGAGCTGCAGTTGACGAGTGCCCCCCCGAAAGTTTGTTATAAACAAAGGGATGACAATTCATGTGGTATATATGCGATGAAGGCAATCGAGAGTTGTTTGAGTGACACTTGGCCCAGAACATACATGATAGAGCCTCTAGATGCTGTTAGACGTGAGGTCGGGTTCACTATATTTCAATTCTCTTCAGATGCTTCTATCATTCAGCCTTTTGAATTGAGATTGTATGACTTGATCATTTTGTGAACGTGATTAGAGAGTTTTTTTTCATATATTTGACATTGGCTCTATATATGATATTTGATTATGGAGTTTTTTTTTCATATATTTGATATTGACTATTTTTTTTTCTCAATTAACTATAATACGAGATCAGACAAGTGTTTCATTAAAAACGATAACAACATAAAATGCATTACAATATTAATACAAAATACAATCTCAAAGTCATGAGAAGCTAATCAGGTCTCGACTGTCTCAGATAGACCTCACATTTACGGCGTGTATGTTCCTCGGAGCCACAAACTGAGCATTTTTTCTTTCTCCTAGTCTTCGGCATTGTTTCATTTTCGGCATTCTCGAAATTACCATATTGCACATTCAATGGTAAATGCTCGGTACATCTAGTTATATTGTGGCTAGTTTGCCCACAACGACTGCATGTTCCGACCTTGCGTGCAGATCCTGATTCCGAACCAGATGATGGAATGCGTTTCCCTTTCGGTCGACCAACTTGTTTTGGTTTATCCGGCGCCCGACAGATTCGTTTTTGGACTTCATCAGAGTAATTCCATTCTTGTGGGTCGGGCACCGGGAGAACCTCTTTTGCCCACATACCCCTCAACCATTCCGTCGTGTAATATGGGAGCACGTATGAAGTAACTGTTTCCTTTGCAAAACTATTCAAAAACTATGAATTACGTTACATACTGATCATCGAAGGAGTAAGATCAAAATATTTTTAATCGAAAATGCTACCTTATTGCGGCACATGCGTGTGAACACGGTATCCCGTTATATTGAAAAACCATACATGTACACTCACTTCGAGAGAGTTAGACTATATAAATCTTACTCTCATTCGTCATTTTGTACTTGTCACCTCCGAGTTTAGCGACCTGCATTCATCGTCCATGCCTTACGACATCAAGTAACTGATCATGTACTGATTTGGTGAGGGTGTTTTCTCTTACATTCGTTGTTTCTCTCCTCTCGACAAACCATTTTTCTATTATTCGACGAGCACACTCAAAGAAGGAGCAAACCGGTAGCTTTCTCGCCCAAAGAAGACGAGCATTCCAACTTTCAGCCGCATTTGATGTCATGAAACTATAGCGTCGAACAGGAAATCTAACACGACTCCACTTACTCAGTTCTGTCCTGCTTAATGTCTCAAGCGCACCTTGTATATTTGTTGCTTCCAGATTTCTTATGTACCTATAAAATTCAAAAAAAATGTAAATTGGTTAACGTGATTACCATCTTACAATTCGTAACGATAATAAATTACTACTCAAATTTCTGTCAAAAAATACAAATACCTGTCGAACTCAGAGGCTTGATAACATTATGTTGCTTTCTGAAATAGTCCAACTAATCCAAATCCGTGTTTCGCAAGATTCTGCTGCAAATGATAACAACATAGACCATGACAGGCTTCTGGGTAGACTTTCTCGATTGCGTTACTGATACTTACGTGTTGATCAGACACTATCAGTAGTTGTTTATAACATCCAAATGCTTCACGGACATGTTTCAAAAACCACATCCAAGAGTCATCATTTTCCACATTACCTATCCCTGTTGCAAGCGGAAATATCTGATCGTTGTCATCTTTTGTGACAGCAACAAAACCTATACCATTATATTGTCCCTTCAAGTGACAACCATCGATAACAATAACCGGTCGGGAATATTTTTTAAATCCATGAATAGATGCGCCCAATGTAAAAAAGACATATTTGAATTTTCCATCGATATGCGTGTCTAAGGCTGTATAAGTCCCGGGGTTCGAACTCTTCAGCATTTCCAAGTACATTAGAAGCATCGCGAATGACTTTTTTGGATCTTCGTATACAACCTTCATTGCATGACGTTTAGCCCTCAACGTAACTTTATAACTAATATGTAAACCATGTCGCTCGGTCATTTCTTCTATGATGCTCCTAGGGACTAGCAATGAGTTATCTGTACGAACGTGATCAGCATAGTACTCACCGATCAGAGTACTTGGCAGACGATGATGAGCACCACTGTTCAGCTCGTCCGTGTATTCATGGGATATAATACTCTTCGAGATTTTCCATATATCATATTTCTCGGATGCACAGAGTATGAACAGACAATTTTTCCAGTTGCATTTCACGTACCACCTCTGTTTGTCTAAACGCTCCATACGGTACTCTACTTGATTTTCCAGATGGTAAAAACCAACTGCGTTCATCAACTTTGTTTTACTCCCAAACATGGCTCCTTTTTTCAGACTACATGGATTTAGATCATTTAGGGAAAACTCGGAGACACTGGTTGCTCAAATGGTGGTGTATTTGGGATAAACCATTCAGGTTGCAATGTAGCTCAAAAATTCATCGTACGCCATTCGCTGCTCATCGTTTAAATTTTCCTGAACCTTTTGGCCTAACTCGAGGTCATCTTGGTCATTATCTGCAAGATATTCAACAAATATAATATGTAAAAATCAGATTTTTCGTTCTTCAATCTCAACAAATATCTATAATTTGAAAATGTAACCTTACCACTTCCACTCTCACATCCACCATCTGATCGTCTTTCTTGTTGTACTGGTTGTGGTTCTTGTGCAGCCCTTTCATTGATTTGTTCAAGTTGTGTATATCCCTAATTCGCGTACGCAATTGGAGAACTATTCGAATCAATACACTCTATACCCAAACTTGCTGGCGGGTTCATCTCTAAGAATAGAGAAGGCCAATCCTCAAATCTGTGGTACGACGATGTCCCAACCTGACTTGTCTGAACCTCATTATATAAACCCCATCATGCATAAAATGATGAATCGTCTGCAAGTCCCAGTGGAACTGAGGAAAACTCGAAATTCTGTACATTATTCGCGATACCCGCGTTCACTAATTCTTGATGCGATGATCCAATATTAAATACTCCAGATGATGAATCTTCAGTTATCCTACTCTGAGTTGTAGCCGACAACACACTATCGAGTGCTCCAGTATCCGCTCTCTTTAGTGAAACAAAAACAACAAGGACATCATCGACAATTGACAATAATCGACCCAGATCCGAATCATTCTTTATTTTTGTTCTTTTCACTGATCCATTGGACTCCACCCGTGACTGAATCACATATCTCCACAAATTTAAGTCCGCATGCACTATTCCATGAATTGACTCGAACAAATCATGATATGTGATTTGTTGAAACTGAAACACCTTTTGCGAACCATTTTTATACTCTAGGCCTGCCCAGTAACCTCCAAACCAAATCATTACAGACACATATCCCATCGTTTCCTAAACATTACAAAAAAACATATATATGCGAGTCAGTTATTTCATAAATGTTTTCTTTCGAAACAACGAGAATACAAAAAATCCATTCATATTGGATATATTATTATGGAGTGGGAAACAATTAAAACTGCAACAACATAGTTAATATACAAATCTTGTTATTCAGGACTCAAAAAAGTAATTATTAATCATTATATAAAGAATTAATAAAATTTATTAATAATTCATAATTAGTACCTAAATATTAATGAATAAACTATTCATACTGATCATCAGATGAAAATAATTACTACTTTCATAAACTTAAGCGTAAAATATACTATAATTCTTAATAATTATATAATTTAAAACATAACAACAAGTAGACATGAAAAATGTTCACCACCTCAGTAATGTAAAATAATTATTCAACATTCATAAAAGATAATAAATGTAACCTTCGTCATATATAAATAAAAATCATATAAATGTGAGAAACATCGACATAACACAAATAATTTTGTTACAAAGAATATTTTCATATTTAAAAGCAAAAAATGAACTTTGAAATATTTTATAATATTTGTATTAACAGTAAAATTATTTTTTAAATATAAAGTTATTCACAGAATACATTCATAATAGATTTTCAATTATTTTCAATTCACAGAATACAATTATTTTAAGTTTATTTTTTAAATATAAAGTTATTCACAGAATACAATTATTAAAATTTTAGTGTAGTTTTAGAAATATTCAAATTTTCGTTTAACATTACATTAATAACAATTTTTGTGTAACCTTTAAAAATTAAAAAGTAAAAAATCTCGTGTAAATTTTTATAAATTAAAAATTTTCGTGCAACCTTTAAAAATTTTCGTGTAACCCTTTACAAAATGTTAAAATTTTCGTGTAAGCTTTAAAAGGTTAAAATTTTTGTTCAACTATATTTCTTGTGCAATCTATTATGGAAATCTTCGTGGAGCCTTTAAAAATAATTTTTGTGCAGCTTCCAGTTTAAAATCTATTATTTTCATGCAATCTATTATTTTTAGTTTAAAATAATTTTCGTGGAGCTTTCAGTTTAATAATCAGTTTAAAATCTATTAATTTAATTTTCGTGCAATCTATTATTTAACAAAATTTCAATTACTAACTTTATTTCATGTAGAATTGAATTTAAATGTTCGTGGAGCGTCAAAAGCTAAATTTTCGTGCAAGTGTACTAAAATTCAATTAAAATCTTCTAACATTTTAATTAAAATCTTCTAAAATTTCAATTAAAATCTTCGTGTAGCATTCAGTTTGAATTTATTTCTTCTAACATTTTAATTATGCAAATCTTCGTGTAGCATTCAAATAAAATTTGAGCGGACCCTTCATTTGATTGAAATAAAAAATCGTGTAATACTCATAAAACAATTACATACCTTCAAAATGAGAGAAGTTAAAATTCTTGGTGCACCCTCCACGACAATTTTTTTTAATGTATACAACTTTTGAGAGTGATTTAGTATTGTATGAAAAATAAGGCTTATATAGAGTTTAATATGGAAAATTAAATCAACTACAAATTGCTAAACGTTAATAAATTTCTGACAAGTTCAATAAATCATCGTGTAACATGAATGCAAATGCATGCAAATTTCCCATCATTCTGCAAAGGTCAGGCCAACAGATTACCATGCAAATGTCCCTTCAAACACTGTTTAAACACTGTTCATGCTGACTTTTCCACAAATGGGTAGAAATGGTTATTCTCTTATATTCAGGGTTAGAAAAGGTAGTTCCTTATTTGTTTGGGGTTATATCTGGCCATTTCCTCTAATATAATTTTGTACTGGTATAATATTATTAGGGTAGGGTGGTACAATTAGGAGAGAGAAATTATGAGTACATTTATTTATACTCAAATTTGTTGAGTGGGGGAGAAAAGTGCGTGTTGCGCAAAGTTTGGAAAAGAGGATGAAGTTGAGCATGTGGCTCTGTGGGACCCACGTCTGTTTAGTGTCGTTGCAGGTTTCTTTTTGCTTTTTTTTTGTTCTGTCATTTATTTATTGAACTTAGAGATAAGACAATTTATATACCAATTGGAATTTCATTTCATTTCAAATTATTTGCATGAAAAAATACCAACAACCAAATTTATTGTTTGTAATTTCGATTCCGAGCTGTATTCATCTTTATATTTTAAAAACGTTCATTCTTCTAATAATATCATGTAAAAATTATAATGTTAAATTTGACACAATGTTAAGTTTATTATCAAATTAAAAAAAACTAATTCAAAAAAAATAGCAAAATATATTAATTTAAATATTTTCATGAATATTTATTTAATTAGTTGTATGGGTGAAAATTGTAAATACTCCCTCCGTCCCACAAAAATAAGCTTACTTGTATTTTCACACAAATTAAGAAAATATTTAAAGTTCCAATTGTATCCTTATCTTTCATTAATTATAACATTGAATGAAACTTTTTTTTTGTATCAAAAGGTGCATAGGGAATTGAAGTATGGTCATTTAATATACAGTTAATTAAGGGCATATATAGAATTACAAATTAAAAACCATATTAATATAGTAACAAGTCTATCTTTATGGGACAGACGAAAATAGCATACAAACATATCTTTGTGGGACTGATGGAGTAAGATTTTAATAAATTGAAGATGTGAAAATAAAATGAGTGGTTTGAATATGGGACCCCAAAAAGTATAATTTGTACCTTAAATGATTGGAGAGGAATAAATATAAATGTAATGAGTTATTACTTTTAATGTAACAATGATGTGGCAGTGATGTGTACTAACACCACCAGATCAATGGCCTAATCAATGTCCCTTCATCGTTTTCTGGTAATTGTCAACTCATAATCTCATATTTTGCTCCCTTCAAATGAATCTGTAAGACTCTACCGGTCCACCAAATCAAATCATTTTTTCATATAAAATGTTAAAAAATTTGTACATTAACTAATCTAAACTTTCAAATTTGTATTACTAAAACAATTTTACTCCCATTTTGTCTTAGGTCATATTGTTTGCATTAGATCAGTTTTGTAAAATGAGAAAAATGGGGAGCTTCAATTCACAAAACTCTAATTCCATACATTACAATATTCTTACATTTTTCATTTTCTTGAAAGAAAAAGAAAACAAAAGAAAAGCAAAAATAATTTGTTGAAGAATGGGCGGGAAAATCAATATTACCACATTACCCAGTTCTTAATTTAATTTTACCCCCTTCTTATTTCATTCATCCCTATAATATCCTCTTTTAAAAAAGAGTAATATACCAATATAAAATGTTTAAGCCCAGGTGGTAGACCTGCCAGAATTGTACTGAATTTCTTCCAAACCTAACCGTAATTCTTGGATTCTTTTTCCCAATTCTCAATTGTCTGTGTCTCGTCCTATTTACCATCCTCGCTGGAGATCTCCTCCAACGACCGTCTCTTCATTTCCGTCACCAGAAAAGTGCAGAAAAATCCGACCAAATTAGTAACAGCCAAAATTATCATAGCCTTCTTGATCTTCTTCACATTCCTATCCAACGTGTAGTTTTGGATCCCAAACGCCCCGATCATCGCCCCCGCCTTCCCCGATGCCGCGCTGATTGCGTGGCACGTTGACCTCACCCTCGTCAGAAATAGCTCCGTCGGCAGAACGAACATTGTGTTGTTCGGCCCGAAGTTCGTGAAGAAGAATGTCAGCCCGTACAGTGTTGCGAACGTCCATTTGTGGTCCTTTTTCTTTAGGTAATCATATTGCCACCCCATCACGAACATGAAAATCGACATCATTAGAAACCCCACCAACTATATGTAATAACGCCCAATCAACATTTGAAGGTTAAACGAAAATTTGGAAAATTTGAAAGAATTAACATTAAACGAGAATTAAAAGAATGTTGATAATGTTCAAATTTTCCAAATTGTTGTTTAACCTTCAAATGTTGATAATGTTCGTGTAGTATTCAGATTTAGTAAAATCTTCGTGTAACATTCAAATTAACATAATCTTAATTGTTCGTTTAAGGTTACGTTTTCATTTCTCATTTAATATTCAATTTTTAATGTTCGTGAAATTTCAAAAAAAAATTAGGTTAATTTAAGGTTAATTCTTTAATGTTCGTGAAAATTTAATTTTCTGTTAGGGTTATTTTTTTAATGTTCGTTGATAATTTTTTTTCTTTAATGTTGATTTTTTAATTCTCATTTAATATTAGTTATTTAATGTTCGTTTAATGTTCATTTAAATGTTGGTGTAACTTTATATTAATATTTACTTAGTATATACATTGATTAGTATCAAATGAAGTGGGTGAGTGGGAATATGGGATTGATTGGACTCGTAGGGGCCATTGGACAGTTGATTTGACTCAAAATTGGTATTTTGAGATCAATTGTTATATTTAGGGGTATTTGGAGATCAAGTTTTATATTAATGGGTAAAATAGGTTTCTCTTATATGAAAATGGGTATAAATGGCCATTAGCTCAAAAATTAATTACCCCTGACAATGTCATTTGTAACACATTTATGTTCGAGTAATTAAAAATATTAAGACAAAAACTTTTGTACACTTTGTGCATGGACCCTAAATCCGTACATTCGGGTCGACCCGACCCGTCACGCGTTTGCACGCGCCACCAGGTCGTAGATAAAATCCGCTTAAACATGCTTTTAGATGTCAGACCTTTATATTATGTTAATTATACCTTTTAGTAGTGTTAGTCATACATTTTAGTTATGTTTGTCATACATTTTATAAGGCTAGTTGTACCTTAACATTTTTTTTAAACATACATATTAACCTTTCATTTCTTTTAGTTATAACTGTCAAACCTTTTTAGTTATGTTAGATATACATTTTAGTTATGTTAGTTGTACCTTTATATATTACATAAAGGTATGACTATGTTGATATAAAGGTATAAGTAATATCACAAAAAGATAAACATGTATAAATTGTGGCGAAATTATGGTTTTTTTAGAGTTAAAAGTATTAAATAAATGTATGATATCTGGACATAAGAGTATGACTAATATAACATAAATGTATGACTAATATAATATAAAGGTATGACTAACATAACATAGAGGTCAGGGCAAAAAAAAAAAGTAAAAATATACGGATTCTGATCAACCTACGCCCAAACTGGATTCAAATGCATGTGTGCATCAAACATTAATTAATCCCTTTTACAATTCCAATTTGTAATTTTTACTCATTATTAAAGCCGACCTGGTTATCTTGATTAGATGTTACATTAATTGGGTGTTATGCTTCTTAATTACGTAGACTCAATGACAGAGAATATTGCTAAATTTGGGTTTTTATATAGTGTCAGCTAATAGACTATCATGAAATTTTCGTTTGGAAGCGGCATAATATCGATATCGAAATTGATATTGATGGTTTCACCATACAAATTGTAGGAAAATTAAAAAATATCAATGAAATATCGATAATTACTATCGATTTTGGTAATAAAAATAAATTAAAAAATGATTCATTTTGTAAATAATTTTTTATAATGAATGACCCCACTTATTTAATTAAAGAAAAAAAAGTATTTTGTATCTAACTATTTTTGTAATTTGCACATTATAATTGTATGTGTAACGCCTAAGATAAAACGATGCATAATTGACTAATTAAATAATTAAACTCTTAATTATTTGATTTAATTACGTGTGTTTCAGAAAAATGATATAATGAACGATTAATTTATCGAATGTATATTTTAATCGAAAAATATAGGTTATTTTTATTAAAAGGTATCGTAGTCGAAAACCGAAAGTTAAAATGTTAAAGGACGGCTCGTTAAGGGTTCATGGCCAAAAACACAAAGAATATGAAAAACCGAAAATATGTATATATAGTACGAAACGAATCGTAAAAGTAAAAATTTGAATAAAAAAGTGGAAAAAGGTAGATATTTTCTCTTCTCTCTCCTTTGTTTTCCGGTTGCCGCCCCGCCGTTGTTTCACCACTACCTCCCCCATTTTGGCCGATCTTCTCACCTCTTATAGCTTTCGCCGAGCCCATTTCAGATCCGGGCTCGATTTTACATTTCGTCGCTTCATTCCCCGGGAAACGGCCAGTCAAACCCAGCCAAACCCTATTTTTCTCTCTCCTCTTCTCTCTCTCTGCCTCGTCGGAATCTCTGTCTCTGTCGCCGTGAGTGTGTGTGTGTGTTCATGTGTATGTGTTGGAGGCACCGCCGTGAGTGGCGACACCGTGCTCGCTGGATAGGTTGTGTTTTGGTTGTTGCTGGCGCGTGGTGTCGCACCGACGAGTTGGGTTGGTGGTGGCCGGCACGCGGAGTGGCGCCGACGTTGTTAGGTTTGTGGTGGCTAGCCCGCGGAGTCGCTCCGACGAAGCTGGAATGTGCACGTTGTGCTCAACAGTTTGGTTGTTGTCGCGCGCACGTGTAAATGCCGGGACGAGGCTGCGCCTCGACCGCGCGCCACACGTGTCGGGTTTGCACTATGTTCGTGCCGGGCTGGGTCGGGACACGCTGTGTGCACGCCTGGTAGGAGACGGGTGCACGCAGTGCGCACTCGGTGTATGTGTGTGCGTGCGTGTGGTGTCGCCGATGACGGGAGGTCGCTGGCCGTAAGTTGGGGTGTGTGTACGTGGCGACGGGGATGGGTTTGGTGAGGGAGAGGTCGATCTGTGATTTCGTTAAACCCGGGGACCAGATCGCAAATCCTAGATTTTTAGGATCTTTACAATCTAGCCCTCCATCTTTTGAAAATTTCATTTTAGCCCTCAAACTTTCGAAAATTATGTTTTAACATCCAAAGATTTTCGAACATTAAACTTTGACCCCCAAAACTTTTAAAAATTACATTTTGACCCCAAAAGTTTTAAATATATCAAAAAGTCCCCAAAATTCTTCTGATTTTATAAAAATACCCCTAGTCAATGTCAACTCTTTACCATATTTTATGAAAACGTCCCTGCATCTTTAAACGCTCCATTTAAGCTCGTTTTTCCTCCATTTAAGCTCGTTCTTCCTCTGTTAAAACTCTAATCGATCCCTCCATACCCTATGATCAAGATTCAAGTATTTATTTCATTTTCTTTCCTTTAACGTTCCTTCTTCTTCGAGAGATTCTATTTTAATTTATGCATAATTAACGTTATATAAGAATCTAAGGAACCCTCGTTTACATGTGTAGGCTTTCGAGTTAAGAAAAGATCTTAAGGCTTATAATTCAACCTATAACAAGGAATTACCACCAAACAAGATGAGGGTAATTTTTAATTTCTAATAACTTTATGTTTTTGTATTTAATGCACAATGATGATGAACGAATGCATGCATGTGAGCTTGATGTTAAATGAATTGTTGAACTCTACGTGCTGTGATTATATGTTGTGATTAGTGTGTTCATGCATGCATTATGATGATGTTATGAAGGGACGAAAGTCCACATTCATGTGAAGAGACAAAGGTCCATGTTCATGCTGAAGGGATGAAAGTCTGCATTCATGCTGAAGGGACGAAGGTCTACTTTAATGATACGGAGGGACAGTGGTTTGTAAAGTAAGTAAGGGAGTACCCGCACCTGGGGTTAACGGAGAGTACCCTCACCCTGTTGCAGATATGAGCGCTATGATGTTATGTGCTATGCATTCTATGTGCTGTGTCTAATTGCTGAACTATTATATGTTTGATTTGTTTAACTGCTTAGTAACTTTAAAATACGGAAATTACTCCCACGAGTGTATTCAACACACTCACCCCACGTGTATTCACGCAACAGGAAACAATGAAAGTGGAGAAGCGTAGTGAGAGGTGTTGGGATATTTCTGACTAGGTTTTGATGAGACAATGTAATATTAGATGAACTTTTAGAGTACCCATATTCCACGATTTATAAGTGGATTTTTGTTTGTCTATCAAACCTTTCAAGCTGTATTTTAAGAAGTCAATTTTACAAGAAAGATAGATAGAACCTTGTTTGCAGAATTCTGGACTTTGAGTTTTCAGGAAGACTGATCCACATCGAAAGAAGTCAGTAAGAGTTAGTTGAAGTCAGAATCAGGAAGCAGACAACAGGATTCTGGAACAGGAAATTGGTCAGAAACAGGAAGCATATCAGAAAGGATACGCGAGTCAGGAAGCTGATTGAAAGATTCAAGAACAGGAAGCTGATCAGGAACAGAATTCTGAAGCACAACAGAAAGTGGCT
The DNA here is from genome assembly GCA_954870855.1 of Scutellaria minor. Taxonomy (NCBI): domain Eukaryota; kingdom Viridiplantae; phylum Streptophyta; class Magnoliopsida; order Lamiales; family Lamiaceae; genus Scutellaria; species Scutellaria minor. The sequence continues at coordinate 10,839,746 of OX940725.1, read as the reverse complement.
ACTGCAATCAGAACAACATGCAGTAAGTCCTAGTCTATTCAATGCAATACGAAGAAAACGCTGGATACTATACGAGGTTTGGATCCTGATTAGTTACCAGTAGATAGAAGTTTATGAAGAGTCACTGAGATACTGTCACGTGGAAAATGGCTCTGCAAAGTAATGTATCTAAAGTATGACACCATTAATGCGGATTCAGAGTAGGATATGCTATGAAGCTCTGATCTTTCATAACCCATTAATTATGAAGATTTGAAGATCTTTTTGAATTGCAACATGGATCATGCCTCTCTTCAACGGGCATTTTCCATCATCTATAAATAGAAGGTAAAGAGGACTGAGAAGACTACTGAACAAATTGAGCTCTCCAAGTTATTTTACTATTCTTTATTATCTCAAGCTTTCGAGTTCAGTCACTCAACCTTCATAAGCGGTCAAGCCAAGCATCTGAACTTTCAAGTTCAAGACTGTCTTCGAACTGCACCAGTTGAAGAAACTATATACTTTTAACCATTGTGTTGTGTGTGCTAGGTTGTTTTATTTAGTGTACTTAGTTGATAGGATTTTATCCTTGCTAAGTTTGTTAGTTTTGTGTAGGCTATCTTTCCCTGTGTGGGAGTGTGTTCCCTGTGTGGGAGTTTGTAAACTCTGTGTGGGATTAGACCTAGGAATCTAGGATTCTAGTAGGTTTAACTTGTTTTGGAAGAGGTTTGTAAAGACGAGTCTTGTAAAGTAAACTGACCATAACGAAGTTCCTCATTTGAGAAGGAGTAGAGTGGACGTAGAAGGATTACACCACCTTCGAACCACTATAAGCCATAAGTGTTTACTGTTTATCTGATTTGTTGCATCGCATTGTTTACATATCTACTTGTGTTGAATCTATCATAAACATCCTGATCAACGTGTGTTCTAAAATCATATTTGGAAAGAAAACTGGTTTTCATCAGAAACTCTATCAAGTTTATTCCGCTGTGTTGCATTCTGATATCGGGATAGTAACCTGATCTAGCCTAGGGCCAGGTTACTGATTCGAGACTGGATACTGTCCTCCTAAGTGAGACAGAAACCTGATTATCAGTTATATGTTTGAAAAAGTTTGAAAAATCAATAGAGGTTCATTCACCCCACTCTGAACCTCTGACCACTTGGGACCAACAAGAGGGGTGCCATATCAACTGTCTTTTTTCCTTTTTGTCTTTTTGGTTTTTGCCTTTTAAACAAAGTTGATCGTTTGTAAAAGTTAAACTATCTTCTATGTTATGGATCCTGATGATTTTCCGCTGCTTTGCTTTTCAAATGTTTTATTTCGGCTGGACGCCAATGATTCGAACATGTAAAATCATATGTTTCGTTATTTCCAAAGTTTCTGTTTCAAACGTTGTTTCGAATCTTTACTCGTTTATTATATCTGTGTTGGGACCATCAAGCGCTTACCGCTACACCAAAAGGATATCCAATGGGCATAGGGCGCAACTTTAATGTCTTATACTTATGTAGCTTTGCGCTCACGGATTTGAACCTGGCAGAGTCGCGCCTCGCGCCAATTTAAGCTCCGACCCAAGGTAAGATGCTGGGAAAATTCCCAACAATCTGTAAGTTTTAAAATGTACGTTTCTTTTCCCTTTCTTTCTACACGTCCACAAAGAAAATTCTGATATTTTAAATATGAAAATGGAGCATGTGTATAAAATCAAAACGTATCAAAGTTGAAAGTGATATTTTATATTGCTTAGATACTAATATTGGTTAGACAATGATGAGATTCCATTTCACACAGGACATCATTTTGGTACATTATGTATTAGTAATTCTGAACAATTATTGTAAGGGTTAAAGGGTGTAGACTGTTGTATCATTTATTATCTATATCTTTGTCATAAACATATCAAAATTTCGGTATTTTAAGTAAATTTGATTAAAAATGTTTGTAATAATATTCCCTATAAATTAAAATTCCAAAAGTTTATATAATTTTTGTCATTTTTCAATGTTTTTACCATTTATTATTAATATCAATATTTCCGTAAAATTAAAGTATGAATATTTCTATAGCCGCTAACATTTTCATACTTGATTACCCCCAATTTGTTCACATCATCCCAAATGTATAGTCTATCTTCCATGTTTGATGTTCTTATGTTTTACTGATATTTCTTTTAATATTCAGATGCTTAGTTGTGTTTAATTTATGATCATGATAATTATCTTCCTAACTTATTGGTAAATCATCACTTATTAGAAAACTTGTTTACATAATTTGCTTCCCAAAGATATGCATGCCCAAATTTTCATTTGTCATATTGGAAAACTGTTATTGGTTAATATTACAAAAAATATGAAAATTCATGTTATATTTGTTAATATTCAAAAATTTGATTAAAATTTCAAATTCAGTAAGGTTCGTAATTTTTCCAACAGTTAATAATTTTTTATATATTATATGTGTAATTACTATAAAATGGCATAATATGAGATCTGATATATCTTGTAACATTAAAAATAATTAATTGCTATTTTTTTTTTGGAAATAATGTATCACATACTAAATAAATATCAGATAGATTAGGGTAATATTCACCTGAATATTATAAAATTTCCTAGAAGTCTTAGGATCTAGTCAAATTTCTATTGCACATCCGAATCTAAACAAACACTGCAGATAAAAACATATATATATATATATATATATATATATATTATGATGCCTTACTTTTTTATTTCAATAATTAATTATTTAAAAGATAGTTAAGGCGTTTGTCGAAATGTGAGTGTCGTTGTAAATAGGCAGGCCGACTGAATCGGTCATAAATGAATAGATTTTTCTTGGGGACATAAATAAATAAATAAATATATATAAATATAAATTTGAATTTTAATGCAATAATATTTAGTAATTGCGTTGACCAACTGCATATCCCTTATTTATTTATAATTAATTCAACTCGCAATGACTAAACTGACGCAGCTTGAAAAGAAACGACCTTGCCCCAATCTGAATTACCTAAATTAAATTAATGATATGATGATTATAATAAAACTTTATTGTGACAGATCATTAATTTATCTATGACAATCAAATTAATTTATCAAAAGCGGAGATTTATTTTTACTATTAATTTTTATGAAATTTGATTCAAACTAACTTTTAGCGGAGTTCAAGGGACACTGAATCCCCTGGAATTTTAAATAATTATAGCATATTTTTATTTTAAAATATTTATGAGAAAATATATGGAAGAAAAATACAATGATATAATAAGTTATTTATTTTTAATGTCGATGTGTAATTGAGTTGATATGTTTACTTTTATCAATTGCTACTAATTTATAATTTTAATTTTTGAATCGATTTATATTTTTTCCCATTAAATTATACATCTTCATTCACATTTTAAAATAAATTGATATCAACCTTTATTTTTTTTCTAAAATCATTTTTGGTACCATATGAAAATATAAAATGTTGGCTATCATTTTTGTGTGTGTGTGTGTCACATTTAAATCAGTATCCAATTTTTGAGTTTATCATTCTAGTTATCACATTTGATACAAATTTGTTAAAAAATAATAGGTAGGCTACTACAAGTATATATAATTTACCTATTTCAAAAGGCAAAAACTAACAATGATATCTATATTTTAAAGTTTGTTAATAATGATGTTAAACAATAAAATTTAAAGACTAAACAAGTATTCAATGTAAAATGAAAAAAATAGATGACTACACGTATAATATATCTCATTTTTATACCACTCTCGGTTAGTCCCCTAAATAATTTTTTTTCTCATATTAAGTTATGATTTCTTTGAAGAAAAGAATACTATGAGTACTATTTTAATTTGCAAACAGCTGTTTTTTGGGAAGACTGATCATAGAGATCAAGATAGTAATTAAAAACACATAATTAATATAATACATGTATATCTTTCTTTACATTGCTATTTGTAAGCAAAGTATGTGAAAGCTGAAGTTGAGTCGTAAATGATGTATTATATATTCATTAATTTTTTTATAAATTTTTGTAAGCACTGATATTGTACTGAGCTTATTGTTATTATAATTACTAGTATAAGTCCCGTGCGATGCACGGATATATATAAATTTTACCATTTTAATGTGAAAATGTTGAATACGGAAATAATAAATTTTATTAGAATAATTTCAATCACATTTGTTAACCATGTGATGCACAATCATAAAATATTTCCAAACTGATGTAAAATGTTAATTTAAGAAAAAATTTAATGTCAATTGGTACCCATATAATGCATGGGCATATAAATTTATAAGTGTTGTAATTTTTTGAATAAAAAAATGTTCATGATAAAACAATATAGTTATTCAGAGTTATTTCAATTTAATTTATTGCATATGTGATTTACGAATTTTAAATATTTCTTATATTCATCATACGCTGTTAAACTACTTTATCAAAGATAATGCTCACATGCCCACCATGAACATATTATAATATGTCCACCACTGTTGTGCAAATATTTCATTCCTTTAAAATTTGAGATATAAAATTAATAGTTGTGTTAGATTTTTGACATCAACGGTGTGATCATGTGCCCAACGTGGGTAGGTTAGCTAAGCTCAATTTATCAAATGTACTTGTCACAATTGGTCTGGAAAAAAATTATGTAAATATATGTTCAATAAGATACTCATAATGAGTATATAAAATGGAGATATTATTGTATATTATTCAAAAATAAAAAATTTAAATTTAACATACTTTAAAAAACAATTATATTAATTTGTTCATAAAAATCAAAGTTTCTCAATTACAGAAGTTTTTTGAACAAAAATATAGATCAATTTTCTTGAATTTTGTACATTATTTAAAACGAAAATGTGTAAAAGATAAGTTTAAAAAGTCAATACAAAAAAGTTTTTAAGATAAATTTTAAATTAGTACTTTTTATTTAGAAAGAACATTATATATATTATAGGGTTAATTGTACTTTAATTACAACTTTAACTAAATTTTTTGGTAATTTTAAAACAAAAATAACATTTGATACATTGTGTAATTATCATCATTGGGTAAACTTTGACTTTATCCTTGTTAATGTGTCCAGATAACTTGATAAAGTAAAGTTGAAAAACATATAAAAATATTTCGATCAAATTTTTGTAAATTTTATATTCAAGATTGATCAAATATTTAGATCATTTTTTTATCATTTTTAATTTATAATTCTTATTAAAAATAATAAATTATTGCATTTCTACTTTTAGACAGTTGACATGAGCAAGAAAAAATAGTTTCATTTCCACTTTTAAGAAGATAATTGTTATCATATGGTAAGTATTACCATAATTACTACATAATTAATTATACCAAAGTCGTATATCATTTGATTATCAAGCATATTTATTTACCTTTATCAATTATCAGCAAAGTGTTAATACATTTTAAAGATATAAAAAATATAATTATATATGATTCTATAAGATACTTTAAATTTCTTAATGAATTAAAATTGGAAATCATTTTTTCATATTTTGAAGATTTTGATTTTGAAAATTCTTTGTATTACATAATTTGTTACATAAAAACATTCAATTTCAATACTCATATTAATTTTTACAAATATTGAAAAATATAGATTAACTATGCAAAGATTTATCATTTTAAAGGATTGTATCACTTGATGCATTACATTCATAAAGATTTATAAGATTTTAAATTTATTGTATTTTATGTTAATTATAAAAATAATATACTTAAATCAAGATTAGTCATATATATGTTAAATATATACATATTTGGAATAGATATCTAAACAACATAATGTTAAAATATAAATCAAGTTACATACAAATATCTATCTAATCATGATGACCATTAGATTGTAAAAAGAAATGTACAAAAAATATTCATATCTAATAAATTAATAGAGAAATAATAAATTACATAACTTAAATTTAATTATTTGTGTTATGGTGATAACTGATTCAATATTTTTTGGCATAACATAAAATACACTACATCCGTACGATGTATGGGATTAATTTTTTTTAAATGTAATTATGATAAATATTAAATATATATATATATACATATATCATGTATATTTAAAATATGTGAATTAAAAGTGACAATACATAAATTTAACAATAAGTCAACTCTGGATTTTTTAATTGCACAGTTAGTGTTGGAAATATTCACTTCACTTTTATATTAATATTTATACATATGAAAAACATATATATCAAATAAAGGAGATAAACAAAACAATATTATTTCTCTATAATCTGAAATGCATGTATAATTAATTACCTTTTCTTGTTTTAGCTCGACACATTTGCAAACAAAAACAATGTAAACAGACAATCCATTGTTTAATAAAAGGTAAATTTTATCTACGAAGTCATCCCATAAAGTGAACATAGTTTGACATTTCCTAAAGATAATAACAGAAAAAAAATCAAATATTAATAAGAATCAAAATACTTTACATGTAATAATTCTGAAAAACACCAAATATAAATAAAGAAGATACTCTGTAGGTCTTCATGAATAATCTTCATTAGTCTCTTAGGACGATCTATCAATCTCTTGATTTGCGGTGGTTAAATAGCAACCAATTTATTAATTATATCTGAAATATGCAAATAAATATTTTATTAGCAAGAAAATTCGAACATCATTTCTTTATAAATATTAGATGGTTGCAATAATACTATAGATTTGATATAGAATTTACTAAAAATACGTCTTTATTATATCTTTATTTTATTGTAATAATAAAAAAAATAGTCAAAACACTTATTTATTTTATAATCAAACAATTTTATTTTCTTTGATTTACAATTAAATCTTTATCTCAAATGACGCAATATAATCAATGTAATCTAATGATAGAATAAATATATATATCAAAAAAATACTATAACTCATAATAGATAGATAACGTCAAGCCTTTATTTACGGAAAATTAATTCCCAAATCTCAAATTAAAATTAATATTTTGGTGAATACCAATTACAATAATTACCACAGTCATTTATGAATAATCAATACCTTACTGAAATCAATTATATTATTCCATTTAGATCATATCACCACTTTTAAATGAAAACTGTTTTCATAATTTATTACATATAGATGGATGAATGGATTTTTTTTATCACATAATTTCACAATTTTTTATTTTTCATTCATTATTTCCATATTTAGGATGGGGCATTTGGATGGGAAATATATAAAAGATAAAAAATTATAAACAATAAATTAATATCTTTATCATCCATATATTATCAATGAACCTTTTTTTTTTCAAACTTCATTAAATATATATAGGATGATAGATTTGTTTTTTTATTTTATTATCAATTTATTGAGTAAGTTCTTAAATTTTAAAAAGATATGCCTTGTCAGATGATTAGTATTTGATGGATAGTTTTCTATTGTAATTGAATATTAGATATGTAGCTGATATATTGTAATTGATATATATCTTTAAAATTAAATATAATTTGGTACATTATTACAGAAAAGGAAATAATCTTTATATAAAAAAATCACAACAGGAAAACCAATCAATTACATTGTCTTATATGTAGAATGAATAATTCAACTCATTACATAATCTTGTTATCTCTAAAAATAATAAATTATATGACAAAAGGCTCAAAAAAACAAAAACAAATTATAGGATTCATTTTTAGAAATTTCTATAAAAAAAACAAATCCATCTTATAATGTATAAACTTTTAATCTTCAAAATCTTTACTACTTCTCCAGAATTAGAAGTTGTAAATCCGATTTCTTCACTGAATTCCTTCATAAAGTAAAAAATATATATATTACATTGCAATAAGAATAATCCATATGCATCCACAATAAAATAAAATACTCTAAATAATTCATCTCCAAAATATGAATAACAATATGAACTTACATTGTTCAAAAGTGAATGATAAAGTCACACAATCCGGTTTCTTCACCGAATCCCTGCACAAAGTAAAAAAAAAATTACATTGCAATAAGAATAATCCATATACAATATCAATGAAATAAACCATACTCTAAATAATTTGTCTCCAAAATATGAATAACATTAGGAACTTTAATTATTCAAAAGCGAACAATAAAGTCAAACAATTATTAATCATCCATCCAAACTATAAAGTATCTCAAATAAATTCACAACCAAATTTTAAAAAACCAAAAAAAAACACACACACACACACACAATCCATGGTAATAGAATGTTTGGAATGCAGAGAATTTGAGAAATTGTGAAGAGAGCATGTGAGTCAATTCCAAGTTTGTTCTTTCATATTTATAGTGTATAATTTGTTTATTAGATATGAAATTAGTGCATTATGTATGGCATAAATGTAGTTGTTTCCTAATTTATAGATTTTGTTTCCAAATATATTGGCCACAAATAATGATCATTTTCTACTTCATATTATATGAAATGAAATCACATATAAAACAACAATGGGTTTAATATTTATAAAGCATGTAAACGGACTATTATACATTTAATATTGTTTATTTTATTATTTTTTAATTTCTAATATATATTAAGATTATACCAAAATCTCATTTTGTTTTCTCATATTGTGATATTCAATTTTAATGTTGCTATGTATTTAGTAGATCATTATTCATATTGCCAAACCTATTATTGTGTTATTACCGTATCTTATTCAAAAATTATGCATATTTCAACAACATCAACATCTATTATCTATTATAATTTTAAAAAGACATTTCTAATTATGTAAGTTTCAAAAATAAATCACTTTTTTTTATATGAAATCAATATCAATTTGATACAAAATAAAATTTTCATCGAAGAGAAACAAAAATCGATTTTCCTAATAAATAATACATTGCTTGGGCGGAAACATTGACTTCCATATTATTTGGATAAATTTCAGTATATAAAGTCAAGCTTTTCAAAAATTTATTCCTATTAAGCATATGAAATATTATGGTTCCAAAAAAAAAAAAACCATATGAAATATTTACCATTTTGTAAATTTTGGTTTGAGATTTAAATTTCAAAATAATTTTCTATAGTGTAAAACGTTTTCCAAAAATTATGGGTCAACAACAATCATATTTAAGGTAATTAACATAAATGTTCAATTATAAATATCATATTTATCACTTCATATTATAATTTGATAATTTCTTTATTTATTCCATATTTAGGATGTGGTTTTTAGGTGGGAAATTCATTGTTTTTCTATTTTAAGTCTTTCAATAGTTGACTTAATATATTATAATTTAGATTAAATCCATTAAGATTAAATAATTATTATTTTATTTTTAATTCATTTCATTAGCTACGCACAATATTTTAATTATTGTTATTCTTCAAATTAATATTGTGGAATGTATTATTTCATTAGTCTAATTAAATTATTCTTTGAATTTCAAGTATATTACATTATTGAACTTGTCATTTAATTATCTATGTATATTAAAAAATTGAATTTTTAATTTTACTTCATATATTATGATTTACATACCATATATATTTTTTACTTCATATATTACGATTTACACATACCATGTATATATTTTACTTCATCTATTATAGTAAGGTTTATATACCATATATATTCATTGGGTAAAATGCGCGAAACCCCCCTGTGATTTGGAAATCTTGCGTCGGTCCCCCCTCTGTTAAAAGAATGGCAACATTTACACGTGTGATATGATTAAATATGCACACTCTCCATTTTTTTAAACTGTAGCTAACGGTGTTAATTTTATACGTGAATGCCCCGTTATGCCCTTATTGTAAAATGAGGAATTACTAATAGTAAAAATTAATTCACCATACGTGAGGGAGGAAAGGGAAAAATTAGGGCTCATCCAAAATTAGGGCAAAAATTTATCGTTTTCCACTTTAAATCGACTGAAATTACAGAAATACAGTGAGGAATTGGTGGGTTTAGGGTCTTTCAGAGGTCGCGAGTGAAAAAGCGTGAGAAATTTTAGGATTTAGGGTTCCTTGGCGGTGGCGCAGTTGGTGTGTTCGCGATTCTTCATAATTATTCGGTAAGTTCGATTTTCATCTCATCCAACAATGTTGTTCGCTTTTCAACCAAAAAATGTTCAAGTCATGCTTTTAAATAGTCTATAGTGCTAGAACTTTTTGTTTGTTGGATTTACTGTTAACTTGGATAGGGTTTGAATGTTGGGGTGTTTGCAATTTCTATGGTGAATGAAACATATCATTTTTGTTTGTTGGATTTATTGTTAACTTGGAGCTACTCTCTTGAAGTTATATTCATTGGAATTTGGTTATTTCTTGTTGGATGATTCTGTTTTACATATGCTGCAGTAAAAATTAATTCAGTCAATTTTGTTTGTTGGATGGTTCTGTTAGTTTTTTTTTCCACACTCGATGAATTACATATTGATGCAGTAAAAATTAATTCAGTCTGATATGATGCATTTTGTGTGTGATTTAGTATGCTGCATTTTGTGTAATATAGTGTGATTTAGTGTGTTGTGTTGAGTCCATATATGATTGGCTTCTGCACATAATCACATTCCCTCTCTTAATCTGCTGTGTTTACATGGATAACTACTTGTCTAATGTTATGTTTGGATTGACATATTTGATGATAGTCTCACATTCCCTCTCTTAATCTGTTGTCATTTGTTTCTATCATTATTCTGTCTATTTAAGTTGATTTTTAATTTGGATTTTGTCCTTTATAATTTCAGATTATGGATGATGATGGGGATAACTCTGGTATTTCTTTGTATTTTGAGGATAACTCTGGTGCTGAGGGTGGGGAGGGTGCTGCAGAGGGTGGGGCTGAGGGTTTGACAGAGGGTGGGGCTGAGAGTGTTGGGATGGGTAGTGAAGGAGGAGTTAGATTGGATGGAGAAGAGACTAGTTATGATGATGAATCAGATGAGTCGTATAGGCTTGGTAGTGATGTTGATTCAGAGTCTTCATGTCCCTCTTGGATGATAGAGGATTTAGAGGGTCCAGATGATGATGACATATTTGCAAACTACTCTCCAGATCATGCTAGAAGTGTGATGAGACAGTGTAGAGAAGAAATGAGGGAAAAAAGAAAGAAAATGAGGGTTGAAGAGCAAGCACAAGAACAGGCTGAATTGGGAAGAGATGGGGAAGAGTGGTATAGTGACATTGAGGGGGAGGGTAACCCATTAGGGGGGAAAATGATGAGTGGGCAGAAGGGCTAATATAGGGGGATTTGAATTGAGGATTGAGATGAAATTTCCCAATAGACAGGTCTTTAAGGAGGTGTTACAGGATTGGTCAATTAGAAAGGGTTTTGAGTTGAAGTTCATTAAAAATGAGAGTAGGGTGGTGACTGCAACATGTAAGGGTGGGTGCGAGTGGAAGTTGAGGGCCTCAGTAGTTCAAAAGACTACTACTTTTCAGGTGAAGACTTTAAAAGATACTCATACGTGCGCTTATAGGACTGAAAATAATCAAGCAGACTACAAATACCTAGCCAAGAGAATTCTGGAGACTGTGAAAGATAATCCAAATGAATCAATTCATGGCTTGAAAAATAAAATTAAAAGAGACTGTGGTATTGAGTGTAGCTTGCATAAGGTGTATAGGGCCAAGAGACATGCATTGACCCTGTTAACAGTGGATATAGCTGAGCAATTCAATAAGCTTTATGACTACTGTGTCACAGTAGTTAAGCATAATCCTGGTAGTTCTCTAGTGGTGAAAGTTAACAAGACCTTAACCCCCCCTAAGTTTCAAAGAATGTATTGTTGTTTGTGTCCAATTAAGGAGGGGTTTGTGGCTGGGTGTAGACCTATAATTGGGCTAGATGGGTGTTTCTTAAAAGGCTTGTATAGTGGTCAGTTGCTGTCAGCTGTGGGGAGGGATGGAAATGACAACATGTACCCAATTGTCATTGCTTATGTGGAGGTTGAGAAACAAGATAACTGGGAATGGTTTTTGAAGCTGCTATTGAAGGACATTGGATCAGCCGAGGAGATGAACTGGACATTTGTCAGTGACAGACAAAAGGGGCTGATAGAGGCTGTGAATGAGCTAGCACCTAACAATGAACACAGGTCAGTTTTCAGTTTTTTTCAGTTCTGTTTTCTAATTTCTGTTTTTTCATTTCTGTACTGCATTTCTGTTTTTTTCATGTTGGTTTAAACTTGTGTACAGTTCTGGTTATAATGTTAATTTACTTGATGCTTAATTTTAGGTTTTGTTTGAAGCACATGTACAATAACTTTAAGGTGAAATTTAGGGGTTTGGAACTGAAGAAACTGTTCTGGAAAGCTGCAAGTACTTATAATGTGAAGGCTCATCATAGGATTATGAAAGAGATTGAAAGGTTATCTCCTAAGGTACGTGATGAGGTAACTGCATATGAGTGGTTGACAGTGGTAGACTCCAAACATTGGGCTAGATGTTTCTTTTCCTCTCTACCTAAATGTGATGTCATAGTTAACAACATTTCAGAGTCATTTAACAGCTTCATATTACCAGCCAGAGATCTTCCTATTATTGACATGTTTGAGTGGATTAGGAAAAAATGCATGACAAGAATACAAGTTAAGAGGGAAGGGATGATGAATTATAGGGAGAATATATGTCCAAACATTGTTAAGAAAATAGAACAACAAAGGACATATAGTAGGAACTGTTTTGCAAGTTGGGCAGGGGATGACAAGTATGAGGTGATGCATTACCTAGAAAATCACATAGTGAGGTTGAAGGAAGGGTTCTGTAGTTGTGGGTTTTTTCAGTTGTGTGGGTACCCTTGTTGTCATGTTATGTCCTGCATAGGCTATCATAGGCTAGAAGTTGGTGAGTATATGCATGATTTCTTCAAAAAGGACATGTATATGAAAGTGTACAACTTCAGCATCAATCTTGTTCCTGGGATACATGAGTTCGAAGAGTCCATATTCAGCCCGGTGGCACCCCCTGATGTCAGATTGAGAAGGGGTAGGCCAAAGAAAATGAGGAGGCCAGATGGAAATAATCAAGGTGGTCTAGGGAAAGCATCAAGAAAAGGACTCACTCACACCTGTGGGCTTTGCAAGCAATTGGGCCATAACAAAAGAAGCTGCCCAAATAAACAAAGGGTTGGAAATGAACAGGTTGCCCAAGAACAAGTACATCTTCATGAACAGGTTTTACACCTAACTTTATTTCATTTTTTTGGATGTGTACAGCCTTGTAGCTTTACATTTTCTGAATGTTGGTTTATTAATATGGTGAGCAGGGTGAAGGAGAGCAAGAACAAGGACAAGAGAATCAATGTGAGCAGGGTGAAGGAGAGCCACAAAATACACCTAGCCTAGATTTGATAGAGCAATTTGGTTGGGCTCTACATGAAGATCAAGTACCCCCTACTCTCATTTCAGATTTGTATTTGTTTGCAATCTGTAAGACATGTATTAGATAACTGCATAACAAGATCTTTTTTTCCAGCCACCATCTCACCTCACTCAACAAACTACTCAAGCATCAACTGTCCAAAATCCTACACAACAATCTAGGAATGAAGCTGCAGCAGCAGGCCCCCCAAGAAAGAGACCTAGAAAACAAAAGAAGTCAACTCAAAGATCAAGAAGAGGTTGATATTTTGGGATAGTTGTATGTCTATTTTTGGGATAGCTGTTTGGGTACATATTTTGCTAACTGTGAATGATTGATTTTGTTGGTAAAACTGCATAGATGGTACATGATGAATTAGGTTGTGAATGGTATGAAAGTTTGTAGGTTTTATATCCTTTTGTGCATGATGAAACATCTATAGTTGCTATTTGGGGTACATGATGTAAGAGTGGAATTTTTGGCTTTGATCAGTCATGTTGTAGGATCAAACAATTACTTTTGCTATATGGAAGTCCATTATTTTTGCTAGTTGAGATTCTATCTTTTGTATTCATTCTTTATCTACAATTTTAGTAAGAGTTTGATGATTGCTTTGTAGTGTGCAAATAGTATAATTGAATGTAATGTATGGACAGGTTATTGTAATGTGAAAATGGAGATAATTGAAGCAGAATATGATTGGCTACCATAGTTCACAAAATAAAGTGCAGGTTGCAAATAGCTACAAAATATTTTGCAAATAATTCTACTTGAGCATTACAATAATGAGAAGGACCAATATAACAAGAGTGAACAATTTGAGTTGAGCTTGATTTTTGTTGAGTTTTTCCATCTTCAATGATAGATCATTGTATTTCGAGAGCATCAATATAGTATTATTGTCTCCTACAGCAGACGAGTCAACTTCTTCTTCCAAATTTGGCATTTGCATTTCACTCGTACAATTCTTCCATGAAACCGATGCGGGTTCTAGCCATGCAAAGTATTCACAATTGCGTAGACAGCAAGTGCAAAATAATTTACCCACTGTTGCCTTCGATGGACCGACAACTTTAATCTCAGCATTTTTCCAGCAGTAGCACTTCAAGATACTATACCTTAGATCTAAATTTTCTTCATTTTTCGTCATTGATTTCTTAAATGAAGAAGACATTTCCCTATACAAATTATCATAAAATGAGCACAATGTATATAAAATAATTTGCACAATAAATAAATAAAGTTTTAATATAAAGAATATTATACAAATAAAATATTACATACAACCTAGCATGCAAATAAAAAAATTAACTATTTTCATTAATTAAATTAATTAAACAGGAAAAAAAAACGTTTGGGGGACTTACAGTGAATAAGAGTGGAGTAGCAACTTCTTTGTATACTATAATTCATGTACAAATCAAATGTCTTTGCTTTTATATACAATGGAAGGGTATAAATGTCAAAACACAAGTGAAAAAGTAAGAAAACTCAACAACAATTCACACAATCAGCGAGTGAAACACACTCTCGTCAAGTAAGACGGAATTGGGGATTTCGCGCATGTTTAATCATATCACACGTGTAAATGTTGCCATTTTTTTAACAGAGGGGGGACCGACGCAAGATTTCCAAATCACAAGGGGGTTTCGCGCATTTTACCCTATATTCATTATACAAAATCAATATTTTTGAAAATTACCATAAATTCAACTAATATCATATAAAATAAACTAATTAATAATTAATGAAATTTCTAATATTAGAAAGTGAAAATGGGCGGGAAAACTTTTGGCATTACTATTTTTAAGGGGTAATTGTTATTATATATATATAGATTTTTTTTATGTTGAGAAAAAATTGAGCTTTAAATATTAGATTGCTTACATATATATTTATTAGTTCGAATCGAATTTTTATTGTTATTCTATATATATGATCAAGCTAGAGTTAATTGTTAAAATAATTGAACTCAAAACAATTTTTTTTATAACAATGACGATCAACTCGATGCATGGCTCGTAATAGGGAGTATCTATAATTAGTTGTATTAGTAATAACTAATTTACTTTTGACAGTGGTTACAGCAATTAAAATAATTTACATGAAGACAAACTAGTTTGATTGATTGATGTAAGATTTTAAGTTGGGTAGAAAAATAGAATTTTGAAATTAGACAAGTCACCTCCAGTTGCTTTTATATATGATCCTATCACTTACTATATTTTATTTAATTAATTTGGATAGTTATGGTGTGAAATTGACTTATATATATAAAATTAAATGTACTATGATTTTAAATATCCAAATTACCACATTAATTTTTTTTCCTTCCCCACCTTTTTAAATTAGAGGAAGAAATACTTGAGTCGTTAAATTCTAAAAAACCTCCTTTGGGGGGGTGGATAATAGTTATTTTCCATGTTTGCAAATAATTTTGGATTGATTAATGGGATCATAATAAGATTGTACACAATCATGGCAAAAACTTATATGTTCCCGGGACACGGATCTAAAATCCGTGTCCCCAACCCGGCCCGACGCCCACACGCCCTAAACATGCGCCCACGCTTCCTGTCGCGCACCCACATCGCCCGCGCACCTTCAAGGTATCCATAGAATACCTTCAAGATACCTACGCTGCGCACGCACCTCACAAACCGCGCGTCTATACACCCACGCCATGGATATCTTGAAGGTATCCATGTGAATACCTACACACACCTTACCACGTCGTGCGCGCACACCGTGCGTCCATGCGCCCACGCCACGCGCGCACCTCACAAACCGTGCGTCCATGCTATGGATACCTTGAAGGTATACATGTGGATACCTGAAAAGGTATTCCATGGATTCCTTCATTGTATACATGTGATATCTGAAAGGTATTCCAAAGATACTTTCAATGTATACATGAAAAAAAAAAAACCTGAATGAAAAAAAAAATTATAAATATACGCAGGGCCCACGGGTTAGGGATACCGTGTCCCCGAGAAACAGAAGTCTCACTCCAGAATCAATCATCAAACATCATTAAATTATGCAAGAATTTCTTTATTGTTTAGGGGGATTTGATAACTTTATAATATTAATGATTATTCCATTAATCGATTTAAATTTTTTATAACGAATTACGTTTTCTTTTATTTAATTTTCTTACAACTGTATTAGCGAATCACCTTATATATAATTTGTTTCATTGGTTGTAAAAATTTTTTTTTAATAATTTAGTGGTTGGAGCCATTGAATTTCATTAATAAGTTCAATTTTCAAATAGCTTCGGACGCAAATTTTTTTAAGAGAAAATATAATGAAAACCACTATAAATTGGAAAATATTATGATATACTAAGTGGGATGATGATTAGGACAATGAATTGACAGTCACTTAGGAAAATAATATGACATATATTGAAAGTTTAGTTGGAAAGATTAGACACATCAACTATGTTTTTAGTAAGTGACAAATTTGAATGTTAAATTGCAGATGAATGACCAAAATGAAAGAAGAAAACTACAAAAACAAGTAGCTCATTGAAATTAAGTGCAAATTAGGAAGGTGGCCATTTAATCTTTCATTTTCTCAATGAACCAATTTAATGGCAAAGAGTGAGTCTCTTGTAAGATCGTTTCACGAATTTTTATTATATTGCGTGAGACGGATCATCCCAATTATCCATAATCCAAACTCTACAATTCACAAGTTGTTTGTGGGTGTTGGAGCATTGTCTCACGATAACTATCCTTAAAACCGTCTCACATGAGTTTTTGTGAAGGAGAAATTAGATATTTGCTTAAATTTATGACTTATATCCAAGATTTTAGCAAATATTTCATCCCCTCACTTTTACTATTAAAGAGTTGTTTTCATTCTCATTAATTTTAAATAATTCTTTAAACATCAAAAACGTGGATTGTTATTGTGAAATGAAGTTCATTACCCCCAAACAACATGTTAATTATAGTATGCGTGGGTTGTAAATTGACTTCTCTCACCTAATAAGATCCATAAAATGTTTTTACAAGTAAGACAGTTTTCACAAGAGACTCACTCTTCTATCAAAAACAAGTTTTTTTTTTTTTTTTTAATTACACCTCCATTATGTATAATTTCACCAGTAATTTAATTATCATATTTATATGGTTATGTTTTGTTATTTTTATTAGTCAAAAAGCTAGATCTTATTTTTCTCGATGATATATTATTATTTTTTGGATATGATGACATCAAATATTCGATCCAATGAACAGAATTTACTAATATATGTGAGTTCATATATAACATTTCATAATGTTATGCAGGTATTTTATGTACTGTACGGAAACAAGTAAGTATAGTCAAACATTCTTTGGAACTGGTGATGAAGAGATGATTTTGTCTTTAAATGTGATTGTCGAACCACTGGAATTATGATATCAATATCAAATCATAATTATAAGTACACTTATGTGTAATCAAGGTAAATGTAACTCACATTTTTTACAATTTTTTTAAAATAATCCATTTTAGCAACCCATTATTCGAACAAACTTAATTATGTGACAGAATCATCTGTATTAGTGATTCTAATATATCTAAATGAGATCCCGCAATTAAGACACCTAAAATTCTAATATTTGTGAAGAAAATCCAGCTCGATGTGAAAGTTTTTAACTGTAGCCACAATTAAGGACCCTATTTTTTAAGGCACCTTAAATTTTCATCATACAAAAGATATAAATAGTTATAACAAATTTATTGTCATTGGTCCAATATACCATATAATTGATAATAAAATATTTGTGATCCTATATATATATATATATATATTTATATATATATATAACTGATATAAAATAGGTCCATTTGTGATCTAAATGACTCAAATGATCAAAACAAAAATTTTGTAATTAAAAATCAAAATAACTGCAGAATTTTTTCTTAAAATGTATATATATATATTTTTTTAGAACCCATTTTTTTCTAAATCGCTGTCCCAAAATGTCAGACGGCCCTTATTGTGAGCTGCTAATTGCTAGTGCTTAAAAGTAATAAAAAGGACTTCATGTATGGGTTCTTTTGAAAATGCAGTCAATAATGAAAGGTAATTAATCAGGTGATAAATTTAATTTTCATTTAAGACAATATTCGATGAAATTGAAAATGACACAAGATCAATCATTGCAGAACATGTACCATATTTGGTGCACCAATCAAACCTAATATCATCAAATAAGTATTAGAATCTGACCAACTAGACTTGCTGAGATAGTCGACTTATTGGAATTTATTAAATAATCGACAAATCTCAGTCATACTATCTTTTTAATTTGTTTTAAATGAAAATGATTATAGAGAACGTGATTCGACTAGAGTCCACCTCAAGAATTCATAATTTTAGGGTATGTTTGTTTGGAGACTCGTAAGTTAGGATTTGAGATTTCAAAATCTTAAATTTTTGTTTGTTAGGAGATTTAAATTAGGATTATAAAATCCACTTAAATGCTACTTTATTTAAAGAAAATATAATAATTAACCCTACACTCTAACCTATTAAACACAAATTTCAATATACACCTAAATTTCTATTATTACAATCATCCAATCATTACTATTACATCAACTAATTATATAATATTACACTTACTAATTTTTTCAACATTGATTTGACATCTACAGTAATAATCCTACCTTATAAAGTCTCATAACAAACACAGATTTTAACTATTCATCTTTATTTACAAATCCTAGTATTTCAAAGTCGGATTTCTCCAATCCTATATAATCTTCAAACAAACATATCCTTAAGAATTTAAAAATATGTTATTTTATTTAACTTTCAAATCCCTCAAACCCAACCCCCCAGGATAGAAAGACTAAATTTTCAATGATAATTATAGGGTTAATTCTATGGAAAAATACTCAAATACTACAAAATTAAATAGTGAATTACGTTTCTACCACAAATGATAGTTTTATTAATTTTCTACCTCAAATTAAAAAAATAGACAAAATTAACTTTCTATTAAGAGAAAAAAAAATTACACCACACCCAATGATTTTACAGAATATGTGTGTTATATAGGGTTACACAAATCATGTAACCCTACAAAACACACATCGTATAACATCCGACAAAAAACTGATTCTTTTACCCTACTGTTGTACTCTAACACTGCGTCATCTTATCATCTTTCTTCTTGATTACTTTTATAAAAGAAAGTTTTAGGAAATATCATCTTCATTACTTTTTAGAGAAAATAAATAAATAAATAAAAGTTCCATGTGACTATATGATAAAGTCTACAATCTTGAAAGGAATCTTCAATATTATATATATATGTTAAATTTTATCTGTGTGACATTTTTATTAAAAAAACATTATGTTTAATTAGTAATTTTGTAGATAACTGGCATAACAAATTTCCACTACTTATCCATTTCGACATAGATATATATGGTATTTAAATGTATAAAATATTGGAGTATAATTCTCATATCATGTGAGGTTTTTCCGTCTCTATCAATCTCAAAAGTCACAACTAAGCATATTAATCCAAGACCCATAAAATATAATTTGACCTTAAAAGTAGTTTCGTTAATACATAATATAACTCATTATTATGAATAAATTAAAATTAACTAGACAATTCCTCTCTCATCCATGTGCTTTTTATCTGAAGATACATTTGAACCTTCCAAATTGTAATTTATTCAAAAAACAATTTTTTTTTTCCTTTTCCTTTCTCTTTTTGAAAGATTGGAAAATATCAAACTGGCTTCAACCTAGGGACATGTTCATGCAAGTATCAGTGCAGATCCTATATTTATATACGCGTATATATAAATAAAATTAATTGAAAAATATTGAAACATATCATGGTAATATAAAATACTTCATGTGTATAAAAATGTGTATATGATATACTCCCCTAATTTGAAAAATTACGTTTAGTGCCTCTCAAAGTTAAAAAAAAGTTTAGGGACTCTATACTTATTAGTTATTTAATTATAAATTTTATATCATCTAGAAAACCCCATTAAAGTTTTTTTTTTTAATTTCAATTTGAATTTCAAAATAAAATTAGTTTTAAAAATATTTTGTTATTTTTTATATTTGAATAAAATAGTTTACTTTTACAGTTTTAATTTTAATTTTTGAACAAAAAATATACATTTCCTTCTAAGGGTGTTTCGGAAATTTAAGAAGAGTTGTCAAGGGTGGCCGCTATCGATAATTGAGTAGTATTTGGGCTTAGAGGGTAGGACTTATTCCTTCTGGGCTTACTTGCCAAGTCCAATAGTGGGCTCTGCTGACCGTCAAAACCCAGCAAAACTTTTTTATTTTAATTTTTTTTAGATTTTAAAAGAAAAGGGAAAATGATATACGTAATTATTTTATATAATTTATTAGTGTAAGAGCCGTATATCACACAATATTTTAATACTAATTAAAATTTTTGAAAATTATTATTTATAAATACTTTATAAATTGTATATGTTTAACTTTATTATTTAGTAGTCTTGTGATAATTTCAAATTTCAAGTATATAATACTTATATTTGTGAATTTGTATTAAATTATTAATACATTCAATTACATGCATGTAAAATGCGATTTTTTTTTTATCAAAATTCCGTCTTTCCTACAAATAAACGACCCCACCTAAATATTTTATATTTTATATATTACTACTTGTACTATATTATTATTATTATTTATTTATTTATGTGTTCAATGAATACTAAGTATGACTTATTATTTTTGTGTGTGGGTAACGCAAGATTTGGAGGAAGCATCGCTACACAATTTTAACGTGTAACATTGGAATATTGCTACTTGTAGATTGTCTAGCTAACACAATTATTATTAACCTATATAACTTTCTTTATGCATATACCAATATTAGTCATAAGTAGATGTGTTCAAACGATTCGAACCACTAGTTTCGGTTCTAAATTAATGGTTTTGAAAATCATGGAAGGCCAAATTGGAACTAAATTATGCAGATTTTGGTTTTCGTTCCGATTTGTAAATTGACTATTTGAAGACGGTTTCGTTCTAATATATATTAAAATAAAATTCATTAAATTTGCATATAAATATTACGATTATTCATATATTACAAAATAACAATTTTTTTGAGTTAATTATTTAATATAAATTAAAAATTAGAACTTACATTTACAAGTTATAATTTTAAAAATTAGAAATAACAATTTAAAAAATTAAAATCTTATACCTAAAAAAATAACAAAATACAAATCTTATACCAAAAAAAAAATTACAACTTACAAAAAAAAAAGTTATCAATACAACTTAAAATTAAAGTTGACTAACATAATTTTATTTTTATATAATAAAAAATTAAAATTAAAATAAACCGGCGGTTAAACCATTGATTTCTGATTTGAAAATAATACAAATCAAAACCGAATTGGAGGGCTTGTATTTTCATTTTTGATTTTCTAAACCGTTTGGACACATTTGTCATGAGTAACTTAATTATAGAGAGAGATTATTATATGAGCAAAAACAATAATGATGAAGAGAATTACTAGGGCTGTGCATAGGTCCTGGAGATTACTGAAACCGAACCGAAATCCGAACCAAAAAAGTTTCGAACCAAAAATACCTGTTGACTTTTTGACTTTCTCTTAACCGAATTTTTTTTGGTACGGTTCTGGAGATTTTTCAATTATCCGAACCAAGAGCAGAACCAAACTGGAATCGAATCAAACTGAATTGGACCGAACCAAAGAACCGAATTTTAAAAATTATATATATATATTATCATTTAGTTTTTTTTATATCTTCATATAGTTATATAATACATATTTAATTACGTTGATAATTAATAAGGCTACATATAACTTCAATTTTCAAAATTTTAATAATTAATAATAATAATAAACTATATTTTAATGACATTTATCAAGAAATCATATATATTTTTATATTAGAGTGATAAGTAACAAATTACTAATATAAATAAATGATAATTTTTCATCAAACATCAAATAAATTATTTGTATAATTGAGAGAGAGAGATTGTGTCAATCTCTATAATCTACTTAGTTCATATAATTACTAGTAATATAAATTTATTTATTTCATAATCTAATTTTACACAATTATATTATAGTTTTATTTTATTATACTAAATTGGTAAATTATGCTAAAAATTATTTTTTAGGATAAGATCATTTTCTTTTTATATTTTTTAAGATTGTTAGTTGTAAATGGCAAAAATTGTATGTGAACTACAAGAGGTTTGATTCGAAAAAATTAATTCGAAATAGTTTATTGTAATTCTTTAAAGTAAACAAACAAACTCAAACTTGATGGTTGATATGATTTAGCTATTTAGCTCAATAGAAGGGTCGTGAGTTAGTTGTAAAATATAATACTAATGTTTGACATTTTTATATATATTTTTAATTATGATAAATATATAAAAATCTAATTATAGATATTTTGTTGTTAAATTATAAAATCTAAATGAGTTGGTGTATAATATAATTTACAATTTATATTTATTAAGTTTGGTGTGGCTCAACGTTCGTCCGAGTCCATCACTAAGAAAACGAAAACCAAGATTTGCTTTAAGTGGTATGTATTTGGCAATATAAGCTCAAATTCATTCGAAAAATACACAAACTAAATTCTAACTCTTAATAGTTCAATTCAACTTGATTCGATTGTATCACTAATTATTACTTGTTAGGTGCATACATTATAAACAAGAAATTAACTCTAATTTATCTAATTATATTGTAGAAAATAATTAATTTCTTAAAATTACTGAAATCTAAAATTAAACTAATATATATTAGAATACCACAATATCAATTATTCTAAATTACTATGATGATTAGAACTGAGGTGGTTGTAAAATACCACAATATTAATTATTCTAAAACTAATACTTAGTTAAATATTATCAATTTATCAACCTAATTCAAAACCTAAAAATCTGCCACCAAATATCATTAGACATATTAACTATTAGAGTAGGTCTTGTGTGAGACCGTCTCACGGAATAGGATTCCGTGAGACGGGTCAACCCGATCCGGTCAACGGTCAAAGTCAAAAGTCAATGATCAATGATCAAAGTCAAAAAGTCAACGATCAACGGTCAAAAGTCAACGGTCAACGTTGGTCAATGGTCGGTCAACACCGTTGACTTAAAAGTATTACATGATACACATAAAAGTATTACACATATACATGAAAGTATTACATGATACTTTTATAGTTATTATGTGATATTTTCAAAAAGTATTATATGATATACATAAAAGTATTACATGGTGATATTTTCAAAAAGTATTATATGATATATACAAAAGTATTACATGATATATATAAAAGTATTATGTAGTGATATTTTCAAAAAGTATTACATGATATTCATAAAAGTACCACATCATGTTTTATTCTCATAATGTAATACTTTTAAGTGTACTATGTAATACTTTTATGTATATCATGTGATACTTCATAATGTAATACTTTTATATATATCATGTGATATTTCATAATGTAATACTTTTATGTATATCAGGTGATACTTCATAATGTAATACTTTTAAGTGTACCATGTAATACTTATATGTATATCATGTGATACTTCATAATGTAATACTTTTAAGTGTACTATGTAATACTTTTATGTATATCATGTGATACTTCATAATGTAATACTTTCAAAAAGTATTACATGATACACATAAAAGTATTACGTGGTGATATTTTGAAAAAATATTACATGATACACTTAAAAGTATTATCTCATATATATAAAAGTATTATATAATTTTTATGTTCGACCCGACCCGACTCGTCTCACGGAATGAGATCCGTGAGACGGTCTCACCCAAGACTTTGTCTAACTATTAAGGATATCTCTGATTCTCCAAGATAATTTTTTTGATTTGGTTATGTATCAGAAAATATCTTGTCCATAAACTTAGGAATTAGATTGATTTTATTTTCCTTGTGATTATCTTGTATCCTTTATATATATACTGTTATATATATTATTATTATAAAATTAATCATTTTTCACCCCATTCTACCGATTACCAAAGTCACTACATGCTACATCACCAAATTCTCGCTGTCTTTTTTGTATGTAGTCACCATGCACAACCATCATCTTGTCGTACTCGCTCACCATCAACACGTAAAAAAGTGTTCGATCTCTTGGGAGAACTTTAGACAAGTAAGGACATGAACTTTTTCTCGATTTTTTTTCAATTGATTTCTAGATTTAAAAATGATAATCTATAATTGACAATGGTAGAATTTGGATAGGTAATTTTTTTGATTCTTTGCTTGGTTGTTTTCAATTGATTTATATAAACTGAGTTTCAAATTTTGTTTTGAAAACTTCAGTATTATATTTCATTTTGTATAAATTGGGTTCAATTTTTTTTAATGTATATATTGTATACCCTTGACTACTATACATATAAAGATTCAACAATTACACCAACACATTTTATATTTAAATTAGTTTAGTATTATTGATCTTGAACAATAAATTTGCGAGGTTCTTATATTAATTTTTTTTATTCCATTGGTAATTTGGTATTCATGCAGATTTATCTTAGCCTCGAAAATGGAGATTAAGATCATGACTTCAAACTCAAAGTTTGATGCTTTTAAAAGCTCATCTAGTCTTTCACAAAGTGGTGAGCAGTAACTGATTAGTTAATTTTTTTTAATATTCATTTTTCTCTTTACTTATATTGTAATTTGAATAATTTTGTAGCGACAAGTAAGAGGAAACTAGCTGGTCCATCACTTTCAAGTGGTCGTACTCCTAATCCTATCCAAACTAACTCAAGTTCAATTCCACTTTTTCGACCCCACTTGATGGTAATGTCACTATTACTTCACCAGCCTAAAAAAAGACTAGATCAGATATATGTAATCACTTTGAGAAAATTAAATATTCTAATGGAAATAAAATAGGAACAACTAAATGTGTATGGTGTGATAAAACTTATCAGTGTAAGAGCGAGCAAGACACTTCGGCATTATGGAAGCATTTTAGGGTAACTTGCAAAAAATGTCTCATTCAAAAAGAATTAGCTAATGCACATAAAAGTAAAGATAGTACTCAAAAAAGTTTGAGCTTTCCAAATGCATCTAATTTTGGGGAAGGGAAATTAAGTTGTTGGAAATTTGATCAGAATAGAGTACGGGAAACTTTGGTTAGGATGATAATAAAAGATGAACTCCCATTTAGATTTGTTGAGGACGGTGGGTTTAAAGACTTTATCGATGTAGTTGTTCCAATGTTTGTCATTCCATCTAGATATACAATTGCCAGAGATTGTTATTCTTTGTCTGTCAAAGAAAAGAAAAGGATGAAAGCCCTACTTCAAACTCAATGTCAAAGTAATAGGGTATCTCTTACAACTGATACTTGGACTAGCATCCAAAATGTGAGTTACTTATGTTTGACAGCTCATTTTATTGATTCAAATTGGAACTTAAACAAAAGAATTCTAAATATTTGTGTCATTAAGAGTCACAAAGGGGTAAATATTGAAAATGTTGTTGATATTTGCATGGATGAGTGGGGATTAAAGAAAGTCACGTGCATCACTGTTGATAATGCAACATCTAATAACATAGCAGTTCAACAGTTAAAAAAGAGGTTGTTAAAGAAAGATGCATTTGTTTTAGGTGGGGAAACTTTTCATATGAGATGTTTTGCACATATTTTGCAATTAATTGTTAGGGATGGCCTTGAAATTGCTCATGATTCAGTGAAAAAAATCTGAGATATTGTTCGTTATGTAAGGAGTAACCCACAAAGGTTGGATATGTTCAAAAAATATTATGTTGACACGAACATTACTTCTAAGGCACATTTGCAAAAAGATTTTCCAACTAGATGGAATTCAACCTACTTGATGTTGGAAACTCCTTTGATCTTTCAAAAAGCTTTTGATAAGTTGGAAGATGTTAATTTGAAATATGCAACTGAATTTGGAAATGATCTCCTTACGGAGAAAGATTGGAATTATATTGCATACTTTACGAAGTTTCTAAAAAAAATTTATGATGTGACTTGCAAGTTGTCTGGTGCTTTGTATTCCACTTCCAATATGTATTTCCCCGAGATAATTCAAATTTTAAAGGAATTGGAGGGTTTTCAAAATAGTGATGATTCTTGTTTGGTGGAGATGGAAAAACAAATGAGAGTAAAATTCGATAAGTACTGGTGTCACACCCCATTTTCATACTTTAAAATATCAGAGTTATCATGTGGGCGTGCAGGAAAAAAAAGAAAGGGAAAGAAAACATACACTTAAAAGATACATATATGACAAACGAGTTAGGTTTTAAAATTATATCTAAAAAAAAAACTGAAACAATTGAAAATAACGAATGTACGTCCGTTACACATTCAAACCCATCGGTGACATATCGGAAGAAAACATAGAAATCGTAATAGCGGAAAACATCAGGATCCATATTAAAAATAACACAGTTTAACTTTACAAACGTTTCGAACATCGTTTAAAAAAATATCCAAAATACAAAGATTGAAAGGACTCAGCAGATAGGACACCACTCTCTTTACGTTTCTCTGTGTTTATCTTAATTCCTGTCATTTCCTATAGTGTGAGTACAGATAGGGGTGAGTACATTTGAATACACTCGTGAGAGTAATTTCCATATTTAAATTGTTTAAGCAATTAAATAAATTAAACTAATATCAGCACAACGAGTAAATCACAGCACATAAAATGCATTGCACATAACATAATGACGCGTAGCTGTAGATAGGTATGGGGGCAGCCCGTCTTACTCTATAAACGGTTTTTATCCCGTTAAATCTTTCATTACGGACCATTGGTCCCTTTGTAGTTTATTCTTAGACCACAGTCCCTTCGTAGTTTATTCTTGGACCGCAGTCCCTTCGTAATATATTTATGACATGCATGTATATTCATATAATCACAACACGTAAGCACGACACATAAGGTTCAACGATTCATAGCGATCAATAGCATTTTAGTAACATCAGGATTACATACAAGCATCCGTTCAACATCATTATAAATTAAAAGCAGAAATGTAAGGCCATTAAGGATCAGAAGTTACCCCCACCTAGTTAGGTGGTGTTTTTTCTCGTGACTTGAACTCTAAATTTACGATCGTCTCTAAAAGCAAAAGCCTACACATGTAAACGTAATCTATTAGTTCTTTGTTATGATCATTACGGTTTCATTAAGGAATTCTCTCGGAAAAGAAACGACGAGAGAAGAAAAAATGAGTTAAAAGCTTAGAACTCGATCATATGATGTAGAGGGTTCGATAAGGGTTCGATAGGCATAAGAACGAGCTTAAACGGACAAGAAACGAGCTTAAACGAAGCGTTTTAAGGTACATGGGCATCATCGTAATTCTATAGGAGGGTTGACCTTGACCAGGGGTTTTTTTATAAAATCAGATAAGTTTTGGGGTCACTTTGATATTTTCAAAACTTCAAGGGTCGAAATGAAATTTTCGAAAGTTTTGGGGATCAAAGTCAAAAGTTTGAAAACCTTTTAGTGGTCAAACATAATACTTGAAAACCTTTGGGGTTTAAAATATAAAACTCAGAAACTTTATGAGTCAAAATGAGATATTAAAGAACTCAGGGACTAAAATGAAATAAAACTAAAATAGGGGCTTTGCACAAAGGTCCCTGGACTTAATCTAATTCTCAAAAACTACCCCCAACCATCAAACCCCCTAACCCGTCACTGTCACAGACGCACGTCGGCAACTCCACGTCGCCGGCAACCACCACCATGACATCCCAACGCATCGGTGCACCCCCTTGCCGGCCACCCCCCACACCACAAACTAACGGTGGCTCTTTCAGCACCGTCCACCGACCACCACACACGCTGGTGACACCGCGTCGCCGGCCATAAACACACACACACCGATATGCAGCAATAGGAGGCTCGGGAACGGCGAGAGAGAAAAGATCAACGGGAGAGAGAGAGAGAAGAAAATCGTGACTTTGACCGGCCATTACCGGCGGAGGAGGCGACCGATCAGAAATTCAAGCTGGGATTCGTGACGGGCTCGGTGAGAGCTTCAATTTGACGTATAAATCAAATAAAACGGGGAAGGAACGAAGAGGATACGAAGAGAGAGAAAACAGGGGAGAAGAGAAAGAAAGACCACGCCTTTGCCGATCGATTTCCGATGGAGGCAGCGGTGGCTTGGCGATCCAAGCCCGCATCCGTGATGGGCTCGACGAGGGCTACGTTTTATCGTAAGTTTAAGCGAAAACGGGGGAGGAAAGGGGCGGCGGCGACAGCGCAACGGTGCTCCGACCGGCTGGCCGGAAAAGTTAGAGAGAGAGAGAAAAGAGAGGAGAAAGAACCTTATCCAAAGTGATCCAATTTTTTCTCCAATGTGTTCCATTTTTTTACGATTTTATACTCTTCGTTTTAGGCCTAGATTGGGCCTCGAGCCTCCGATTAGCCCGATTTTCATTTTAATCCTTTCGTTTTTTGATTATGAACCTTTCTATCATGTTATAATCTATGTTTTCGATTCAATTATGCCTTTGAAATTATAAACGTATGCTCTTCAATTTAATTACGTTTTTGATAAATTAATCATACATATGATTAATTGAAACGTGCATTATTCCAATTAATCTGAAACACACATAATTAAATCACACAATTAGGGGTTAAATTATTTAACTAGCCAATTATGCATTGTTTCATCCCGGGCATTACAACTGGGGTACTATTAACAAGATGAGTTTGATGATTTTCATTGATGTGATGTTAGACCCTCGATGCAAAACACAATATCTAAGGGTCAAATTCAAACAATACTACAGTGAAAGGGATGCGCAGGCGCTTTGGTGGATAGGGTAAAAAGTTCTTTGTGAGCATTAATTGAGAAATATGAGGGTGTCAATGAACAGAAAACATATGTAATTAATTCGATGTGTGATACTACATGTTTTGAGACTGACAATATAATTGAGGTAGATGAAGATATTGATGAATTTTTCTTAGAACAAGAGAATCAAGAAAAATTGACTACTAAAGGGGAATTAGAAAGGTATTTGGAGGAGTTGTGTGAAAAATACATGAATAAGTTTGATATATTAGATTGGTGGAAAAGAAATACAGTACGATATCCAATTTTGAGCAATATTACTAGAGATGTTTTAGCAATTCAGTCTTCAACAGTAGCTTATGAATCAGCATTTAGCACTGGTGGTCGGACTTTGGATTGTTTTAGGAATTCTCTAACACCTATTACAACGAAGGTTCTTATCTGCGTCCAAGATTGGTTGAAGGTCTTTAACACACCAATTCAAGTTGAAAAATTAATAGAAGACATGGCTAAACTTGAAACAGGTGTGTGTATATATATATATATATATATATATATATATATATATTTATTTATTGGTCCCAAACGTCCCAAGTGGTCAGAGGTTCAGAGGGGGGTGAATGAACCTTTATCGATTTTTCGATTTTATAACAATCAGATATGCAGGTTCCTGATTTTTAAAAGAAACAACAACTTAACTTGATCAGAAACCTGGTAGTATGCTGATTCAGGTTTCTGATCAACTTTCTTAGTACGCAGCGGATAAAATACGATAGGGTTTCTCTTTGGAAAAACAGCTTTCTTTTATAAGAATGCTTTTTTTATAAACTTCTTTTATGCAGGATGCTTATGATATGCAGTCAGTAAGATATAGCAAGATAAGCACACTGCAGTAAGTAAATGAAAACAATAAGCAGTTATGGTTTATAGTGGTTCGAAGGTGGTGTAAGCCTTCTACGTCCACTCCACTCTTTCACAAGGAGAAACTTCGTTAGGTCAGTTTGAATTACAATCCTCGCTTTACAAACCTCTTCTTAATAAGCTACGCCTACTAGAATCCCAGACTCTAGTCGAATGCCACAACCCACAAAGGGTATAATCCCACAAAGGGCAAGTAGCCTATTTCTAAACTACTAAACTTAACAAGGATACTATCCTCTCAACTAAGTACACCTAAAATAACCTAGCGCACACAACACAAATGGTTAAAAGATAAAAAGGTTTTTCTTCAACTGTTGCGAACATGGATCAGTCTTAAACATGAAAGCTCCATAGCTGAGGTTAGGGGTGAGCATTATTCGGTAAAAACTGAAAAACCGAACCGAACCGAACCTAAATTCACATTTCGGTTCGGTTTTTGGTCCATTCGGTTCAGTTTCGGTTTTAAGTTTTTAAAACTTCGGTTTTCGGTTTTTGTAATAAAAAAACCGAAATACCGAAAACCAAACCGAAATAATATTTAATATTTTTTTTAATTCATATAGTAATTCTTATTCCTACTTCTTCAGTTCTTCTACTCTGTCTCTGTTAGGGCTTGCAGTGCGCCAGTGCCTCTTTTCTTTTCTTTTCTTTTCTCTCATCTCAATTCTCGCATCTTGGGGTCCTGGGGATTCGATTTCATAGTTCCAAATTCACTTTCTACATCGGATTTCAATTCTCACGATTGTTAGGAGATGAAACCGGCTCTTTGGCGCCTGGACTTGTTGGAATTTGGGCTTTTTTGTTGAAGCTGTTGTGTTTATCAAGTATGGTTTCTTCCATTTTCTTTTTTTGATATATATATATATATATTTGTTTTAGGACAATAAATTCTCTTTTATTTGGGTCATGTGGTCAGGATTATTAATTAAATTGATTTGGGGAGTTAATGCTACTGGCATATGTTCTTGAATCTTGATTGATTTTTCTTAATTTGACAATTATATTAAGCTATACACTGTATATAATGGAGATTGAAACAAAATGTTAATCCCATAATATGTAATTTATGTAATGGTTATGCGAACAAAATGAGACAAAGTAATGAATAATATGCAGCCTGGACAACTGAGCTGTAGATTAGTACGCCCAGTTTTATATCAATCCTCCCAATATGTTTCCTATGTTGTTATTGCACTGAGATGGGCATAGATTTCATTTCTGGTTTAAAGGGTTACAAGACGATCAGCTAACCTTGTTTTTGGAACCAAGCTCTAATATGCAAAGCTGTTGCTGACTTTTTAAAAATATTGTTTAGCTGTCTTGTTATTTTATCTCTAAACTTAAAGTTTCCCAGGTTATAAATTTCTCTTTATGCACTATGTGAGCAGTTGCAATTATATATTTCTGGATGGTGGTGACTTTGGTGAGACATAATTTTATAATTTTGTACACACTTCAGGATAAAAAGAATGGATGATGCAACAACAGATGAGTGCATGGCGAGCAACAACGAAGTGCCAAATGATAATTATTTTGAGCCCAACCAACCTTCAAGTCAACCTTCACACAACACCGATGCTCGATCTTCTTTGAAGACAAGAAGGCCTATCAAACCAAGATCAAAGGTGTGGGATCATTATGAGAAAATCACAAATGATGAAGGTATTACTGTATCAGCAAAGTGCAATAACTGCGATAAAGTACTCGCTTGTCATCCAAAAAAGAATGGAACTTCATCACTAAATGCTCATATGCATGCTTGTATGAAAAACCCACATGTTTAAGAAACGAGACAGACACTTTTAAATTTGCAACCAAATAGCAATTCACAAGAGACTAGTAGTAAGATAGGATCACTTAATACTTGGAAATTTGATCAACAACAAATTAGAGATGATGTTGCATACATGATCGTTGTGGATGAGTTGCCATTTAAATTCGTAGAAAGTGATGGGTTCAAAAGAGTTATGAATAAAGCATGTCCTAGGTTTAGAATTCCATCACGATGGACAGTTTCAAGTGATTGTTTTCTCTTATATGCTGATAAAAGGATGAAGTTGAAGTCTTTTAAGAAAAACAATTGTCAAAGAATTAGTCTCACCACTGATACTTGGACATCTCTGCAACACATTAATTACATGTGCATTACTGCTCACTTCATTGATAATGATTGGAATTTACATAAAAAGATCATTAATTTTGTTCTTGTTTCTAGTCATAGAGGTGATTACATTAGTAAGACAATCGAAACTTGTGTTCTTGATTGGGGGTTGAAAAATGTGTTCACTATAACTGTGGATAGCGCAAGTTCAAATGATACAGCTCTTGTTTTTTTAAAAGAAGAATGTTGAATTGGGGGGGTAGTGTGGCAAATTGTAAGTTTCTTCATATGAGATGCCTTGCACATGTGATTAATTTGGTTGTATCGGAAGGCTTGAAGGATGTAAATCCTTCAGTGAAGCGTGTGAGAGATGCAGTGAGATATATTAGAAATTCTCCTGCAAGAATTAAAAAATTCAAAGAGTGTGCAGATTACGAGCTAATTGAGAGCAAAAACTCATTGTGTTTAGATGTAGCTACAAGGTGGAATTCCACCTATATGATGCTAAAAACAGCTGTCACGCCCCGAAATCTTTTGTTAAAATATCAGAGTTTTACCCGGGCGTGAAGATAGAAAAGCAAGAGTCGCTTAACATATACAGAAAGAATTAAGTAAGGGACAACAGAAGATAGAGGTAAGAGACGTTGAGAATCCATCTCATAATAAAAATCGACTTCGTCCGATAACATTCGGTCTCACACTGATAATATACATCATATACAGCGGAAACTACTCATCAGGATCTCCCATCCTCACAAGTACTCAAAAATATAAATACAGAAATATTATAAAAAAACGTGAGTTAAACTTAAAACATTGTTTGAAAATGTTTGTGCGACACATCCTAAATAAACACAAGATCAGGAACAGCACCACCTCTCTCCAACTAGGGTTCGACATGCTCACCAGCTCCTGTAGTGTGAGTACAGAATAAAGGGGTGAGTGCGTGGAATACACTCGTGGGAATAACTCTGCCCCTTATGACTCTCATCAGATATAAAAATACTAGTAAAATAATCTTAAGTCACGTTGCCACAGCACATAAAATGCATAGCAGATATTAGAAATGGCAAGGGACGCATAGGTGCGGGGTTCCCCCGTCTTACCCTGTAAACGGTCTCATATACCGCTAGCGTATTTTAAGGACCGCTAGACCTTTTCAGAGTAGTAGAAAATAGCAAGAGACGAACGAAATACATGATCAAGGTGGACATCAGTCCAACCACAGTAATAATATGGCACAACAAATATATTCACAGCATTTAGTATTCCTCAATCATGCATTTAAATAGGGAAAACTGTAAACAAATAAAAGGATAGGAATTACCCCCACCTCGTATAGTGGTTACCACGTGAATGAGTACCGACGGATCAGATTTCACAAGCGAGTACCAAAGGATCCGATATCACAAGACTCAACTCAACAAGTAGCCTACACAAGTTATGACGTTCCTTAGATCCTTAATAAATTATAATTAAAGCTGTAAAAGACTCCGGCGGAGAAACGGTCGTTAAAAACGCGACGGATCGATCGATCTAATGATTGGAATTTTGGAGACAAGGCTGAAATTCAAATCTAAAGGTCTGAGATGATAGGAAATGAAATAAGGATCGCAACGCAAAAAGAATGAGCTCAATCGGAGTTGAAACGAGCTCAAACGGAGCATTTTAAGTTAAGGGGTAAAATGGTAATTTTGGTCAAAGGGTTGACTTTGACCGGGCCCACGACCCTCGGTCAATGACGTCTCGTCAGCGATGACTCGATACGGATGAACGACGGAAAGAAAACGAGATTTGGATCGAAAACACGGCGTCGGGTGCGCGTCGGCACCCGACGGGCGCGCACGGTGCGCGCCGGCACCCGGCACCCGACGGCTGCCGAGTTTTCTCGGCAGCTAGGCGCGACCCAACCCGGCTGGTCGAGTTTTCTCGGCCAGCCTCTGCCCAGGTTACCCGACGGTGGCCTGCTCGAGCAGGCCACTTCCCGGCGTCGCCCGGCGCGGCGGCGCCGCCTCCAGCCACCACCACCTACCTAGCCCGATACCTCGCACCGCCGGCTACCACCTCCGGCCGTCCATCGCCGGATTCCGGCATGAATAGTGCCCGGAAATTACGCCGCAAAACCCTTCGATACCCTGTTTTTCCCAGATTTTCAACCCCAACCAAAACTCCGGCCGGCGACCTCCCGTCGCCGGCGACCACTCCCAGCCCCTCCGCCGGCGACTCCCCGTCGCCGGCAACCTTTCCCGGCCAAGCCAACACCCTAACACATCCATATACACTCACGCATGAAACACACACACACACACGTTCAACCTTGGCCGGCGGCCACCTGCCGCCGGCGACCACCAGTATCCACCGCCACCTTGGCCGGCGACTCCCAGTCGCCGGCCACCACCAGCCACCGTGCACTCAAACACACGCACACAGATGCACACACACACACATAGCGTAGGGTGTGTTTACACACACACCCCTACTGCCACTCTTGGCTGGCGGCCACCAGCCGCCGGCGACCTCCTCCTCCACCTCGCCGGCGACCTCCCGTCGCCGGCCGTTCATTCCCACACGGCGGCGCCACCATGCGCCGCCCCAACAGCATGCAAACACACTCACACACTAACACACCTACATACACACGCACATGCACAAATACATACATATATACATACTGTCCTTCTCCGGCGCCGCCACCCACGGCGGCGCCGGCACTCCAGCGTCTGACCACGACCCCCGGCAGCTTCTCCGGCGCGGTGGAGAGAGAAAGAACAGAGGAGAGAGAAAGGGTGATCAAGGGTTAGGGTTTAGGGTTTAAGAGGCTGTTTTTCGCCGTTTTCCGGCGAACGAGAAATCGGATTTGAAATCCGAGACCTATCCTAGATTCGTCTCGTCGAGACGAACGTCGTGTGCGAAAATCGTCTGATTCCGACAACGTTGAAATTTTCCGGCGACCGGCCGGCGGCGGCGCCGCCGCGCCGGCGGCAGCGCGCCGGAAAACAGAAAGACAGAAAAGAAAAGACGAGAAAGGAGAACTTACGTGTTTTCGTCGGGTTCGGCTCGATCGAAGAAACGGTGATTTTTGAATCGAAATCACCTCTATTTATAGAAATCCGAAAGTTACTATTCACGTGAAAAATCTAAGTTACTGTTCATAGTTGACTTTTCCGGGTTACTATTCATCATGTCTATCTCGTTACTATTCATCGTTAATATCTTTCGATTTTCTATTCCGAAACTTCGAGTTTTGCCCCTTTCTTCGTCATTCGGGCTACGGGTCTCCAATTGACCCCTAATTCGTTTCTATCTTCTTGTTTTTCCATTACGCTTCTAATGGTAAAATAAAATTCTACGTTCCACGTCTAGTAAAAATTATCGTTCTTAAACGTGCATTAAACACTTATCTGAAACGCACAAATTAAATTAAACAATTAAATCATACGCACAAAATTATTAAATCATAAGTTAAAATATTTAATTAATTAATTATGCTCGTTTTGATCCGGGGCGCTACATCCCTTACCCCTTAAAATAATTTCGTCCTCGAAATTGAACGCGTACTAAGAACGTCGTAACTAAACGTATACTAAAAGCTGCGAAACTGCATACTTTGTCAAAACTCTCGACATCTTATATGCGAGTTGCTTCTGTCTTTCAATTTCTCATCAAGGAACTTTCTCAGGCTTGCAAGTTCCTTGATTTTCTGGCTAAGCTGGTTGTTCAGAACTTTCATCAATCCTGAGTTTTTCCAATTCTTTCTCGATCCTTCCTGGCCGGACCGTATTCCTTCTCTTTACTATTCTCCTTCTTTATCTCGTGGTACTGATTGATGATTTATCTGCGTCTTTGACTTTTATCTGGTAATACCCAGACCTTAAGCCAATCTTCGAGGACACACTGGCTCCTCTTAATCTGTCGAAGAGATCTTCACTTCGAGACAGTGTATACTTGTTCTCTATAGTCCGCTTGTTCGACTCTTGGTAATCGACACAAATTCTTAAGCTCCCATCTTTATTCTTTTCGAAGATCACTGGAGTTCCTCAAGGCAACACGCTTGGTCCGTTGAAACCTTTGTCCAAAAGTTCTGGTAACTGGGCCCTCAGTTCTTGTAATTCCTTCGGTGTTATCCAGTAAGGAGCTTCTGACACCCGTGCGGATCCTGAAACGAGATCGATCTCAAAGGTCACTTGTTGATTCGGTGGAGGTCCAGGTAAATCCTCTGGAAACAAGTCCATGAATGTCTTTATCACCGACCCCTTCTCAGCAGGAATCGATTCTTGCGCGGAGTTCGTCATGTTGACTAACCAAGCCTTGCAATCTCCCTTGCTAAACATCTCGGTTGCTTTTATGTCCAAACTTATTCCTTGAGTCGACTTTATTTGGGTCTCACGGAAGGTGAACTCTGGTTCTCCAGATGCTTTGAAAGACAGTCTTCCTTGCACGGTATTTGATTACCGCGTGTTGGGATTCTAGTCAGTCCATCCTAAAGATCGTGTCAAAATCCTTCATCTCTAAAGCATGAAGATCAACTAGAAGGATTCTATCTTCGAAAGTAAATCTAAGGTGACGATGTAGGTGTTCTGTCCTTACTGTCTTTCCCGAAGGGACAATAACTTCTATAATCCGAGCGACTATCCTACCGTCCTCATGCTTCAGCAATTATAGCAGTCAACAAATACGAAGAAAATATATCGCCCCAATCATCCAGCAAGATGAAAACAGGTATATCAGATACTGATAGCATACCTGCAATCGTCTCCGATCTCTCCGCGGCCTCCAGACGAGATAGAGCAAAAGCTCTCACCCTTCCTGCTACTGGCCTCGAGTTCGATCCTGTAGCCGGCGTACTTCTTGCCTTCCTGCAATTCGCCGCAATGTGCCCCGGTGTCCCGCAATTATAACAGGTCCGCGTCTCTGACTGACACGACCCCATATGCACTTTTCTGCATCTCGGGCACGGATTTCCTAGTCGAGGAACGGGAAGAAGGGGAGCATTGCTTGTCAGGGGAAACTTATTCGGGACGAAGCTCTGGCTTGGGCCAGTCCATTTCCTCTTGACAAGAACAGGAAAAACTTTCTTGAGGGATGCAATATCTAAACCCATCCGGGATGCAATCTCCTGGGCTCTTTCGATGACATTCGCATAAGTCATCGTCCCCTGCCCAGCGAGGATCGAGCTGATCTCTGAGCGAAGACCCCTCTCAAACCTTCGGGCCTTCTTAAGATCTGAATCCACCAGATGTGGGGCATACCGGCTCAAATGATTGAACCGCCGCTCATAGTCCCCTACAGTCGAACTTCCCTGTTTGAGATGAAGGAACTCTGTCTCCTTCTGATCTCGATATGATTGAGAAATGAAATGACGAGAAACTATCTCCTTGAATTCCTCCCAAGTCATCTGCTCTCTTTGAGCGGCCAACAACGTGCGCTCGTACGAGTCCCACCAGTGACTCGCTTCGTTTGTTAGCTGGAAGATAGCGCAGCTAACCATCTGCTCCTTAGAGCAGGTGAGATGTCCGAACAGCCTGTCTAATGACCGTAGCCACTCCTCTGCTACAATCGGTTCCCCTCGTCCGTCAAAGGTTGGCGGATTAAACCGTCTGAATTGTTCATATATCAGATTCGGGTCAACCCTAGCTGGCTGAGGGTCGGCCCGATTGGTCTCGAAATGTTGTGCTAATCCTCTTAGCACAGTTAACAGATCACCGACGTTGGCATTCTCTTCCCGCTCAGGTGGGTTAACCGGTGGTTGCGGTTGTTCCTTCCTTGGTCTACCTCTCGACATGTTTCTGTTACGATAAGTATATATGTATAAGTCGTTGAGATAACACGATACTTACTATACGTAAGTAGATTAACGTGATATATGTGAAAAGGCATAAACGTATATTATATAAAATAAGCGAGAACGTAAATATGCGTTTGTACATAGGAGCCTAATCAGGGTGGCCTTACATCATCCAAAAGATGTATATACACTATCTATGATGTAAAACTACTCTACACATATACATATAGAATACTAAAGTTCATCATCCGTAATCTATCTCTCGGCACTCTAACCGAGTAAAGACGATCGTTCAAGTCGGGCCTGCTCCTGGCCTCGAACTCGGCATGGTAGCTGGTGGTTTTCTAGACCTTAGACAATGGGCGGAGATGTGTCCCGGCATTCCACACCGGTAGCAATTCCGTGTCTCCTGTGGGCATGGTCCCTCGTGCATCTTCCCACACTTGGGACAGATAGTTCCTGGCCTTGGTGAGGTAGCCACCGAGTTCCTAAACTTCTGGCAGTGAAATGCGATATGTCCAGGTTCTCCACACCTGTAACAGTTTCGGGCCCCAAGGTGGCAGGGTCCTGCATGCGACTTCCCACCCTTAAAATACAAGTTCTCTGGCCCGGGAGTAGGGAGAAGCGGAGCATTGTTGATTCGTGGAAACTGGTGTTGATCAATGTCTTGACTAAGACTGATCAGTTTCCTCTTTCCCGTTGCTATCTCCATTCTCCTGGGTGGCACCACGTCTATGCAGAGATGAGTGGCGATCTCTTGAGCCCTCTCAACGATTGCGGCATAAGACATTTCACCATGTCCTGCTAGAATGGAGCTGATCTCTCTACGAAGTCCCTTCTCAAAGTGTCGGGCTTTCTTGACATTCGTGTCCACCAGATGGGGCGCGTACCTACTTAATAGGTTAAATCTCTTCGCGTATTCCTCTACGGAGGTGGTTTCTTGACGAATGCGTAGGAACTCTGCCTCTTTTTGGTCACGGTATGACTGAGGTAGGTATTCCTGTTTAATCAACTCCTTGAAGACTCCCCAGGACATAGCGCTCCTGAATTCCGGCGACATGCTCCTTTCTTGACTTTCCCACCAATAGCTGGCTCCTTTGGTGAGTTGTAAAACGGCACAGGAGATCTTCTGCTCCTCTGTGCATGCCAAATGTCTAAAGAATTGATCCAACGTCCTCAACCACTCCTCAGCTTCGATTGGTTCTCCTTCTCCGTTGAAGGTTGGCGGATAGAATTGTCGAAACTGTTCAATGATTCGGCTGACACCATTTTCATATAATGGTGGCGGCATAACTTGTGCGGTCTCGTGTTGTCGGGCTGAGTCCCTTAGTACAGACTCCCCATCTCTCTTCACGGCGTTCACATCGTTTACGGATGGATTCTCCATCAATGGCTTAGTCCTTCGTGGTCGTCCTCGTGGCATATCACTCTATAGACGACATACGAAACTAACCCTTATAATCTACACCGCGTAGCCCAATTAACAATAGGGTATACACAACACGTACAATCAAACCAGAACAATGTATCATACACATAACATTAAAATTTAAATTATTGACATCTTCAAAGGGTTTTTATAGCTCTCAGTTGTCAAAACCGATCTTACGCATTATAACCACGGACTGGGAAAACTCACTCATTAGTACACCCTGTTATAAACAAGGGTCCATGGTAGTTTCAACTTTTAGTCACACAAGACCACTTTTGCGAACGGTCATACTCGCACACGAGCTCACGCTACTGCAGTCAGCGGCTTTGTGGCGGTGGCTCAGCGCAGTGGGTCAATTGTAGTGACATTAACAGGTTTTCACAAAATCTTTTCATCGTGATTGTAATTACGTCAAGAGGGTTTTAACAGATTATCTCATCGTGAAACAGTCTCATTAACACCCCATCAGTCCCAAACAATGTATATCATATTA
This sequence comes from Scutellaria minor, assembly GCA_954870855.1. Lineage (NCBI taxonomy): Eukaryota > Viridiplantae > Streptophyta > Magnoliopsida > Lamiales > Lamiaceae > Scutellaria > Scutellaria minor. The sequence goes on along the minus strand of OX940725.1, from coordinate 10,799,817 downwards.
ATAAAGTAACGCACATCAGGTAACCACTTACTCAAGCAAGTCCTATGTTCAGGGAGAGTTACCTATGGAGATAGGATGGTGCCTATCTGTGTATTTTCAAAAACCCGACCATATTTTAAAATCACACTTTTGAAATCACGTTTTTCCCATTTTAAAACCAGTTCGAGCAAGTTCTCAATCTTAGAACTGCTCTGATACCATCTGTCACGCCCCGAAATCTTTTGTTAAAATATCAGAGTTTTACCCGGGCGTGAAGATAGAAAAGCAAGAGTCGCTTAACATATACAGAAAGAATTAAGTAAGGGACAACAGAAGATAGAGGTAAGAGACGTTGAGAATCCATCTCATAATAAAAATCGACTTCGTCCGATAACATTCGGTCTCACACTGATAATATACATCATATACAGCGGAAACTACTCATCAGGATCTCCCATCCTCACAAGTACTCAAAAATATAAATACAGAAATATTATAAAAAAACGTGAGTTAAACTTAAAACATTGTTTGAAAATGTTTGTGCGACACATCCTAAATAAACACAAGATCAGGAACAGCACCACCTCTCTCCAACTAGGGTTCGACATGCTCACCAGCTCCTGTAGTGTGAGTACAGAATAAAGGGGTGAGTGCGTGGAATACACTCGTGGGAATAACTCTGCCCCTTATAACTCTCATCAGATATAAAAATACTAGTAAAATAATCTTAAGTCACGTTGCCACAGCACATAAAATGCATAGCAGATATTAGAAATGGCAAGGGACGCATAGGTGCGGGGTTCCCCCGTCTTACCCTGTAAACGGTCTCATATACCGCTAGCGTATTTTAAGGACCGCTAGACCTTTTCAGAGTAGTAGAAAATAGCAAGAGACGAATGAAATACATGATCAAGGTGGACATCAGTCCAACCACAGTAATAATATGGCACAACAAATATATTCACAGCATTTAGTATTCCTCAATCATGCATTTAAATAGGGAAAACTGTAAACAAATAAAAGGATAGGAATTACCCACACCTCGTATAGTGGTTACCACGTGAATGAGTACCGACGGATCAGATTTCACAAGCGAGTACCAAAGGATCCGATATCACAAGACTCAACTCAACAAGTAGCCTACACAAGTTATGACGTTCCTTAGATCCTTAATAAATTATAATTAAAGCTGTAAAAGACTCCGGCGGAGAAACGGTCGTTAAAAACGCGACGGATCGATCGATCTAATGATTGGAATTTCGGAGACAAGGCTGAAATTCAAATCTAAAGGTCTGAGATGATAGGAAATGAAATAAGGATCGCAACGCAAAAAGAATGAGCTCAATCGGAGTTGAAACGAGCTCAAACGGAGCATTTTAAGTTAAGGGGTAAAATGGTAATTTTGGTCAAAGGGTTGACTTTGACCGGGCCCACGACCCTCGGTCAATGACGTCTCGTCAGCGATGACTCGATACGGATGAACGACGGAAAGAAAACGAGATTCGGATCGAAAACACGGCGTCGGGTGCGCGTCGGCACCCGACGGGCGCGCACGGTGCGCGCCGGCACCCGGCACCCGACGGCTGCCGAGTTTTCTCGGCAGCTAGGCGCGACCCAACCCGGCTGGTCGAGTTTTCTCGGCCAGCCTCTGCCCAGGTTACCCGACGGTGGCCTGCTCGAGCAGGCCACTTCCCGGCGTCGCCCGGCGCGGCGTCGCCCGGCGCGGCGGCGCCGCCTCCAGCCACCACCACCTACCTAGCCCGATACCTCGCACCGCCGGCTACCACCTCCGGCCGTCCATCGCCGGATTCCGGCATGAATAGTGCCCGGAAATTACGCCGCAAAACCCTTCGATACCCTGTTTTTCCCAGATTTTCAACCCCAACCAAAACTCCGGCCGGCGACCTCCCGTCGCCGGCGACCACTCCCAGCCCCTCCGCCGGCGACTCCCCGTCGCCGGCAACCTTTCCCGGCCAAGCCAACACCCTAACACATCCATATACACTCACGCATGAAACACACACACACACACGTTCAACCTTGGCCGGCGGCCACCTGCCGCCGGCGACCACCAGTATCCACCGCCACCTTGGCCGGCGACTCCCAGTCGCCGGCCACCACCAGCCACCGTGCACTCAAACACACGCACACAGATGCACACACACACACATAGCGTAGGGTGTGTTTACACACACACCCCTACTGCCACTCTTGGCCGGCGGCCACCAGCCGCCGGCGACCTCCTCCTCCACCTCGCCGGCGACCTCCCGTCGCCGGCCGTTCATTCCCACACGGCGGCGCCACCATGCGCCGCCCCAACAGCATGCAAACACACTCACACACTAACACACCTACATACACACGCACATGCACAAATATATACATATATACATACTGTCCTTCTCCGGCGCCGCCACCCACGGCGGCGCCGGCACTCCAGCGTCTGACCACGACCTCCGGCGACCCCCGGCAGCTTCTCCGGCGCGGTGGAGAGAGAAAGAACAGAGGAGAGAGAAAGGGTGATCAAGGGTTAGGGTTTAGGGTTTAAGAGGCTGTTTTTCGCCGTTTTCCGGCGAACGAGAAATCGGATTTGAAATCCGAGACCTATCCTAGATTCGTCTCGTCGAGACGAACGTCGTGTGCGAAAATCGTCCGATTCCGACAACGTTGAAATTTTCCGGCGACCGGCCGGCGGCAGCGCGCCGGAAAACAGAAAGACAGAAAAGAAAAGACGAGAAAGGAGAACTTACGTGTTTTCGTCGGGTTCGGCTCGATCGAAAAAACGGTGATTTTTGAATCGAAATCACCTCTATTTATAGAAATCCGAAAGTTACTATTCACGTGAAAAATCTAAGTTACTGTTCATAGTTGACTTTTCCGGGTTACTATTCATCATGTCTATCTCGTTACTATTCATCGTTAATATCTTTCGATTTTCTGTTCCGAAACTTCGAGTTTTGCCCCTTTCTTCGTCGTTCGGGCTACGGGTCTCCAATTGACCCCTAATTCGTTTCTATCTTCTTGTTTTTCCATTACGCTTCTAATGGTAAAATAAAATTCTACGTTCCACGTCTAGTAAAAATTATCGTTCTTAAACGTGCATTAAACACTTATCTGAAACGCACAAATTAAATTAAACAATTAAATCATACGCACAAAATTATTAAATCATAAGTTAAAATATTTAATTAATTAATTATGCTCGTTTTGATCCGGGGCGCTACAACAGCTGCACAGTTTGAGAAAACATTTGAGAGATTTGAAGATCAAGAATCTAGTTTTGTTACCGATTTGGGTAGGGATGGGATCCCAACTCCTACTGATTGGTATTGTGTTAAAAAGCTTGCAGATTTGTTGAAACACTTTTATCAGCTAACCTTGCGTATCTCAGCTTCCTTGTATGTCACTTCTAGTTCTTGTTTCAGTGAGATAAGTGATTTGTGTTGTATTTTGAATGAATGGAGGAATAGTGATGACATTGATGTTAAAAGGTTGGGTGACTCTATGAAAACAAAGTTTGACAAGTATTGGGGTAATCCGGATAAAATGAATAAAATCATATTTTGGGCAAATGTTCTTGATCCTCGTGATAAAATTGTGTACATGGAGTATTCCTTTTGTGAGATGTATGGTGCTGAAACTGGTGTTAGATTGTTTCAAAGTGTGAAAGATGAATTGTTAGAATTGTTTCAAGAATATTTGAACAAGTATCTTCCGAAAAGTGATGCATTAAGTGATAATAGTTTGTCAAACACTAGAGATGGATTGTCTGATTCAACGATGACTGATTCTGATTCTACCCAAAAGCCACCATCTATCTTGAAAGCAAAATTTAAGAAGCAAAGAATGGTGAGTGAAAGTGGTGGGATTAAGAAAAATGAACTAGATATTTACTTGAGTGAGGCTATCTTGGAGGATGCAGACAACCTTGACATATTGAAGTGGTGGAAGCTTAATTCTGAAAGGTTTCCTATTCTTTCAAAAATGGCTCTTGACATATTGGTTGTTCCTGTATCAACTGTTGCATCGGAGTCGGCATTTAGTACCGGTGGGAGAATACTAGACGTGTTTAGGAGTTCTTTAACTCCAAAGATCGTTGAAGCTTTAATATGTGCACAAGATTGACTTCGAAACTCAAAAGTGCCTACATCGATTGAAGAAAAAATAGAAGAGCTTGAAAATTTTGAGAAAGGTTATATTTTCTAATTCTTGCAGACTTGCAGTTTCACATTTAACACATATCTTTTGATATTTATGTCTTTTTATTTGAATTCTATTTACACGTTCATATGTAACTCTTAATCTTTATATTTCAGAGTTGCCGACCATTGGAATTGGACCGACATTATCGAATGTCCTCTAGCAGAAGATGATGATTCTTGTCGCCTTGTTGGTTGATGATGGATCAATGATTGCTATTGACATTGGCTCATTAGAACAATTTGTTGTCGTTTATTAAAAGAAACTTTTGAAATATGGTTGTGTATTTGTTAGTTATTTTATTTGTATGGATTGTATAACTTAAGATATTGTGGACTCTATTGTTTGTTGGTTTATGTTTTTATTATGTGGAATGATCGAATGAACTTGAATTGATTTTATTGAGCTTTTATATGATTTTGATTTTGATTTGTGGAATATAGGTGTTATTTAAATTTTGTAGTTCGATTTAGCTAAATTAGGGTTTTTTTTAAAAAAACTTCAGTAAAAACCGAACTTAGAACCGAACCGAAATAATATTTCGGTTCGGTTGGTAATCGGTTTTCAGAAGTTCGGTTTCGGTTTCGGTATCCAAAATTTTAAAAACTTCGGTTCGGTTTTTTTTGTTTTCGGTTCGGTTCGGTAACCGAACCAACCGATGCTTACCCCTTGCTGAGGTAGACTGATCCTAGAAGGTTGAGTGGCTGAACATGGTTTCTCTGAATATTCTCTTGACTCTGTGTAACATGTCCAACATCTTCTTCAGTCAGCCACACCTTCTATTTATAGATCTTGAGAATGTATCCGTTGAATGAAGTATCCGTTGAAGGTAGATGCTTCACCATTTTGAATTCAAGCAAAGATCTCAAGATCTTTCTTTGTGGCCGCATTAAATGCTTCTGAGTTGATCCTGACATATGCATTTAATGCGCCCAACATTTGCTTCTGAACCTTTCTGACACTCTTGCTAAGTTATCAAGTCGGTATGGGTCCAGATCTAAAGTCCATGCAACGATTATTCGTCAATTGATTTTGCTGCTTCATGGTCTTCACAATACCGCTTCCAGCTTGCTGTTATTCATAGCTTGTTGTTCACTGCTGGCAGTTTCCTGCTTCCAGCTTCTTTCTTCCTTATGTGCAACTTTCTTCTTTCCTTAATGCAGCCTTCTGCCTTCAGCTTCCTGTCTGTTCTTATGCAGATCCTTCCTTTAGCTTGCTGTTTCCTACAGCTTGCTGACTCTTAGAAGATGTCTTTTATCTTCTAAGGTTAAGTTTTTCTTGTCACTTGGAAAACTTCTAACATAATCTTTTATCTTAAGATTATATTAGTTAGTATGAAAACTTAGTTGCTGATAACTTAAGCAACTTGTTTTGTCTTAAGCAAATTGTTTTTGTCTCATCGATATAACTACTAAAATATCCCAACAATATTTATTTATTTATTTATATTTGTGTTATACATTCTTAACATATTTCATTTTTCTTTTATTTAATTTTCTATGTTGATTTTCTAATTTTTTTTCTTTATTAGATATTAAGGATGATCTTGAAATTCAAGCGTTGGTGTTTCCAAGAGCCGTTTTAGATTGTTGATTGCTATACATTAGAAAAATATGTTGAATTTCTGATTTTAAGAAGTCATTTTGTTTGATCTTTAACTTATTTTAAATTATGAAATTTTGTAACTTTTGAAGTAAATTGTTTGATTTTTAGTTGTTAATTGAACTTTGAAGGTGTGAAAAATTTATTTTTAGTCATTTATTTTCTAATTGGGTGCATTTCATCTAATAAAATTCTCTTTTATTTTTTTTCTCTTTGATTTTAATTTTTTTTTAAATCTCCGAATATCCGAATCTCCGTCCTGAATTGATCCGAACCATTAGAACTGAATCTCCAAATTGGACCGAACCTAAATTTGATTTGGTTTGGTTCTGGAGATTTTTTATTTTGATTCGATTCTGGAGAATTATTTTTACAATTCTTCGAAGTTTGGTTCGATTCTGGAGATTTTCAAATCTCAGAATTGAATCGGACCGTGCACACCCCTACTCGTCTGATTGATATGTGAATTGCATCTGCTTGATGGACTCAAAATCAAGGATTCAGAAGTTCAATGGGTCCAATCGAAAGCCCACTTATATGATATGTCATATGATTATATACATGGTGATTCTATTTACAGCCACCAATATTTCTCTCACAATCACAATTCATTTAATTTCTCTATTTTATCCTTTAGATTTTTATTCTTTTCACAACTAACATATTTCCACCATCTTCTCATCATCTCATCTGTCTATCTTCTTTTTCTCCAAACCAAAACACCATTCATTTCAGTCTCAATTTTCCATAAACTACGTAATATTTAGATTTAAATATATAATTTTTTTTATCAATATCCATACATTTTTATTTGAAGTAATTATTTTTAGATTTTAAAATTTTCCAAAATATTATATCCCTCTACAATAACGACACTCTCTTCCTCTACAACAACGACACTCTCTTTTTCTACATTTGGTACTTTGATTAATTTGTATTGTATCAATATAAAAAAAGTTTAAGTATTGTCTTATGTTCCTCAATGTGGAAACAATTTTCTTGAATTTTTTTAACGAGATATCTTATAATGTTAATTATTTTAGTGAAATATTTCGAGATATTAAAAAAATGTTGAGGAATGAAATGAATGAACAGATAATTTTTAATAATTAAAAAAAATTAGATTTCGGTGGCTGTAAAAAAGAAAAAAAAAGTTCAATGTTTAAACAATTTTCTTGATTTTTTTAAGGAAATATTTTATAATGTTAATTATTTAAGTGAAATATTTCGAGATATTAATAAAATGTTGAGGAATTAAATGAGAGAAGATATAATTTTTAATAATTAAAAAAATTAGATTTTGGTGGCTGTAAAAAAGAAAAAAAAGTTTAATGTGAAAACAATTTTCCAGTTTTTTAAAGAAGATAACTTATAATATTAATTATTTAAGTTAAATATTTCGAGATATTAAAAAATTGTTGAGAAATTAAATGAGTGAAGGGATAATTTTTAATACTTTTAAAAAATTAGATTTAGGTGGTTGTAAAAAAGAAAAGAAAAACCTAAAAGGTTAAAATAGAGAATTTACATGTATAATGGCTGTGAAGAGAAATAATATGGTTGTGAATAGAATTACCCTTATATATTATAGCTAGTACTGATATATTAGCATCTTATTATGAAAGCTTATAAGTTTCATTTAAAAAAAAAAGTTATCCAATACTTTTAAACATCTTCTAATAGAAATTGTTCTAATTGATTGATTATATCTTTTGGATTATATGTTTTTCAAGAAGAATCAATCAATATTGTTGAGTCAATTTGACGAAGTTGGAGTTTTGATATGGAGTTTCACTTCATTTCATGCTTTTGAAGTCTCAACAAATTTTATTTAATTTCATGCTATTAATTTGGATAAGAAATAGTTTAAAAAGCAATTTATTACATATTTAATTTAATTTAATTTCATATGAGATGAATCCTAAATCTTAATATGTGAGACAAAATCTTATATATCAGTCAAAGTCCAATTAACACGGTTAATACAACGATCAACACAAATCAACATGACAATTCACGATCAACACAATTAATGTAGTTAACAAATCAGTTTTCTTGACTTTAAAGAGAATTAGTTTTACTAAAATATGTATACTTTTTTCTTAAAAAAACATTATTTTTTGAATACACAGTAATTCTTTCCAAAAAAAAAAAACACTATACTTTTGAAATACCCCAGTTTATTTGTATTGCAAATATAACGAGACTTCTTGAATAAAATAAAATACTACTGACAAAATTTTATTACTTTTATTATTTTTGACACAAACAATGATGATATTAAAACATCAACATTTCAACAAAAAGAAAAACAATAGTTTTTTTCAATAAAACTAATACTTTTCAAAATACAAAAAAAAAGAAAGAAATTCTAAATTAGTTAAAAAAATTGTAACTAATTATTGATTTTTTTTACCTTTTACGTTAAAAACAATATTTTTCCAAAGTAAAGAAATACCACCTTTTAAATAAAAACAACACTTTTAAGAGCAAAAATTAATACTTGAAAAATATTCTTTAAGTCAAAAACTAATTTATTAACTTATTGATTTACTTATCATAAGACGTTTATATGAACTATGGAGCTTTATTTCATAGATTAGAATTATAAAAATGTTTTATAGAATTTTTATTTTATTTTTTCTATAAAATAAATGTCAAATTTGTAGCTTTCCGCGTTCTTTGAAATAATTAAAATAGAGGGTATTATGACTTTTAGTTTTAGCGGGTCAACCATTATTCTTTATCAAACCAAACAAATCCTACATTGACAATTGACTCTCTTAAACCCTACCCGGTAAAGCCAAGACCCAGCTTTGCTTGTTCTAATCTACGCCGCCACCTTCGCTGCCGTCTGAGTTTTGCCGGCCACCGTCACCGCCGCCGCCTCTCGTATGTGTTATATTTTTTTATTTCAGTTATATGCATGCATACATACACAATGTTTATACCTAATTTTTGAAGCTATTTTTATCTTCTTTTTTTTTTTTTTTGGTTACAGATAATGCACTTTGTTGTGTATAATGTGAATTTAGTTTGATTGAGGATTGTTGTGTCGTGAAGTTGAGTGGAAAGAAATTATCCAGAGAATGTGTGTATTTTGCTCGGAATAGACATTTTCTTTCTGAAAACTGATGTGATATATAGGAAAAAATTGGCAATTGGCTGAAACAGTTTTTATTTTGGCTAAAATTTGAACTTGGATCTTCTGAAAGCATATGAGTTTGCACTTATAAATAATCTAGGTCTCGGCTGAAAAAGTGAATAAAATTATGTTTGTCATTTGATTGGTTATGGGAATTTGGCCTATAGTGGACTTGGTTCTTTGTTAAAAGGTAAGGTTTTAAGATGTAGAAATGAGAGTTTGAACGTTTAAGACAATGGTGTGGATTTTTAGGGGTGTACAAGTCCAAACGAGTCTTGGTGGAGATAATGTTTTTGGTAATTTTCCTTTCATTTTGAGGAACTTCAGCTCTACACCATGCTGAAAGGGGGAAAAAGAGAACTAATCACCCTTTCAAATTCATTAAACTTGCTATGTTTTCGATCTATTCTGTATCCGAGCTTCTTTAATATTAATTCAGCTTTCTGCCTTCTCTATCAACATGTGTGAGCTAATTCCCATTTCCTTTCTAATTTTTGTTTTTTCATGAAGATCGACAGTTTTAATCATAATTATTTTTATTTTCCTTTTCCTTTCCGAATGATCATATGTGAGTATGCTCTATGGATTTTTTATTGTCACTTAGACAACCTTTTATCAATAAGGCGTTTAAGAAAGTATTTCCCCCTTCCTTTTAATTTTTCAGGTAGAGCAAGACAAAAACAGTTATAGATGGCCCTTCGTTTTGAGGTACAACTACTAATTTTATTTCATTTTTGATGCCCATATAAATAAGACAAATGGTGTAAGTTTGTATGGGATGATTGGAGAATGTAAATCTTGAATTGCTCTGTTCATAACCAGTTGCACTAGATTATGGGCATTGTTGAAACGGCCATGAATTACGTGAAGGAGAATTTCATAAATACTCTTGTGATGCCAAAGAATTGAGTTTTATAGTTAAATGCTCTATAGTCGAGACCTCTGATGTCATTAAGGATATTAAACAAATTCTAGAACCTTGCTGTACCACTTTTTTCTATTTCGTTACTAACCAACTTAGATGTTATTTTCCATATTTCCCGATATAGATTCTTGGGAGGTTCAATCGCGCTCGAGCAGCTCAACTTACACTTCCTCACTTTTTGTGCCAGACACCTTTATTTATGCCCGTGGGCACCCAAGGTAAGGTCATACTGTATTCATTGTTGCTTAATAGTAGATGTAAATTGCTTTCTTGATTTGTTGTTCTTATCTCTTTCAAATGATAAATAAGTACTCCATTAATAGATGATTAAAAGACTCATTGTTAATGTCAGCACCATATAATTCCATTGAAAGTTATTGTGGAGAATGAGAAGTTATGTTTTCTTTGTTAACCACTCCTTGATCTCCATGTATGAGGGTCACATGCCCAATGCAAATCCCTTGCAGTTGTTAAGCAATCACAAAATATGTCAAAGCATATAGTGTTGCCTAGAAGGTTTCACTGGTGCCTGAACTCAAAGTCACCTTTAGGAAATTTCCTGTGCGTTTGAAGTCTAATTGTTCTCTAACAATCACCCTCACGCATTACTGGTGTGTCACTATACCATTGTCTGTGCAACGATTTCTATGGCTTAAGATAATTTTGGATGACTGATGATTAAGTGGAAGGATCCTTTAGGAATACTCTGATAATAAGTCAACTATCAACATTGCTCACAACTCGGGACAACATGATCGCATGAAACATATTGTGGTTAATACTTATAAGCTCTTCATTAAGGAATATCTTGACAGTGGCTTAAATTGCACCTTATTTGTCTCCACCGGGTGACAACATACTGATTATCTCAAGGAGAGTCTTCCCGTAGCTGTCTGCCAAACTTTAATAGCAGACTTAAGTATAGTTTATCTTGAGTTTCCTATTGTGCAGAAATTTTGTTTCCTGCTTTTACAATCCTATAAATTACATGTGTATGAGTGTTTGGCTTTCATATTTTTGTTCAAATTGTTACAGGTACAATAAAAGCTCTAACTACTAGTCAGCTTGAGGAGATTGGATGCCAAATAATTCTTGGGAACACATATCACTTGGCTCTCCGGCCAACCTCTGAGCTCATTGATGAGTTGGGGGGGCTTCATAAATTTATGAATTGGCCTAGGGCATTGCTTACGGACTCTGGTGGCTTTCAAATGGTAATGGTTATCTTTTTGGTCTTATCATTTACTGCTTAAACTATTTTTCTAGTATTTTGTATATTCATTGTTCTTAGACATCTAAACTGATTCACCCATGGTGGGCAGTTGTGGTCTCCATTTTTTGTTTCTTATCATCAGATACAATGCAGTTGCTATGCATCCGATGAATTAGATAATATTTTTTGATATTTGTTTCCTAAAGTTGTCGCCTTATGCTAGAAGTGAGTAGTGGTTGAGGAACATGAATCCTTTGTCACTGCAGATAGAAACGGGAAAATAAAAAGAAAATTTAAAATAAGAAGAAAGAAATAAACCTAATTAACTTTACTAGAGTTCTGAAAGCAACCAGATCAAGCTTATTCACAATTCAACTCAGATAGGCCAGTACTATTGTGCTGTGATTGGTTTTTTATTGGTAAATCTCATTTGCTTCTCCACATTATTCATGCTAGTTGCTGTCTTAGTAGCTGTTGATAGTGAAGTTATTATGAGTTGTATAAACTATTCCTGCCATTCCGGTCATGATTTGTCTCTGTTCTAAGTTTATTGCTTTTATGATTTACGTTAAACATCTGGTACTTTAAGGTATAATTTCTTTTATGATGGTGCTTCATATGAATCACCTTGCACTTGTTCCATGAACTTTTTTTCTATTGTTTTTTGATGCTCTTCAGCTACATCTTTTTTTTGTATGTGTTTTTGTTGATATCTTGAAGGGATAACATGGAATGTAAATGATTTCTTAATGGTAGGTCTCCTTATTGCATTTGGCTGATATAACGGAGAAGGGTGTCACCTTTCAGGTATTTTTTAGCCTTTTGTTGCTAAACATAAATATACATTCCCCTTGATGGCGTATCAAAACAAACTGTTAGTGGATAAGGCATATTTACCATGTGAGTTATTTCTCATTCAATAATGGTCATCTGTTCACATTGATATATGGTTATGGGTGGATAATTTCAGTTACTCTTTGAGCTAATATATTTTTTTATCCCCAAGCAAAAGTTTGTCCACAAGCATTGCTTTACAAGGTTACGTAAGAAATGTGAGAAAAACCACAACAGTTGCATAACCCTAACCCTACCATGTAGAAAAAAGGAAAATGAACTTGATGTATTAATTAAAACCATCTTGCGTACAGGGAAACTTTGGGGCTGTTTCGCGAATTTCATCAAATTGTAGCTAGTAATTTATATTTTCACAATCAAATTTAAATTTTTAGCCATTTTGGATTATTACCTGAAAAAATCATGAATGGCTCAATTTTCAATTGCATCATAAATCTTTAAAAGTATTAGTGTTCATGAAATATTAATTTTTTTTTTAAATTATAACACCGATGATAGTTTATGACTCAAAATTGTTGACATGGAGGCTGATGGGTGTGTTTTTGGCCACTATTGCAGATGTTGAATAACAAAAAATTTGAAAATATAATTGACATGAAATTCCTCAAAACTGCATCGGCTTGTATTAAAATAAAAGTTAAAATAAATCTCTTTTAGCAAAAGTTGACACCATTTTGATGAGTTTTATGACAGATTTGTTTTTTTTTCAATGATTCAACCTTTGCATGCAAAAACACACTCTGTGCCCTCCACATTAGCAATTTTGTACCGAAATTTCAGATTGGTGTTGCAATTGAGAAAAATTGAATTTTGTTGTTATTTATTAAAGTTCATGTTGCAATTGAAAATCAGGCCAAAACCTGTGAAATTTTTGGTAATCAACCCAAATTGCTAAAGCCCAAATTTTGTGACAAAAGAGTCACTAGGTATCAATGTAGTTATACCTTGTTTTAAAGAAGTTTGATTGTATCCTGATCTTTCATAGGTATTTCCATGAAGACATAGCAGATATTTCCTAGTAGAATTAGGTACCAAAAGTATGTAAATATATTTTAACATTTATCGATTTTGATGCTCTATGCCCTGTGGAAGAAACACAATCTTTCAAGTTCTGTAATTAAGGTGAAAGTTCATCAACTTTCTCTAAGAGATATTCTGTTGTTTTATTCTATCTTTGTGGAGATTCCAAGTAATTCATTTTTCGTAATCTTTATGTGCCTATTTCTTAATCTTTATGGGCCTGTTTCTCAAATCATCATATCTTTGTCAACCATTTTATTATTGGTGATATCCAGAAGACTGCAGTAAAAAAAGTAATAAATTCACATACTGCAACAAATAGAGACAAGGAAATGAGGGAATTAAAAAGTTACTCTTATCTTGTTTGATATAATTCTTTGGTTTCTTCTGTGTGCATTCAGGCAGCCAAATGTTAGTGCTAGATTCATATGCTCAGGTTTGCTTTTGCAGTCACCAGTTGATGGGAAACCCATGCTTCTTACTCCAGAAGAGTCAATTCAGATACAAGTAAAGTTCATTTGTTAACTTTGTTACCTTATGCAATTACTTCTAAAATGTGAAATAAGAGCTTGCCCCTGTATTTGAAGTTCCACTCTATTCATCTAGTAAATAAGAAAATCTCAATGTTAAATATCTTGTTTCCATTGTCATTTTTTCAATAGAGGTTCGTTGATGGTATAAGAACTTAAGAAGGCATAGATTAGGACGTGACTTGCTGTCAAAATAATGCATCAATATCATTTTATTACTTGTTTGGTAGAGTGCTTGAATTTAACTTGATTCAATGTTAAATCAATAGCCATTATAGCTCATTTCCACACTTTAATTGTAATAAAACAGTCATGGATAAAACTCGAGGGATATTACCTATCATTATCTTACCCAAGTAAAAAAACACATTTACTTATCCACAATTTTGCACTTATAGCTTTTCTTTTTTATTCTGGGTCTCTATGATATTTCATGTGGTTTACCCCCACTGTTGCAGAATCGAATTGGAGCTGATATTATTATGGCCCTTGATGATGTTGTGAAGACAACTATTACAGGTCCACGTATTGAAGAGGCTATGTATCGTACTCTTCGTTGGATAGATAGGTGCATAGCAGGTAATTGTCCTGTAACACACAGAAACTTGATGGTACTTCTATATCTATTGAAAAAGTTTCTTCTGACTTGAGACAACCGAATTATTTCATGTTTTACCCATGTGTATATATGTATTGAGTATAGTGTTTCTCAGTTAATACCAGTTTAATGAATACAGTAAATTACTTTATAAGTGGAGGTTGATAAAAGTCAGATGATGGATATTTAATGTTTAATGTAATCTCCGGTTCTTCTAAAAGAATCTGGGTAAATCAATTTATATCAGTTTGAGTGCTGCTTTCTCGATTGAGCATCCATCACCACTTACTACAATACTAATGTCTAGATCAGCACACAAGAGACCCCATGAGCAGAATTTATTTGGAATTGTGCAAGGTGGCCTAGATCCAGTCCTGAGGTTAATTAGAATTTCAACCTCTTCAAATTTTTGGTTCTAGTCTGCAGAGATTTGTATTTTTTTCACACCTTTAATGTCTATTGATTTCTTGTACAATTGATTGCTGACAGGGATATATGTGTCAAAGGTTTAGTGGAACGTGATTTGCCTGGGTATGTCTATCTACATCCATTAATCACAGCACACAAAATATTAATTATAGTTGTTTGTAATGTTGATATAGGTTGAGTTCAAAAGATCTAAAGTGAAGACTGAACAAGATTCTGAACCTCTTAATTATTTTTTTCTATAAGCAAGACAATCCAACAACCAGAAAATTAACATCTTTATCTTGTTATTGTTGGTTGTTGGTTCCAAGTGGCACAAAGGGTCAAAGAGGAGGTAAATGAACCTCCATCGATTTTTCAAACTTTTCAAACTTACTGCACTGTAACCTAAAAAATTTACAGCGCAAGATGCAGTTTAGCTTACATCACTAAGATGCTGGGCTTCTTATGTAACTCAGAGTTATGTGTAGCGGAAATGTAAATTTTAAAGATAAGAGTTTTTGAGGATCTTTTGAAATATGAACTTTAGCAATATACTTTATGCAGTATGGCAGAATATAACAAATAGATATACAGAAATATAAGGAACGGAAACAACACACAAGGTCTTTTATAGTAGTTTTAGGTGGTGTAATCCTTTTACGTCCACCCTACTTCTTTTCAAGGAGGAATTTTGTTAAGTATGTTTGATTTACAGGACTCGACCTTATAAACTTCAAATCTAACAAAGTTACACCTACCAAGACTTAGTTTCCATACAAGTTACTCAAGTCTCAAAGACTGATCCACACAAGATCCTATAACTCATACAGAGTTATTGTCAAAACACTTTGACTAAAACACTCAGTAAAGAACTAACTCCCTATCAATTGAGGATACCTAAAACAACTTAAGCACACAGCAGAGAGGCTAAAAGTATATGAAGTTTCTTTAACTGGTGCGGTTTCAGAATCTTGAAAAAATGTTGACTGCTTCTAAAGGTTGAGTGACTGAAACTTGTAGCTTTGAGAGAACTTGGAACTTTGAGAGTTTACTTGCTTGAGCTTATAGAGTTGTAGTTATAGTGGTAATTCCAGTTGATTTTTCCTCTATTTATAGGTAAAAGATTATGTCCGTTGAAGGAAGGCACAACCCTTTGAATTTGAATCCTCTTCTAAGTTGTAGAGCTTGTATTAATTGTTGTTGCTTACTGGCTCTCTACACTATATTAATCAGTTTGTCTCCACTGATTAGTTTTGACTTGTTGAAGTGATCAATTCTCCTACTATTGCTGATCTTCCTCGTACTGCATTGGTGTTAGAACCTTAGCTTTTTGTTCTTCTTGTCTTTTCGATTTTGTTGAATGCAGCATATAGTTCCTGCAACCTTGACTTCATGCAGTAATACAACGTACTGAGTCTCTGCTGTATCCTTACTGCTTACAGTATTCTTGTTAACTCTTCAGTAGTTGTTTTCTTCTTTGTTTACAACAGTTATTCTTTTGAGGTTTTGCCTAATGTAGCTTGATTTCCTCAATTCTTCAACCTATTCTATAGACTTAAAAGTCAGTCTAATTTCACTTAAACAATGAGAAAAATTGGTACTCTAATTTCCTATTACACTTGTGTATTATCTCCTCAAAATCCATACAATAATTTCCTAACATTGGTTGTATTTAGAGCGGCAATTAAGTGGTTGAAATAATATTCATGTTGTTGAAAGGATTTTTTATTTACTTTTACATGGAGCAAAATTGTTAAAGATCTAAATTTGGGTAAAATCCAAACCAATTCCTGGGTCATTGATAGAGAACTTACCTATTCATCCAACAAAAATTTTTGGACTTCTCATCATGTGTTTTCAAAGTTTAGCTAAGAAATGATTACTAAATATGAAAGAATTATACCATAATTAATGTTGTACCTTTTGAATTATTGAAATATTGATCTTTTGACAGCTATGCTATTGGTGGTCTGGCTGGAGGGGAAGATAAAGATTCATTTTGGCGAGTTGTTGCGCAGTGCACTGCGGCATTGCCTGAAAATAAACCACGATATGTTATGGTACACCCAACTTTGATAATTTGTAGTATCATGTACACATGACTTCTAATATCTGTTGCGATTTCTGAGGTATTGTAAATATATTCAAGGGTGTTGGCTATCCTCTGGATATTGTAGTTTGCAGTGCATTAGGTGCGGACATGTATGACTGCGTTTATCCTACACGTACTGCTCGCTTTGGGACAGCTCTTGTACCCCAGGTATCAATTCTTGAATTGTTTATACAGATTACTTGATTAGATTTTGAGATGATGAAGTTGGATTATTGAAAAAAGTAATATCAATATCAAAACCATGTACAAATGAAAATTGAGATAGAAAGCATTTATCGGTTGTTTACCCTCTTGTTTAATTGTTGGACCGTGTGCTTTATCAATTATAGAGGAGGAGGTCTGGGGCTCAAACCTGTACGCCACCTTTGTTTTCCAAATTCTGTTAAAAGGTTAAAAACAGAAGATAACTATGCTTTCCATATCGTTGTGTTTGCCCTTACTTTCCTATAAAAGTATATTTAGAAAAATCTTCACCCCTATTGCTTCATCAATGTACGTACAGTTGTTTTGAGACATGATAATTACAATCCTCAATGGAGGTACTTAATGAGTTACACGATTAAGTTTTATGAAGTTGTGGCGTGAGAAGTTATTTTTGATTGCATAGTTGATGAGAATTTGCCATTTATCCAGTTCAAAAATAGGTCACCTTAAGGTGAACCATGTATGATAGTATGCTTGCCCATGTGGTTGTGCTAAATGTATCTATTCTGATGCAGGGGGTTTTAAAACTTAAACACCAGGCGATGGCTGATGATACTCGCCCCATCGATCCTACATGTGAATGCATGGTATGATCCACTTTTCTTATTGGTTATGAGTATAATTTAGACTCTATTAATATTAGATTTTCTTATTTTGGGGAATTTTGTGACAGGTATGTAAAACCTACTCAAGAGCATACATTCATTGCCTCGTCACTAAAGATGCCATGGGATCTCAACTTCTATCTTATCACAATTTATTTTACATGATGAAGGTATGTTCTACACGATTTATTACATTCTTAAACTTTGCTGGAAAATCTTCCCATTTTTTCGCCAAGCTGATTAATCCGCTCAATTTACTTTGTTGTTGCAGCTTAGCAGGGATTTACACTCATCAATCATCAATGGCCAGTTTCCAGAGTACGACATTGTAGTTTTGTCACTAACATTGTTGTTTTATCATACTCATCGTTGCATTCATCAAAAAACCATAATGATGAGTGATTCTTCTGTTATTTACTTTCACAATACTTACCGAATTTTTTGCCTTTTTCTCAGATTCGTGTGCAAGTTTCTGCAGAAAATGGTACCTTTCCTCTAATTTATTTCTCCTATTTTTTTATGTAATACTAAAAAAAATTAATGGCGGCTCCTTTCTTGTCCGAATATCATTTTGGTTTTAACTTAACCTATTGATTGAATGAAGCATGTGCAACTGACTTAATAGATCTACAATTTACAAAGTACAAGACGATGTAGGCAAATCAGACCATCAAACTAAGTGAAAACTTGGATTCAGTAGGTTACCTTGTTGAAAATTGTTCATCATTACCCAATGATCATTTTCTCCCATCTTTGGATAAGAACATACACCCAACTATAGTAGATGATAGTATCCAACGATACATATTCTTAAACACATCATAGTTCTATTATAACTGTTTTGTCCGATCCAAACAAGATTTTATTCCCAATTCTTGAATATTTAGTGCTGATTTTGTAGTTTCCGAAAGGAGATGTCCCTCAATGGGTGTGCAATGCCATGGAAGTAGCCGGTATAGACATAACTTCCCTCTGTAATCCGTTCGCCTCATTGGAGGGAGATTGCCGTTGAAACTACGAACATTGATGGAGGTACTATTATAGGAAAATTTGAAGGTATACACACTAAAGTTCAGATTGAAGAGGAAAGGTAATGAAAGGGATGATTTATTTTTACACAACACCATATATTTTGTACTTAATATGGTGCTCTCTTTTTTTCAAATTACTTACTCTGAGAAAGTATGTACTCAGGGTAAGGAGACTACATGCTCAAGTGTAATAGTTTATGAACTATTCTTGAATTTATTTATTTTTTGATGTAAAAGAAATTTTATTTAGTTGAGTACAAGGGTACTCAGCCCTGACAAAATACTAGATAAACTATTCAAAATCGGATCCCACAACATAATTTTTGTTCCTAGATGAACTATTCTTGATGTTGTGAACCACTCTCACACAGCTTATCTCTTCTATATCAGGTTTCATTTTTGAATTTGTACATCTTGAGCTAATTGTGTTTTGAGTTTTATGGAGAAAATCAGTGTTCTAAAGTTCGTTAGGCGCCAGTCGGGCGCCTAGCGCCTAGGATGCCTAGGCGGCCCTACTAAAATAAATCAATTTAATAATAAAATTTAAAAAAAATACACACCTTAGTAATTGAAACAACATATTAATCTATTAAATCATTTTAAAGTTTAACACAACAACCAAAATTAAAATATAACATCCAAACTTCAAACTTTCATAGTCTCAAATTCTCATACATCATCAAAATAAGTGAATAACAATACATAATATAGCTATATAAGTGGAAGAAAGTTCTAATTCATAACTATATTATGAGAAGAACGGACTCGGGAGAGCAAAAAACGTGATTTAGAAGAAATTTTGAATTAGGGTTTTCTTTTCAACATTAAACTACGTCGTTTTGAGATTTGGGAAAAATGAAAAAAAAATCATTCAATGCGGCTGTGCGGTGCCTAGGCAGCTTAGGCGGTGAAAACGCGCCGATTATGCGCCCGGGCGATTTTCTCAACGAATTAATTGAATTCGGTTCGGGCTTGGGGTGCATAGCGCCTGGGCTGCACCGAGGCGGCCGCCTAGGGCGCATTTTAGAACAATAGAGGGTTATCATCAAAATAAATCTATCTGCTTGCTTATTTAAAAGACTAAATGGTACGGGTACATATATGTATAAGAATGTTCAAAATTCAAAACCTGTGTTTATCTAAACAATCTGTTTTGAATATTGGATTGAGCTTAATCAGTAGACCCGATATCCACATTGGACCAAACTGAAATTTCACAACGGTTTGGTATTGAAGATTTTATATTTTAATTTGATTCTAAATATTCAATTTTAAAATTCTTCGTGATTCGATTTTGAGTCCTAAATTTGAAAATGCTCCTATATCTATTTATAAGAGAATCTCCATCACTGTTGGATTTTCATTCGGGTTTGATGTTTGGCATCTCCAATAATACTATAAAAATATGCATTAACTGCTAATCTTATTGCTATATTTTCATTTGAGTTTGATGTTTTTCATCTTTAACAGTGTTATTGCTGTATTTTCATTTGAGTTTGATGTTTTTCATCTTTAACAGTGCTATAAAAACTTGCGTTAATTTTTTTAACTGACAATCTTGCACTAGATTAACCTAACTACTGCCAATCTTGCACTAGATTAACGCAGGATTTGAACATGTATTCTTTTTCTTTTTTCTTTTCAATTTTTAATTATTGTTTCCTTTTTCTTTTCATTCTTTTTTTTCTTTCTTCTTTTTGTTTTCTTTATATTTAAAGTGTTATAAATATTATTTTTATTTAGTTTGAGATATTTTCTAAAACCATCATTAATGTAAAATATTTTTATTAAATAATTATATTAAATAAAATCTAAACACAGATGTATAGATTATAAAATAATAAAGAATAAAAACTTGATAAATTAACAATAATTATGAATATTATTAAATATAATAATAATACAAAATATTATGAAATATTTCATTTTAGTGCAATAAATGGTGGAGACTAGCGAAAATAAATGATAATTTTTACATCAATACAAAATTTACAGTAAAATATTGTATAGTGCTATAGATGCCCTTACACCGAGTACTTTAGTTAACAAAATGTAGTTTGTGGCCAATAAAACAACACTGAAATTAGATTTGTGAAGTAGTATTCGAATAAAACAGAATATAAATAATTATGAGTTAGCTCAAATAGTCGTTGGAATCGCTTAAAAAAAATAGTAAACTTTTATTTTAAAGGAAAACATAAAGTTTAAAATTTCAGTCTGGTTTGAAATCCCAAGTTAAAACGGCACTCAATCAAACCAATAACCCATTCGGATCATACTCTTTCACTCTTTCCGGTAATCTTCTTCTGCCTCACTTATTTGGTGTTATATTTTAATTCGTGTTACTTTTTGTTGATAATAATTTGTATTATTGAGTTTCTTATTCAGAAAAAAGAATTTCGTTGGCTTGGCAAGATGCCGTATGAATTGAGCGAACAGAAAAGTGAGTGAATTTTTCTTTTTTTTTTTTGTTACAATGGTGGTTTATTGTCATTTTATTGACTTGGCAAGATGCCGTGTGGATTGAATTTTATTTATCAAGTTATATGCCCATTTTTTTCAGATTAAGTCAGTAATTAAGTCAGTGTTGAGTTTTTAGGAGGCTTCGGATGTGAAAAAATCTGACCTTGAATTGGTGAATCTTTGTTTTTATTAACCAAATTAAGTATATTTTTTGTGGGAAAGGGATGAAATCGAGGGGTTTTCAGACCTCTGTTTGCTACGAAATCGCATTCTTGTCCAAAGTGCCTATAGGGTATTGAATAGGAGATAGTGGATTGTGGCAATGGAGAAAAGTTAAAAGAATAAACAAAAGTGTTATTGTTATTATGCTATGGTTTCAAACAATAGGAGTTAGGAGGGGATCGAATAATGACCTGAAGATTGCAAATATTTGAAGTTCTCGTTCCTGTTACCTCTTTACTGCAAAACATTTAGTCTAAACTATGTGAATTGGCTGTTAAGTATGAAGGTTAAAAGTGGAAGCTTTATGAGTTAGGGTTAGTAAGGATTGATGAACATAACTCGTTGAGGTAGAACTTATAAAGAAGAATGATGATGATCATGATGAATGGGTTCTTAGATGTTTGCTATCGAGATGGATAGGTTATAGCAATTCAGTTGTGAATGTGAAAGAACTTGTGTACTACATTTTCAACTAATAAGTCATCATTTTAGCTGGAAAAGAGGAACTGCTGAAGAAAAGTGGGAAGAAGAGAAACTGGGTGGAAAGAATAAGGTAAACTTAGTCTAGTTCGACAAGTAATAGAAAAAAAAAGCGAAGCAAGATTTCAGCTTGGTGAATTTGTAAAATTGAAGAGGAAATAAAATAGCAAATATGATAGAATAGGTGTAAGAAGCAAAGAATTTGGATAACTTAAGGTTGAAAGTTATGTCTGGGTGTGGTTTGTAGTTAAGTTTGAGTGACGTGGTAGAAATTCAGGAGTAGAAAGAGGAAATCAAAAAAGAGGAAAATAGATGCAGTTTGCAGACTTTGAATGTTGCATAAACTATATTCTTATCCTATTTAAATGAGAATAACCGTGTGTACACTTGATGATTCATCAGTTGTTGATGTGAACATGCTAAGATGTGCTTACTGTTAAGATTCTCTATTTGATGGTTGAGTTTTTGTTCATGAAATTTCTTAACGCCCCAATTTCGTAGGTCATTTTGGGCTCAAGCATTACTTAAGTACAAATTTTTTTTATATTACCCCAATATATTGTATTGGAATTTTATTTTATTATTTATTTATTTTTATTTTTAGTGTTAAAATACTGGTTTTATGGTATTAGCCCCCAAAGTCAATTAATCCCCCGCCCTCATGTTAGTTGTCTAGCTCCGCCTCTGTGTAGTAGTAAGGCTTATGAGGCTAGTCAGAGGATCTGAAAACCTTTGAATAATTCAGAGATTGTTGTGATAAAACAGAGATAGAAGAGGATCCATTAGCTAATGCTATAATGCAGTGTCCAAGAATATGCGTAAGTGTTTTATCCACCTTTTTGTCTGCTTGTGCTTATTACTGGAGAAGGATATGTAATGAATGAATTATATAATGTTGGTGACGGTCTTTCTTTTACTATGCACCTGGTGTATCCCCTGTGGTGGTGCAGTTGGCTTGCTTTATTCTGGATGCATGTGTTTTCCAATTTGATACACTAACAATCACTGAATCTAATTGTGCTTTCTTGAAAAATACTTGCAGAGGTTGGTCTGGGTCTAATTGGGTTCGGTATATTCTTCACCTTTCTGGCCATACTTCTGTTTTTCGACAGAGGTTTACTAGCTCTTGGAAACGTAAGAGATGCTTTGTTGATTTAGTTTCCTTAACTGCTCCCCATACCTCAAGTCATCTATGTTTATGTTTGTCTTTGCCTTTGCCGTCAGATTTTTTGGTTAACAGGTGTAGCCATTTTACTGGGTTGGCGATCAACATTTCAACTCTTCACAAACCCAAGAAACTATAAGGTAATTGCTAAAGGGAGAATGCATGTAGGATTTTCGATATTTAGTCCATCATTTGAAATAATCTAATGTCAACTATGATGGCCATTTTACAATTTCTTTTCAAAGAAAAAGAGCTGCTTTATGAGGTTTTGCTTCTCCTTTTAGCTTTCATGAAAGCGACTTGTCTCTTTCACTATTTGACAAGTCTTGCAGTTCCCTGAAAGTATCGATCCATGAAAGGTGGCCTTTTTCGGCATTATTATTCTGGTTCATTGGAAAAAAGTTTTGCATGCTTTATAAATTACGTGATTGAGTTGAAAGGTGGATGAAACATGATCTTAATGGACGTAGATGCTTAACATGCTATCAACAGGGTTCAGTTTCATTTCTTCTTGGGATATTCTTTATATTTGTCCGTTGGCCAGTAGTTGGTATACTCGTGGAGATTTATGGCATCTTTGTCCTTTTTGGGTAAGAAACTGTTCCTGTACATATTCGTCCCTTTCTTTCATTATATGTTTGGCACTGATGAATTTCCTTCATGTGCTTTGTCATATTTTTATGCCCTGTGTCTTAACTATAAATTATATGTTGTGCCTTCCAGCGGTTTCTGGCCCTCAATCAAGGCATTCTTTTACCAGATTCCGATAATTGGTTGGATCATACAGTATCCCATACTGGTGAGTTTATTTTATTTTTCTGTATCTGTTACTTTAAGTTAGGATCACTGGGCAGAACAGACAATAGCGAATAGGCATGTGGATACATTTAGTTATTATGCACTGCTTTATCACATGGTAAAGTGAATATAAGTATTGCTATCCAGCCTCCATTCATTTTCTGGTTAGAACAAAAATCAATTTTGGTGAACGGAGCAAATTTATAGTGGAAACTCGTTAAGTGTTGTATTTATTTGTTATGCTGCTAGATATGTGTACGGTGTAAGATGATTAGAAATGTTTGACACTTGGTTTTAGATGTTTGGTATTTGGATTTAATTTTGTATCTGGCCTTTTGATTCATAGTGAGTGGCTTCTTTTGCCCACAATATTTCTAGATAAAATATCAGAAGCTTAAAAAGTGCATTGAGGACTCTCAGCCTTATATTTTCTATATATATTTCGGTGGATAATTGCGCATTTGCCTGTAACTGCAGCTAATAGATCTCTGAATTCAGAGTGCTTGAGAAGTATGCCACCTAAGCGTGTGCAATATACCAGTTATTATTTGTTTCACATAGAATGAAGTTCTGGTTGCTGGTGCATTTGGATTTTGTTTTCGCGTTCGTGAATCTGATCATTTCTGATAATTCTCCTCCTTTTGTTGTTAAATTTCATGCTCATGATTCCTTGTGTCTGTGTGCATAGATTTGAACTTATATAGTGTGATATGTGTCGTTAGATTATGATCTTTTTAATTGCCCAACCGAAAGTAGGCAAAGATTTTGAACTCTTAAAAATTTCCAGTGGAGAATGTACAAGCTGTCCAAACCCCTTCAAATCTGATGTCTTTAGTGCACAGTAGATTCCTAGAGTATAACTAGCAGATGAAACTTGATTTTGCTATCTTCCTTTTTTAATCTGATAAGTTATACTTTGTCACCTGTTTTGTTATGCTCTTTTTAGATGTCTTACTTGGTTTGCTTTTAGCTTTTTAATCAGTTATGGAAGAGCTCTAGTTGACCTGCTACTACTAAGTTTCTCCAAGTACATCATCAACCTTCGGATCCGGTGGCAGTGAATCACACATCAACCGCTCGTCTAAATCAGCTAGATCAAGTCGATGAAGAGACTAAAGTATTTAAGGACAACCGAAAGTCCAGAAAATTGCTATAGGTACTTTTTTCTTTTCTTGCAAATGATTATTCTGTAGATTTCATGTCATACTATCGGAAAAACAAGTGTTGTGTGGTGCGAAGGAAACAACATGGTTGGTTGATTAGTGGGATTCGAATTTAATCTGGTAGTTGTTTGTCATAGTCATAGGAATCAATGCCTTAGAAAAGTGAAGTAAATAAGAAGTGTTCTTGATTTACTTCATCATTCCAAAGTCATGTTTTTTATCTTCAGAGCAGGTTGATTTGTTTGAATTCCCATTAATTGCTGAAATAAATGGCAATAATCAGTATGGGAGGATATTTAGGAATTTCTGAAACTTTAACATAAAAGTATATATATAATTGAAAGAGAAATAAGGTGATATTGTTCATTTCATGCTATTTTTAGTTGATTCCAAGCACCAACGAGTGTTTAGTAATTAAACACTCTTTTGTGAGATCGTCTTTATGGATATTAATCTGTGAAATAAAATCTCATTTGAAAGATTCGAACATAGATGACTCACTTTGATTTAATAATAAAAAGAAATGAATCGGATAAGATTTTGTTTCATTGAATGTAATCCGTGAGATATTCTCATTAAAAAAATTGACTTTAATTATTGTGTGTGTTTTTGCTTTAATGGCTAAAAGAAGGTTATCCAAGGGAGTTGGAGAACATAGTACTAATTACTATTTCTCTGACTTGATGATGTTTAACTGTATGAACGTGCTATTAATTGATTGTATATAAAAAGGAAAATGACATAACATTACAACTTTACAACTAGGCAAATTTTCTTTCAATATGCACAACTGCCTTTTACAATTTATGACAATTTAATAACTTTTTTCTAACATAAACAAATCATGAACAATCATCCCCCCAAAAACAAAAGAACAATTAAATTATATTTGAGAGTATTGCGTGCATACAAGATGTATAGAGATGCAAAAAAGTGATTCAAAATACGCTATACAATTTAATAAATTTTATATTTTTATGCATAAGAGGACACTACAAAGAAAAAAATTGATGGGGATTATCTTTGTAGAATATATCATCTCATTACACACGAAGGCATATAATTAAATGTTAGTTCAGGTAAATGAATGATAAATATTACATCTCTTTTATATATATATATATATATTTCTTTTATCATTTCAAAACAATTGTGTTTTCACTACATAAATTATGTTTCCATAAGAAATCAGACATTTTGTGATGAATTTGTAGTCATAAATTGTTAATTAATTCTAGCAAGTTTCAATTTCATCATTAAAATATCACTTTTATCATCAGTATTTTATTCACCTCTAATTTTTATTTTATATATAATATCTCAATGGATATATTTCTTTGATATGTAATATCATGCACTTTTTTAAATATTTTATGAGGTCTTTAGAGGAAAAAACAAAAAAGTAAATTAGGTGTAAATATCCATAGTGGGGAAATTCATTTCCTAGACGTGGATTACCTATTGTAACGGGAACAAGGATGAGGATTTACCCAATTTTTAATATTTCAAAAGGAGTACATGATTATAGTTATTAAATATTTTTTATAATTTACGCGAAATAATCTTAAACAATAGAGATGTGAGGGAACATAAAATTAAATAAAAAAAGATAAAGGAAGGAAGGTGTCGGTTAGAGAGGATGCAATTGCAGAGAGAGAAAGAAAAAAAAAAAGAAAAAAAAAAGTGAAATAAATGTGTTCACGCCTCAACACTGAAGCTTAGTAACGAAGGCGGTGGTAGATTTAGCTTCCATTCCATTTAATGTTCTTGTTGCCCCTCTTCAATTATTCATTCCTTCCAATCTCTCTCTCTCTCTCTCTCAAATATAAATGCATGTGCAAAATTCACATACTTCGATTTGTCACATACACTCCGACCCCAAAATTAATACTTCATCCGTTTCAAGTTAATTGTCATTTTAATATTTAAAATTTGTACCAAAATATCTTTTATATTAATTGTCATTTTAATATTTAAAATTTGTACCAAAATATCTTTTATATTAATTGTCATTTTAATATTTAAAATTTGTACCAAAATATCTTTTATTATAGGAATTCAAGAAACATTTTTTTTCATTTCTTTCAAAATTGCCCTCATTTATTCTTCCTTATTAAATACTTTATTATCTCATAGTGAGTATTGAAAATTAAAAAAAAAGGAAGTTAAAAAGGAAGAAAAAAAGTTATGAGTAAATCGATCATTTTGTAGGTCTTCCTAATTTGTGTGAAAAATGAACATCAACTAATAAAAATATCGTTTTAAGTTTTTTCATACATATTAAAAAAATCATAAAAATCTAATCTACAACTATTTAATTATAACTATTGTTGACTTTTTTTTTCTTTTTCCTCTTAACAATCTTCTTTACCACATTTAGGGGCAGCTTGGTACGCAACTTTGCCACTAAGCAATGAAAAAAGAATGAATTAAGAGTGTTTGGTACACACTTTTGATTGCTGTTATAGTTGTTTCAAATCCTAATAATAAGGAATCACGATTCATCAGGTTTTCCTAAGGAATGACTTTCATTCCACAACTCTATTTTCTAAAACAAAAAATTAATTAAGTGGATTCCATTCCTAAAGAATTTTGGTAAATCAAACAACACAAATTTAAAGAGAATATTCATTTCATTCCTCAATACTATCATTACCATTCATTTTCCCATTTCTTGAAACATACCAAGCAGCCCCTTAATTTGGTGGGAGTAAATGGTGGTATTATTAGTAGATTATAGGTAAATAAATTTTAAAATCATATAATGACATGTATTTTAAAACTTTTTTTTTTCTTAAACATCATTTATTTGGAATGGAGGGAGTAGTTCCCTCTTTTTTTTTTTCTTTTTTTTGCATAGATTAAAATACATATTTAATGTACTCAAGAATAAGGAGTCAATTGATACACAATTTTTTTTTTTAATAGGGAGAGATGAATAGAACACCTCCCATCCGATCATAGACTCCTAAGTTGGATGAGATGTAAATCGAGGGATGAACCCAAATAACATACATTTGTGGGAGAGAGCCAAACATGATACAAGCTCTCAGATAAATCTCTATAATATTTCAGTTAAAATTTATTTCATGTGAAGTTTGAACCGACGACGTTGAATGATTTCTCCCCACATCACCATATACCTTACCAACTTATCCCAGGGGTGATACACGGTTTTCTAGTTACACCCCTATTTGATGTTGGTAATTAAAGGATGTTAAGATAGATGATAATATATATATATATATATATATATATATATATATATATATATATATATTGTGGATAGATGAGTAATTACAGAGGACATGAGGGGGGTGGGGGGTGTATACTAACTCCAAAAGATTTTAACTTATGTTTAGAAGACTTTTTTTTTTTTTAATGGATGGGATGAAATAGTAAATTTCATAGCTGAAATTATTTACCATTGTGTTTAAGCAAACGATGAATCATAAATGCTAGATAGATTTTGGTAAAATTGACAATAATGTCTAGGTAAAAACTTGTGTGCATCAGGGCCATAGATCTTAGATCCATGCCCCCAATCCGACCCGATGTGTGGACCGTTTCCACACAACTTATTCCCACATGTAGCCACGTTAGAGTTGGTGTGCACCGCGCATCACCTAATTCCATATATAGTTGATCCAACAAGATATCAGTTGTATAAAGTATGTTAATAATATGAAAATGTATTTAAACAAATCTGAAAATAATTTGTCATGCAAATTTTATTTTCCTTCATCTTATAAAGATGGACTCGTTTATTATTTTAATCGTTCTACAAATTTAACTAATCCATCCATCCTAATAATAAAATGTTGTTTTAAGATTAATTGTGCACATAGATTAAGGAAGTTGATAAAAAAAAAATCTATTCTTAATTAATTACAATTTTAATACGTAAATTTTCAATAATGATCACTTTATGTTCATTTAATTTGAGAGAAGTACATGAGAGAAATTTTGTTAAAATCTGGTCAAATGTTTTTTTGAAATACTGTAATGACATTTATTTTAAGATAAAAAAAAAACTTGACTGAAACCGACATTCAAATGATTGTAATATTGAGCATATATTGAATTTTTAACATTTACATATATTCCTTTATCGTTGTATCTATTCTTAGTATTACTGTAAACCAACTATCTAGGCAACCTTATTAATAAAATATAAGTTATATAACTCCCTCTGACCCACAAAAATAAATATATAGTTATTTCCATGTAAATTAAGAAATGATAGTTATTTAAGACATTAAAATTTGATAATTTGTTCCAAGTGCCACTAAACATAATATTTATAAAAATGGCACCTGCCATAATTTTTTTTAGAAAATGGCACGCATGGTCGCATGAATAGTCGTGCGTGACCATGCGCGTAGTCTCACACTATTATATGTGAATATGCCAACGATTATGAGTGACATTTTTTGTAAAAAATTATGATGTATGCCAATTTTTTGCACAAATGTTATTTTTTGGTGGTATATTCTTGTAGATAGCCCTTAAAATTTGCCTCTAGTTTCCTTGTATACCTTTATATCTCATTAATTATCTTACCTAGGTAGTTGACGTGAACTGATATCAAGATATCAATACTTATATCAAAGCAATGAAGTTAGTAATATTTACAATTTTGCCATTTTCCTTTCTAAAAATGTTACATCAATTTTTTTTATTTTGTATTTTGTATTTTAATTATTTTCTCATGTACTAAATTTATCAAGATTCTTTCTTCATAATCCACAATGGATAATTCTTGGAAAATCATTATGTAAGATGATTTTGGATTTTATAAAAAAATTAATATTATTATAAACTCATGTTATGAAGATTATTTCTTCATCTTACAAATCATTTTGGGGTCTGAGTTTTATAAATATTAATAACATGTTTTTTTGTAAGATGATTCATATACCATGACCATCAAATGTAATAAGCTTTTTCATAAATGAATTAATTGTATTAGGAATTGTATTATTGTATAGATTTTTCAATTTATATAATTGGTCCATTTGATTTAATATTATAATTATTTTATTAGTTCATTTATATTTTCTTGGTCTTAATTAAATTAATTTTTATTGAATATAATTTCATAAATCCCAATAATAGATATTGTTCAAAAATAAATTTAATAACAAATATTAATTTATTTAGGGATATCTAATTTCATATTTAATATAAATAAATAAATGTAACATTGTTAAAGAAATTAATATGTATATATATATGTGTGTAGTATAGAATTATATGTCATTCTAAATATTTATTCAATTAATATTTGTATATTCAAATATGTAATACCATCAATATTGTACGGAAAATATTAATATCCTCTACAGATATATTTTAATGATAAAAATATTATTAAGTATTCAAGTATAACATACATGATTTGACTATCTATCATTTTCAATGTTAAACGATATTAAAAATGTCATTTTTTTAATTCAATTTATTTTAAAATGAAGGTTGAAAATACGTGATTGACATTGTTTGCATCAAGTTCTTAAGTAAAATTTTCACTTTTTGTGTATTGTTTCTAATATAATATATATATATATCTTTAATTTAAGTAATTGAGTTTAAAAATTCATAATTGATACTTTTAGTGTTATTAATTACAGATTGTCCAATTGGATATATAATAAACAAGACTATTATGAATTATATAGATATTTAATATATATATATATAGTTAAGTAAATTCATATTTTTTTAATTGTTAAATATTTTATATCTTCAAAATGCTTATAATTAGTTAAACTGTATTATGAAATAGTTGATATTTATTATATAACAAACCGTACAACGCACGGGAACAACTACTAGTATTGATAATTAGGGGCATGTATGAAAATGATACATTAAAGGGTTAATGTAAAAAACCAATATAAATTATGGCTTTTTTTTTTTTTTTTTTGGGAATTTGAATCTAAACTGTTTTTTTTTTTTTTTGATTGCACCCAAAAATTTAAGATTTTTTTAAAACTTGCAAGCATGGCGATTTTCAAGTCATTTTTCTAGAAAAAATAATCTAATCTTTTCGTTTGATATATATATATATATATATATATATATATATATATATATATATATATTTTGGCTTAAGTTGAGCCTGAATGAAAAATCAGAAAATATAGTTGAGCTTTTGCTCGGTTTGAAAAGTAGAGTATTTTGACGTATGTATTATGAATTTTTTATTAAAACATTGGAACATCAAATTCAATTTTTATCTGAAAAGTGATCGAAAATGGCCTCAAGTTGCAATTTAAAAAAAAAATCGTGAATTTTTTATGCAATCAAAAAATATAAAAAGTTTAGGCTACTAGTTAAAAAAAGACATTAAATTTGTTTATGATAAACCCTAAATTAAATGCATGAAGTGTACGTGGCCTATTAAACTAAAATAATATACCCTTTCAAAAAAAACTAAAATAATATACAAGCCCATTTTCATGGGACGAGGGAGTATATATATATATATATATATATATTAACTCTATTTGAATATGTCTAATTAATGCACTCTAAATTAATTTTTTTTTGATACGAATAACAAGTTGGGGTGAAGTTGGAAGGGTTCTTATTCTGTACCTTTTAAAACAAACGGTGAAAAATAGAAATTAAAAGAGTAATGTTCTAAAAATATTCATTTATTTATTTGTGTAATAATTAATATATTTTTATAGGATAGAAGGAGTAGTTTTCAGAAAATAATAATTGATAGAATTATGATTCATTAAATGCAATAATTGTTTAATAGGCATACCAACAAATTTGACAGAAGTAAATGCTCAAGTACCCTAAATTAAGATTTTTTTTTTTTAGTAATTTATTTATTTATCTGAATGAATAGCAATGGTGTTATTGTGCCAATAAAAGAAATATTGTGAGTGGTGTAATTAGGATCTTCTCGATGTTCCGGCTAATAAATTAGTGTATCACAGCAGAGAACATGTACCATCTATTTATTACAAGTACACTTATTTATTATATGTGTATTAACTATTATAACACATGTTATGTAGCGCCTGGGACAAAACACGCATAATTTGTTAATTAAATAACTAAACTCCTAATGGTTTGATTTAATTATGTGCGTTTCAAAAAAACGATATAATTATTTATCAAAAATATAGTTTAATCGAAAAACATAGGTTATATTTTATCAAAAGGTTCGTAATCGAAAATCAAAAAGAGAGAAACGAAAATGAGGCCAATCGGAGACCCGTAGCTCAAACCACGAAGAAAATGCGAAAAATACGAAAAATCGGAATATACATATATATAGTACGAAACGAGTCGTAAAAATCATAATTCGAACGATAAAGTCAAAAAGGTAGATATTTTTCTCTCTTTTTCTCTCTCTCCTCTCTCCTCGGTTTTCCGGCCGGCGACCACCGTGCCACCGCCAGAATATTTTTTCTCGGTTTGGTCTGATTTTTTCACAGCTTATAGCTTTCGTCGAGCCCATTCTAGATCCGGGCTCGATTTTGCATTCTGACATCTCATTCGCTGGGAAACGGCCGGTCAAACTATAGAAATAATTTCTATCTTCTCTCTCCTTCCCTTGCTGGATCTTTTCCTATCGTCGTCATTCGGGTCGCGTGTGTTTGTGTGTGTGGGTGTTGGGGGCACCGTCGTGAGTGGTGGCGCCGTGCACACTGTTTCGGTTGTGGTTTGGTTGTGGCCGGCGTATGGAGTCGCATTGGCGATGCTGGGTGCGCGTGTGCGTGGCGACGAGAGAAGTGCCGGGAGGCGACGGGGGTGAGGGTTTGGGAGGTAGGGACTTCCTCCAGATATTTGAAGAGTTCAGGGACCCAGTTGCAAATCCCAAGACTTTCGAGTTAAGAAAAGATCTTAAGACTTAGAATTTAACGTATTACGAGGGTTTACCACCGAACAAGGTGGGGGTAACTTCTAATCTCTATATGTTTATTGTTTTTCGTATTTGACATATGAACTGTGGGGTAACTTCTAATCTCTATATGTTTATTGTTTTAGTATTTGATATATGAACTGTTGAACCATATGTGTCGTGATTATATGTTGTGAATATTGTGTTCATATTATTATATTGTAGATGGATTGGGTCGTCCGTAAAGGCACCGATAGTTGTTTAAGGATTGGGTCGTCCGTAAAGGCACCGATAGTTGTTTAAGGATTGGGTCGTCCGTAAAGGCACCGATATTTGTTTAAGGACTAGGTCGTCCATAAAGGTACCGGTGGGAGAAAAATTTGTATCGAATGAATAAGACAAGATGTACCCGCACCTTCAGGACTTGGTCGTCCGTTAAGGAACCGATTTACGTGTTGTGCAATATATGTGACGTGTTTAACTGTTGTTCTGAATTATGATTGATTGATTTATTTGTTAACGAATTAATGAACTTAATTTATATGGAGATTTATCCCACGAGTGTATTCAACGCATTTACCCCTATCTGTATTCACAATACAGGAGATGAAGAGAATCAAGATGTATAGAGTGGGTGGTGCCATATCAAGATTTCTCTTTTTGCTTTCAAAACTTAACGTTGAAACGATATTTTAATTTATCACGTTTGTAAAAGATAAACTGTTTTCTTTTGATAGATCCTGTATGAGATTTTCCGCTGCTCAAGGTTTTACAATGTTTTACTTTGGCTGGTGCCGAAGTATTGTATATGTAAATCTTTCTTTTGTCTTTTATCTTATTCTTCTGTTTTAAAACGTACGTCTCTTTTCCCCTTCTTCCTGCACGCCCACAAAGAAAATTTGATATTTTTAAGTACGAAAACGGGGCGTGACATGTTATAACTTATAACACGTCATATTGTTAACTTTGTGCCAATGAGTGAGCTAATTAAGACACTTTTGTTTACAAAAATAATTATTTATTTATTATTATCTATATAAAAGTGTGGATGTTTCTTACAAAATATGGATTGCCAAATATATACTTATCAAAGATTATTATTTAAGGTTATAATAGTAATTTAGAATTTTAATATTTAAATAATTTTATATTATAATCCTAATTTAAAGTCCTGTAGAATCCTATTATAATTAGAACTCTAATAGAAACATGTTATATATAATTAGCGATTATTATTTAAAGTTATAATAATAATTTAGGATTTTAATATTTAAATAATTTTATATTATAATCCTAATTCAAAGTCCTGTAGAATTCTATTAAATTAAAACTCTAATAGAAACGTGTTATATATAAGATATTTGTATTATTTCTTTTCTTAGTTTGAAATTATCGTCATGTGCAACGCATGTGATCTAAAACTAGTATATATATAAATATGAATCTCACAAGAATGAATTTTTATTTTTATTTTTGTGTTTGATAAAAATGAGTTTTAATGTCAATTCACCAAAAGTGCAAGATTTTTTTTTGAAGGCAACAAACTTTGTACTCAACTTCGAAGTTGATTGATTCTTATTTACAGCAACAAATAAACTTTTGTGTGTTTTACATAAAATTAGGAGTCATGTCAATTTTACTGAGCTAACTATTTCAACTACATGTCACATGTTAACGTAAATTAATAATCATAAACGATTATGAAGAGAAGTATATGTCAGGTCACACTTAATTCCCCAACACTTAATTTGGGGCACGAATAGATTTTGCAACCATCAAATCACATAATGGAGATTCTGTAAATTATTAAGTAGGACATAAACTTTATTTTATCAAAAAGTAATTTAAACAATAACCAATTCCTCCAAAACCAACACACAAATCTTTTTCTGACTCTATCTAACGATAATTTGGTGACTCAAGCCTAACTAATTTTAAGATCAAAATTTCTCACATTTTATGTGAAGCACTCAAAGTACTACTATGGTAAAAAATATTTAATCTTACAAATCAAGCTAATCTAAACATGTACATCTTTGTCCATCTTTTCATACGAACTCACTTAAAGATGTTTTTGGGTCTTTTTTGAGATAAATTGGCTTTTAGGGCTACGGTCCAATTTTGGGTATAAATAACCCTAAAATCATTATATTTGTTAATACACGAACATTAATAAATTCTCCTAGCTTGGTAGTGCCTCCGAACGTAGTCATTCTTGACGAACTGGATCAACAAATCGTTGTTCTTTATTTTTCGTTCATATTAAATTCTCCATAATTGTACGTCAAAATCCTAACAACAAATTATATAGCTCTATTCTATACATGATCTTCTACGTAGCTAGAATGTATGTTTAAACACATTGTGGATGGTGACACAAACTTGAGCTAATTCTAGAGTACTTTTTCCTTGATGCTTTCTAAAATCTTAAATGAAAGATTTATCTTACACTAAAATAATATATCCTACATTATAAATAGAAAATAGCTATATAAATTGAAAGCCATGATTATTTTGTAGATGGAGTTGCAATGGAATTAAGTGTAGTGGAAACATGGGAATTTAATGTTATAGCGAACCCACGGAAACTCATCTTCTGAAAGAATCATTAATTTCTACTGTAGTTATTTAATATCATTAACTGCCAAAAGGATACAGCATTCACTCAGTTAACTTCTGACACTGCCCTTAAAGAAGCACCTTCGATTTAATTCAACAATCTTCTATACCTACATTTATTTAATTTGTTGTATACACACACACATGCACACATTCACACACACACACACTCACTCTCTTTCTCTCTCTCTATATATATATTGGGTAATTCTACTATACACCGTTGTATTAATACACCGATTTTTTTTACCGCGGTAACTTTTGTGTAAGGTAACTTTTGTAAGTTGGGCTGGGCTGCAATGGTTTGGACCTTCCAACACTCATTTGACATCCTTAGGCCCTATTTTGCTTGCATTCTCCTATTTTGCTTGCATTTACCTATTTTGCTTGTATTTACCTATTGCTTGCATTTAATCATTGTAAATCTTGTACGTATGTATAAATCAAAATCAATGTAAATGAAGTATGACAATAATATTTGTTAATTGTGAATTTATTATTGTTAATCCTGAATTTATTAATGCATAATATTACATGCATTTGCATCCAAATCTTAGCCATATATTGCTGCATCCAAATCTAAGCCATATATTCTTGGGATACAACTAAATCCATTGAAATCATGTTGTACGTATGTATAAATCAATCATGTTGTACGTATGTATAAATCGAAATCAATGTTTGAATTTATTAATACACAATCGTGAATTTATACGCATCAATTGCATCCTATGCATGCTAATTCATTGAAAATAGGAATTCATCTAATTCAATGCATCATTCCTTGCATTTGATTTTGCTTGTATTTACCTATTTCGCTAGCATTTACCTATTTCGCTTGCATTTGATTTAATTTGCTTGCATTTAATCATTGTAAATCAATCATGTTGTACGTATGTATAAATCGAAATCAATGTAAATGAAGTATCACAATAATATTTGTTAATCTTGAATTTATTAATACACAATCGTGAATTTATACGCATCCTATGCATGCTAATTCATTGAAAATAGGAATTAATCTAATTCAATGCATCATTCCTTGCATTTGATTTTGCTTGTATTTACCTATTTCGCTTGCATTTGATTTTGCTTGCATTTAATCATTGTAAATCAATCATGTTGTACGTATGTATAAATCGAAATCAATGTAAATGAACTATCACAATAATATTTGTTAATCCTGAATTTATTAATACGCAATCTTGAATTTATTAATACATAATATTACATGCATTTGCATCCAAATCTAAGCCATATATTGTTGCATCCAAATCTAAACCATATATTCTTGGGATACAACTAAATCCATTGAAATCCATATTCAAAATCTTAGTTATGATTTAACAGATTGAATTAATCCACGTTGCATACTATATTTAATGTAAGCCATACTATATACGCATCAATCGCATCATATTTCGCTTGCGTTTACCTTGCATATGATTTCGCTTGCGTTTACCTATTTCGCTTGCATTTACCTATATCGCTTGCATTTAATCATTGTAAATCAATCATGTTGTACGTATGTATAAATCGAAATCAATTTAAATGAAGTATCACAATAATATTTGTTAATCCTGAATTTATTAATACGCAATCCTGAATTTATTAATACATAATATTACATGCATTTGCATCCAAATATAATCCATATATTGTTGCATCCAAATCTAAGAAATATATATTCTTGGGATACAACTAAATCCATTGAAATCAATATTCAAAATCTTAATTATGATTTAACAGATTGGATACAACTATCCATTGAAATCAATATTCAAACTATTAATTTTTAATTATCAGATTGAATAGATTTAATTAATTCGTTGTTGCATACTATCAACGATATTTTTTAAACTAGGGTTAACGATTGCACGATTGAAAACCCTTTTCTTGGCTAGTGATAGTTCAAAAACCTCAATTTCTTGGAAAGTTTGCAAGCTGATTTCCGGCTTGTTAGTTATTGGAAGTAGGTCGATGTTGTAGTGTCGATGTTAGTTATTGGAAGTAGGTCGATGTACGTTGTTAGTTATTTGTGATTCAAATGCTTTTAATTTGGGATTGTAATGCAAATCCAAAATCCATAACCGTATCTTCCCAAAATTAATGCAATGGAATATGTGTCACGCCCCGTTTTCATTTTAATTAAAAATATATCAGAGTTACCTTTGGACGTGCAGAGAAAGAAGGGAAAATAAAAGAAGAGAGGAAGATGTATGCTTTTTAAGTTAAATAAAAGACATCCTTTAAAAGATTACGAAAAGATTATGTATACGACGTTTAAAACTAACATTCAAAATAAATCCGTAAAGGTAGCTTGAACATATAAATTCATTACAGTTTTTCCAAAACTGTAACGCCCCGAAATCTTTCAGTTAAAATATCAGAGTTTTTCATTTTTGGGCGTTAAGAGAGAAAGGGGAAAGAGGCGTACATGATATAAAATAGAAGAAAAAGGAGGGGACAAGAAGAGATACTCTTAAACCATCGGATACAACCGATAAAAGAGAGTTTAAAACATCACGCAGCGGAAAAACATCAGGATCTTTTACAAAGATGAGAAAATACAGTTAACATTTTACAAAACGTGGAACATCGTTTCAACATAGCTTTAAAGACAAAACCGGACAAAGGACACCGCCGATAGGGCACCCCTCTCTCTACGCGTCAAGATTCTCTTCTTCTCCTGTAGTGTGAGTACAGAATAAGGGGTGAGTGCGTTGAATACACTCGTGGGGAATAACATCCGCATCTTATAACAGTCAACAGTTATACAATACCAGGAATATAACACTCAACCACGTTGCCACAGTATAACATGATCACATATCATAACATATGACCACATCGTTTAGTATTTCTCAATCATACTTCAATAGGGAAAACTGTAAACAGTTACAGAGTTAGAAATTACCCCCACCTCGTTCGGTGGTTACCACGTGAACAACGAGTATCGGCGGATCAGATTTCCCAAGCGAGTACCAAAGGATCCGATATCACAACGCTCAACTCAATAAGTAGCCTACACAAGTTATGACGTTCCTTAGATCCCAAATAAAGTATAATTAAAGCTATAAACGTTCCCAGCGAAAGTACGATCGTTAACTATGCGGCGGATCGAGAGATCTAAAGATTGGAGTCCAAGAAATGAGAGGGTCAGATCTGCCCAATTGGCTGAGAAGATAGGAATTGAAATAAGGATCGCAACGCAAAAAGAATGAGCTCAATCGGAGTTCAAACGAGCTCAAACGGAGCATTTTAAGTTTAGGGGTAAAACGGTAATTTTGGTCAAAGGGTTGACTTTGACCGGGCCCACGACCCTCGGTCAATGACGTCTCGTCGGCGATGACTCGAAACGGATGAACAACGGAAAGAAAACGAGGTTCGGATCGAAAACACGGCGTCGGGTGCGCGTCGGCACCCGACGGGTGCGCATGGGCGCGCACGGTGCGCGCGGCTTCCCGACACCCGACGGCTGCCGAGTTTTCTCGGCAGCTGCTGCACCCGGCGCACACCTGGTCGAGTTTTCTCGGCCAGGACCTTCCCAGCTTTCCCGACGGTGGCCTGCTCGAGCAGGCTACTTCCCGGCGTCACCCGGCGCGGCGGCGCCGCCTCCAGCCGCCACCACCTACCTCGCCGGATACCTCGCACCGCCGGCTACCACCTCCGGCCGTCCATCGCCGGATTCCGGCATGAATAGTTCCCGGAAACTTCGCCGCAAAATCCTTCGAAGTCACATTTTTCGAAAAACCAAACCTTCACCAAAACTCCGGCCGGCGACTTCCCGTCACCGGCGACCACTCCCAGTACCTCCGCCGGCGACTCCCCGTCGCCGGCAACCCATTCCAGCCAAGCCCAACCACCAACCTAGCCTATACATACATGCATGCTTTAACACACACACACACATAACCATAGCTTGGCCGGCGGCCACCCGCCGCCGGCCACCACCACCAGCTCACTCTCTGAACTCCGACCGGCGACCCCAGTCGCCGGCAACCACCTCTCCAGCCCCCTACCCCAGCAGCTTCACTCACACACACACACACGTACAAAACAAACACACACACACATGCTCATCCTTGGCCGGCGGCCACCTGCCGCCGGCCACCACTCCGCCACCGTCGCCGGCGCATCACAGGCGCCGGCCTCCAAGTTCCACACGGCGGCGCCACCCGGCGCCGCCCCAACAGCATGCAAACACACTCACACACTATCACACCTACAAAAACACACACAAGCCCGATCCACATACATACACCACTGTTCCGGCCATGCGCCGCCACTCACGGCGGCGCCTCTACTCCGGTAGCTCCCCACCACTCTCCGGTGGCCTCGCTGGCCACTGTTCCGGCAAGAAAACGAGGAGAGAGAAAGAACTCAGAGGAGAGAGAAAGGGTGACGGGGTTAGGGTTTAGGGGCTGTTTTTCGCCGTTTTCCGGCGAACGAAAACTCGGATTTGAAATCCGAGACCTATCCTAGATTCGTCTCGTCGAGACGAACGTCGTGTGCGAAAATCGTCCGATTCCGACAACGTTGAATTTTCCGGCCACCGGCCGGCGGCGGCGCCGGCGGTGGCCCGCCGGAGACAGAATATTGGAAAGAAAGAGAGGAGAGAGAAGGACTTACTCGTTTTCGTCGCTTTCGGCTCGTTCGGAGAAACGGTGAAAAATGAATCGGAGGAGCCTCTATTTATAGAATTCAGAAAATTACTATTCATCGAAAATATCTCCGTCACTATTCATCAGTTGATTTTTTCAAAGTTACTATTCACGTAAATATCTTCCGATTTTCCGGATCTTCTGATTTTACCCTTTTTGTCGCCGTTCGAGCTACGGGTCTCCGATTGACCCCTAGTTCGTTTCTATCTTCTCGTCTTTCTAAGACACATCTTATGGTATGAAAATATTCTATATACCATGTCCAAGAAAATTATCCGTCTAAGTCCCGTGTTAAACACGTATCTGAAACGCACGTAATAAATTAAACAGTCAAAGTAAACGCGCATACCTATTAAGTCATACGTTAAATATTTAATTTAATCAATTATGCTCATTTTGATCCGGGGCGCTACATCCCTTACCCCTTAAAATAATTTCGTC
Organism: Scutellaria minor; assembly: GCA_954870855.1. Taxonomy (NCBI): domain Eukaryota; kingdom Viridiplantae; phylum Streptophyta; class Magnoliopsida; order Lamiales; family Lamiaceae; genus Scutellaria; species Scutellaria minor. Next base: position 10,759,507 of record OX940725.1, on the reverse strand, counting down.
CTCGAAATTGAGCGCGTACTTAAGAGACAACAAGACTGGCTACTTTGCCAGAACCTCATCCTCTCATTCCTGTGTCGCGTCGTCCTTTCCATTTCTCGTCAAGGAAATAACTCAGGCTTGTAAGTTCCTTGATTATCTGGCTAAGCTCAATGTTCAAAACTTTCGTCGATCCTGAGCTTTTTCCAATTCTTTCTCGATCCTTCCTGACGGAACCGTATTTCTGCTCTTTACTCTTCTCCTTCTTCATCTCCTAGTACTAATTGGTGATTCATCTGCGTCTTTTTCTTTTATCTGGTGATACCCAGACCTTAAGTCATTCTTCGAGAACACACTGGCTCCTCTTAATTTATCGAAGAAATCTTCAATTCAAGATAGTGTATACTTATTCTCTATGGTCCGCTTGTTCGACTCTCGGTAATCGACACACATCCGTAAGCTCCCATCTTTCTCCTTCATGAAGAGCACTGGAGCCCCCCCAAAGCGACACGCTTGGTCGATGGGACCTTTGTCCAATAGTTCTATTAGTTGGACCTTTAGTTCTTGCAACTCTTTCGGTGTTATCCAATAAGAAGCCTTTTGACACCGGTGCAGAGTCTGGAATGAGATTGATTCCAAAGGTCACTTGTCGATTCGGTGGAGGACCCGGTAAATCCTCTGGAAACATGTCCATGAATTCTTTTATCACCGGCACATTCCCAATAGAAGTCTATCATTGCTCAGGATTCACCATGTTGGCTAACCAAGCTTCGCAATTCTCTTTGCTAAGCATCTCGGTTGCCTTCATGACCAATGCAATCCTTAAGTCATCTTTAACTCGTGTTCCAGGGTCTGTGAACTCCGGTTTTCCCGATGGAATACTAACTTCCAGGGTTTTAGCGATTTCCTAATCGTTCTCATGCTTCAACAGATCCGGTACAACCATAGTACTATAGATGAAGAAATAAAACACAAAACACGAAGAGAAAAGGTAAACGCGGTTTCATCGAATAGCAAAAGACGATCTGGTATAATATATATCAGAGCAAAAGGTGGCAGCTCATACATCATATCCTAAAGATTACGTACCCCACTACAAGGTTTGAGCCACTACATCTATTTACATATATGGTACTTAATTGTTCATCATCAGTAAACTATTTTTCATACACTTCTGAACGAGTGAAGACGCATGTTCAGGTCTGGCCTGCTCCTGGTCTTGGCCTCGGGGCAGCAACTCCTAGTTTTCTGGGATTCCGGCAGTTGTATGCCATGTGGCCCGGCTCACCGCATTTAAAGCAGTTCCGGGTCCCTTGGAGGCATGGCCCCACGTGTATCTTCCCACACTTGGGACAGACATTCCCTGACTTAGGCGTAGGGAGTGGTGGAGTATTATTGGTTCGTGGGAACTTGCTTTGGTCGAAATCCTGACTGGGCCCGTCCCTCTTCCTTTTCTCTGTCATCACTTCCACTTTCTTAGGTGGTGCCATATCCAAGCATAGTCGGGAAGCGATTTCTTGAGCCCTTTCAATCACAGCGGCGTACGTCATCACACCTTGTCCCGCCAGGATGGAGCTGATCTCCGGACGAAGGCCCTTTTCGAAACGTCGGGCCCTTTTTGTGTCCGTGTCCACCAGGTGGGGCGTATATCGACTTAGCTGATTAAATCTTCTCTCGTACTCGCCCACAGTGGATGGCCCCTGGCAGAGTTGCAGAAACTCCGTTTCCTTTTGGTCGCGATAAGATTGGGGTATAAAGCTTTGCACGACCACCTCCTTGAAGGTCTCCCAGTTCATAGCGCCTATCTGTTCCAGGGTCATTGTTCGGACACGTGATTCCCACCAATAACTTGCCTCTTCAGTAAGTTGAAAAACGGCACAGGAAATCTTCTGTTCCTCTGTGCAAGTCAGGTGCCCGAACAAACGATCCAGAGCCCTAAGCCATTCTTCCGCTTCCGAGGGCTCTCATTTTCCATTGAAAATCGGCGGGTTGAATCGCCGAAACTGCTCGATCGCTCGATTGGTGTCGCTCTCTGCTGAGGCGACTGGTGCTGGTTGCAATGTCTCGAAATGTCGAGCTAGCCCCTTTAGAACTGACACCAAATCCCCCTCGGCGGTGTCCACACGCTCCGGAGGATTTTCTTCTGGCGGCTGATCATTCATCTGGGGTTGGTTGTCTCTAGGTGGTTGACGAGGATTTTCCTCTAGCGGCTGTTCGTTCATTGGTGGTTGGTTGTCTCCGGGTTGTTGATCTCGTCTTGGGCGGCCACGAGACATACTGTTCTAGTTTCAGAGTACAAAAATCTACCCCTTAGCATCTACCCCACGTAAACCAGCAATATACAAAAGCAACCACAGGATAAACAAGAAGTAGACAAATATGATTCAAATAACCATATAACATATGAACATTATTTCATAAATCAATTTTAACTTTAAGAGATCTCCTTCTCATTCGTTTATCATAACAGCACACAAGGATGCATTGTTCCTATAAAAATTCCTTCAGTTTAGAAGTGTATTTCCTGTTTTACCCCGTATCTTACAGGAGGGTATTTCTCATCTCACCCACAAAATGCATTGCACCTTTCAAAATTGCTTCGGCATGGGAGGGTATTTCCTGTCTTACCCTGTATCTTAAGTACAGAAGAGATTCCCCCTCTTACCCCATTTCTTTTAAATTACATAAGAGAATTTTCCCGTCTTACCCTGTACACTAAGTACAGGAGAAAATTCCCTTCTTACCCCGTTTCTTTTAAATTACAGGAGAGAATTTCCCGCCTTACCCTGTACACTAAGTACAGGAGAGAATTCCCTTCTTACCCGTTTCTTTTAAATTACAGGAGAGAATTTCCCGCCTTACCCTGTACACTAAGTACAGGAGAGAATTCCCTTCTTACCCCGTTTTTTTTAAATTACAGGAGAGAATTTCCCGCCTTACCCTGTACACTAAGTACAGGAGAGAGTTCTCGTCTTGCCCCGTTTCTTTTAAATTACAGGAGAGAATTTCCCGCCTTACCCTGTACACTAAGTACAGGAGAGAATTCCCTTCTTACCCCGTTTCTTTTAAATTACAGGAGAGAATTTCCCGCCTTACCCTGTACACTAAGTACAGGAGAGAGTTCTCGTCTTGCCCCGTTTCTTTTAAATTACAGGAGAGAATTTCCCGTCTTACCCTGTACACTAAGTACAGGAGAGAGTTCTCATCTTGCCCCGTTTCTTTTAAATTACAGGAGAGAATTTCCCGTCTTACCCTGTACACTAAGTACAGGAGAGAGTTCTCATCTTGCCCCGTTTCTTTTAATTACCGAAAGGTTTCTTTTTAAGAGATCTTTTTATCGTGAAACTTGTATTCTTAACACCCCTTCAAACCTAAATGGTTTATATATCGTACTACCCAGGTAACACATATCAGGTAAGCACTCATTCTATCAAGCCCTACGTTCAGGGAAAGTCACTTATAGAGAGAGGAGGGTGCCTATCTATTTCTTTTTGAAAACATCTCCACGTTTTAAAGATACATTTTAAAAACATACTTTTGAAATCATGTTTAAAACAAGCTTGAGCAAAGTCCTACAAAGGGTAGAACTAGGCTCTGATACCATCTGTAACGCCCCGAAATCTTTCAGTTAAAATATCAGAGTTTTTCATTTTTGGGCGTTAAGAGAGAAAGGGGAAAGAGGCGTACATGATATAAAATAGAAGAAAAAGGAGGGGACAAGAAGAGATACTCTTAAACCATCGGATACAACCGATAAAAGAGAGTTTAAAACATCACGCAGCGGAAAAACATCAGGATCTTTTACAAAGATGAGAAAATACAGTTAACATTTTACAAAACGTGGAACATCGTTTCAACATAGCTTTAAAGACAAAACCGGACAAAGGACACCGCCGATAGGGCACCCCTCTCTCTACGCGTCAAGATTCTCTTCTTCTCCTGTAGTGTGAGTACAGAATAAGGGGTGAGTGCGTTGAATACACTCGTGGGGAATAACATCCGCATCTTATAACAGTCAACAGTTATACAATACCAGGAATATAACACTCAACCACGTTGCCACAGTATAACATGATCACATATCATAACATATGACCACATCGTTTAGTATTTCTCAATCATACTTCAATAGGGAAAACTGTAAACAGTTACAGAGTTAGAAATTACCCCCACCTCGTTCGGTGGTTACCACGTGAACAACGAGTATCGGCGGATCAGATTTCCCAAGCGAGTACCAAAGGATCCGATATCACAACGCTCAACTCAATAAGTAGCCTACACAAGTTATGACGTTCCTTAGATCCCAAATAAAGTATAATTAAAGCTATAAACGTTCCCAGCGAAAGTACGATCGTTAACTATGCGGCGGATCGAGAGATCTAAAGATTGGAGTCCAAGAAATGAGAGGGTCAGATCTGCCCAATTGGCTGAGAAGATAGGAATTGAAATAAGGATCGCAACGCAAAAAGAATGAGCTCAATCGGAGTTCAAACGAGCTCAAACGGAGCATTTTAAGTTTAGGGGTAAAACGGTAATTTTGGTCAAAGGGTTGACTTTGACCGGGCCCACGACCCTCGGTCAATGACGTCTCGTCGGCGATGACTCGAAACGGATGAACAACGGAAAGAAAACGAGGTTCGGATCGAAAACACGGCGTCGGGTGCGCGTCGGCACCCGACGGGTGCGCATGGGCGCGCACGGTGCGCGCGGCTTCCCGACACCCGACGGCTGCCGAGTTTTCTCGGCAGCTGCTGCACCCGGCGCACACCTGGTCGAGTTTTCTCGGCCAGGACCTTCCCAGCTTTCCCGACGGTGGCCTGCTCGAGCAGGCTACTTCCCGGCGTCACCCGGCGCGGCGGCGCCGCCTCCAGCCGCCACCACCTACCTCGCCGGATACCTCGCACCGCCGGCTACCACCTCCGGCCGTCCATCGCCGGATTCCGGCATGAATAGTTCCCGGAAACTTCGCCGCAAAATCCTTCGAAGTCACATTTTTCGAAAAACCAAACCTTCACCAAAACTCCGGCCGGCGACTTCCCGTCACCGGCGACCACTCCCAGTACCTCCGCCGGCGACTCCCCGTCGCCGGCAACCCATTCCAGCCAAGCCCAACCACCAACCTAGCCTATACATACATGCATGCTTTAACACACACACACACATAACCATAGCTTGGCCGGCGGCCACCCGCCGCCGGCCACCACCACCAGCTCACTCTCTGAACTCCGACCGGCGACCCCAGTCGCCGGCAACCACCTCTCCAGCCCCCTACCCCAGCAGCTTCACTCACACACACACACACGTACAAAACAAACACACACACACATGCTCATCCTTGGCCGGCGGCCACCTGCCGCCGGCCACCACTCCGCCACCGTCGCCGGCGCATCACAGGCGCCGGCCTCCAAGTTCCACACGGCGGCGCCACCCGGCGCCGCCCCAACAGCATGCAAACACACTCACACACTATCACACCTACAAAAACACACACAAGCCCGATCCACATACATACACCACTGTTCCGGCCATGCGCCGCCACTCACGGCGGCGCCTCTACTCCGGTAGCTCCCCACCACTCTCCGGTGGCCTCGCTGGCCACTGTTCCGGCAAGAAAACGAGGAGAGAGAAAGAACTCAGAGGAGAGAGAAAGGGTGACGGGGTTAGGGTTTAGGGGCTGTTTTTCGCCGTTTTCCGGCGAACGAAAACTCGGATTTGAAATCCGAGACCTATCCTAGATTCGTCTCGTCGAGACGAACGTCGTGTGCGAAAATCGTCCGATTCCGACAACGTTGAATTTTCCGGCCACCGGCCGGCGGCGGCGCCGGCGGTGGCCCGCCGGAGACAGAATATTGGAAAGAAAGAGAGGAGAGAGAAGGACTTACTCGTTTTCGTCGCTTTCGGCTCGTTCGGAGAAACGGTGAAAAATGAATCGGAGGAGCCTCTATTTATAGAATTCAGAAAATTACTATTCATCGAAAATATCTCCGTCACTATTCATCAGTTGATTTTTTCAAAGTTACTATTCACGTAAATATCTTCCGATTTTCCGGATCTTCTGATTTTACCCTTTTTGTCGCCGTTCGAGCTACGGGTCTCCGATTGACCCCTAGTTCGTTTCTATCTTCTCGTCTTTCTAAGACACATCTTATGGTATGAAAATATTCTATATACCATGTCCAAGAAAATTATCCGTCTAAGTCCCGTGTTAAACACGTATCTGAAACGCACGTAATAAATTAAACAGTCAAAGTAAACGCGCATACCTATTAAGTCATACGTTAAATATTTAATTTAATCAATTATGCTCATTTTGATCCGGGGCGCTACAAAAACATCGGCTCATTGCCGGAAGGAAGCAGTTTAAACTAACAGCGGAAATTAAACAGGATCCAACACGAATTACAACAGTTTTACAAAACGTATTACAAAAGTTTAGAAACTTGGTTCGAAGTTCAAAATACATGAAGACAGCAGAAAATAGGATACGGCACCCCTCTCGCAGCATATCTTAATTTTCATTGTTCCCTGTAGGGTGAGTACAGATAGGGGTGAGTGCCTTTGAATACACTCGTGGGAGTAGTTTCCATTTTCAAGATTATTAATAGAATAAGTATACAAGCGATAAATAACACATCACGTAATTCACAGCACTTAAGAATGCATTGCACACATAAACTCTTCGGTGCGGGTAATCCCCATCTTAGCCGGATACGATGTCTATATCGTTAGTATATTTTACGGCTCACTACACCCTCAGTGAGTTTTGTTACGGACCGTGGGTCCCTCCGTGATGAGGGTGGACTTTTTGTCCACGTATAACATTAACCATAACATGATGATCACATAATATTACAACACATAATCCCAAGGCACATATATCCAAACAGTTCATAGCATGCAATTACAGACAGGCTAGCATTGGAAACGTATTAACATATCATAGCATATAAAACATAATTAAAAATAGAAACATAAAACCGTTAAATTCAGAAGTTACCCCCACCTGACTGGTGGTGTTTGACTTCGTGTAAAGTAAGCTCTCAAATAAATAAGCACGCCCCTACTCGCGATAGCCTACAACAAGCAAAAGTGACTTGTTAGCTTCGTTTTAAAAGCATTTCGCTTTATTAAATTAAGTACTCTCCCGGAAAGAAAAACGATGATCGAAAGGAAAGCGATTCAAAAAGGCTTGAACTTGATCTTGTATCGAAGAGGGTTTGATTACGGTTCTATAGGCGAAAGAATGGACTTAAACGGATGAGAAACGAGTGAAAACGGTGCGTTTTAGGGTCTAGAGGCAGTTTCGTAATTTCTGGCTAGGGTTGACTTTGACCTGGAGTGAAAAAGTAATTATGGAGAAGTTCTGGGGTCAAAGTAGGATTTCTGGAAATTCTGGGGTCAAAAGAAATATCCAGAAGTCTTGGGGGTGAAAGTGATAAGGTTGGAAAGTTTTGGGGGTGGAATTGGGATTTCCAGAAGTTCGAGGACTAAACTGGAAGGAGGAAGAGTTGGGGGACTAAAGTGAAAAATCTCGGATTTTGCAGAGGGGTCCCTGGGGTTTTGAAAATTGCAAAGGGACCCTTCCCCTTCCAAACCTCCCCCCCCGCCTGCAAACCGTCATCGCCGCCCCTTCGAAGCTCCGCCGGCGGCACCACGCCGCCGGCCACCACCCATCACCACCACCACACGTCGGTGCTCCTCGCGCCGGCCACCTCAGCACACGGCGGTGCTGGAAGCGCCGCCCCAAGACACACGTACAGAAGACGCAACACACACACACACCAAACACTTCGCCGGCGAGCATCGCCGGCGACACCAAGCACGACGCCGTCCCCACGGCAGCGCCCCCAACCACCACGCACACACACACCTCCGGCGACAACATGCAGCGGCGAGGAGGAGAGATCGGGGAGAGAGAGAGAGAGTTTGCGTGAGAGAGAGAGAGAGAGAGATGGAAAGCAGCGATCTTCAGGCGACGATTGCCGGAGATCCAGCCGACCGATCATCGATCCGAGGCCGGATTCGTGAAGAGCTCGATGAGAGCTTTGAATGCATGTGTAGATCGGCTCGATCAGAGAAGAGACGGAGGAGATCGAAGAGAGAGAAAGAGGGGTGGAGGGAGAGGGTTTCGCCGGCTGTTTTTGGCCGATTCGCGGCGGCTCCAGCGGAGGAGGGGAAATCCGAGCCCGGAAATGGAACGGGCTCGGCGAGGGCTTCGATTTGATGTGTGGTTCAAACAAAATGGGAAGGGGATGCGGCGGCGCCGGTGGTGGCGCCGCCTCCGGCACGGCGGCGACGCGGCGGCGCTCCGGCCGCCGGCCGCCGGAAAAACAGGGGAAGAGGGAGAGAGAGTAAGTCCAATTTTTTTACCTTAGTGTGAAATTAGCCCAAGTGTGGTAAATCCTCTCAACCTTAGGTGTTTTATCAACTTTGTCCAATTTTAAAATGGGCCTATCTTGGCCCTCGTAACTCCGATCGGCCCGATTCTCATTTCTTATGCTTCGTCTCTCGATCACGATCATTCTCATGACATAAGTTATGCATTTTCATTTCCTTTATGTTTTCGATTAAATTACACAAGTTCTCCGAATCAATTACGTTTTTGATAAATTAAATCGTGAAATTATACGATTATTATAAGCAACATACGATAAATTATTTCGCGCATTAAATCGATTAATCTGATACGCACAAAAATTAAATCACATACTTAAAGTTGAATTATTTAAATCATCAAATTATGCGTCGTTTTTCTTAGGCGTTACATCCCTACCCCCTTAAAAGAAATTTCGTCCTCGAAATTCCATAAGCGTACCTAAAAACGGCAAGTCAGGATACTTCGCTAGGATCTCATCTTCTCGCTCCCATGTCGCTTCTTCTTTCCCATGTCGGCTCCATTGGACTTTCACTAGGGCCATCTCCCGATTCCGGAGCTGTCGAGTCTTTCTGTCTAGAATGGCCATTGGGACTTCCTCGTACGTTAGATCTTTCTCGATCTCGATGCCCTTCTGATCGATGACGTGGCTTGGGTCAAAGATGTACTTCCGCAGCATGGATACGTGGAAGACGTCGTGTACACCGGCGAAGTCTGGCGGCAAAGCTAACCGGTATGCAACGGCTCCGACTCGATCTAAGATTTCAAACGGCCCCACATACCTCGGCTTCAGCTTTCCCCTTTTTCCGAAACGGTGAACTCCTTTAGTAGGCGACACTTTTAGAAAAACTTTATCTCCCACATCGAACTTTAGCTCTCTGCGTCTTTTGTCTGCATAAGATTTCTGTCTATCCTGCGCCACCTTGATCCTTTCCCGAATCTTTCTTATCACTCCGACTGCCTGCTCGACCAGATCTGGTCCCAAAACATTCTTCTCGCCTACCTCATCCCAATATAAGGGCGAATGACACTTTCTCCCATACAGGGCCTCGTATGGCGCCATCCCGATCGTTGATTGGTAGCTGTTGTTGTAAGCAAACTCCACCAAACATATATGATCCTCCCAGCTCCCATGAAGATCTAAGACGCATGCTCTCAGCATATCTTCCAAAATCTGGATCGTCCTCTCTGATTGTCCGTCTGTCTGAGGGTGGAAGGCAGTGCTGAACGCTAGTTTGGTTCCTAGCTCTTTTTGTAGGCTCTGCCAGAATCTGGAGGTGAAGCGCGGGTCTCTGTCCGATACGATGGATACTGGCACGCCATGCAATCTGACAATCTCTTCTAGATAGATCCGAGCCAACTTGTCTAGACTGTAGTTCATCTTGATCGGCAAGAAGTGCGCTGATTTAGTCAATCTGTCCACGACTACCCATACTGCATGATTTCCTCGTTTAGTTCTCGGCAATCCCACGACGAAGTCCATGACAACATGCTCCCACTTCCACTCCGGTATCTCTAACGGTGTCAGCATCCCGGCAGGTCGCTGGTGTTCGGCTTTTACTTGTTGGCAGGTCAGGCATCTTTTGACAAAAAGACCGATGTTCCATTTCATGTTTCTCCACCAAAAGCTCGTTCTCAGGTCTCTATACATCTTTGTTCCACCAGGATGAGCAGATAGAGGCGAGCAGTGAGCTTCCTCTAGAATCTCCTTTCTTAGGTCTTCATTTTTGGGTACGCACAACCTTCCTCTGAAAAGTAAAGCGTCATCTGTTGACAAGATGAACCCCTCAGCTTTTCCTTTTTCCAAATGAGTCTTCATCTTCATCAGGAACTTATCTTTTCTTTGCGCCTCGATAATGCGCTCTCGAAGAGTGGGCTTCACGAAACATGCTGCGACTAGGGCTTTAATGTTACTTGGGAGCATTATTACTTCCAGGCTCAGCTTCGACATCTCTCTTACTAGCTGGTCCTGCTCTGTGATCATGGCCGTCATGATTCCCTTTCCCTTTCTGCTCAGTGCGTCGGTAACCACGTTCGTCTTCCCTGGGTGATAGTGTATCGTGCAATCGTAATCCTTTACCAGCTCTAGACACCTCATCTGCCTCATGTTGAGTTCCTTTTGTTCGAAGAAGTACTTCAGACTTTTGTGATCAGTGTAGATCTCGCACCTTCCACCGTAGAGATAGTGTCTCCATATTTTGAGCGCGTGTACTACTGCGGCCAGCTCCAGATCATGTGTTGGGTAATTCTGCTCATGAGTTTTCAACTGTCTCGATGCGTAAGCTATGACCTTCCCTTGCTGCATCAAAACGCACCCTAAACCCAGCTTGGATGCGTCGGTGTAGATCACGAACTCTTTTGTTACATCCGACACTGTAAGAACGGGGGCCTCTGTCAACCTCTTCTTTAGCTCCAGGAAGCTTCGATTGCACTGTTCTGTCCATTGAAACTTCACATCTTTCCTGGTCAAACGGGTCATGGGAGTGGCTATCTTCGAGAACCCTTCAATAAACCTTCTGTAATAACCAGCTAATCCAAGGAAACTTCGGACTTCATTGACGTTCGTTGGGGCCTTCCAATTGCTGACGGCCTCCACCTTGGCAGGGTCTACTTCGATCCCTTTTGATGATACTATGTGTCCGAGGAATGCTACCTTGTCAAGCCAGAACTCGCACTTCTTAAATTTCGCATAGAACTTCTCCTTCCGCAAAGTCTCCAACGCGATTCGTAGGTGTTGCTCGTGGCATGTCTTATCACTTGAATAAATCAAGATGTCATCGATAAAAACTATGACGAAACTGTCGAGATACGGGTGGAAGACTCGATTCATCAGATCCATGAAAACTGCTGGTGCGTTGCTGAGTCCAAACGACATAACCACAAACTCATAGTGGCCATATCTTGTCCGAAAAGCTGTTTTTGGTATGTCTGCATCCTTGACCTTTACCTGGTGATATCCGGATCTCAAGTCAATCTTTGAAAACACGCTTGCTCCTCTTAATTGGTCAAACAGATCTTCGATCCGAGGTAACGGGTACTTGTTCTTGATGGTCCTCTTGTTTAGCTCCCGATAATCGATGCACATTCGAAAACTTCCGTCTTTCTTCTTCACGAAGAGTACTGGAGCTCCCCAAGGCGATACACTTGGCCGAATAAATCCCTTGTCTAGAAGTTCTTGAAGTTGGATCTTCAACTCTTGCAGTTCCTTTGGTGCCATCCGATACGGTGCTTTCGATATAGGTGCGGATCCTGGGACGAGATCAATCTCAAAAGTGATTTGCCGATCCGGCGGCGGACCAGGTAGGTCTTCCGGGAATACATCCACGAACTCTTTCACAATTGGTACTTGCTCAATAGGGTTTGGCTCTCGCTCGGAATTCACCATGTTTACCAGCCAGACCTGACAGTCTCCCTTACCGAGCATTTTGGTCGCCTTCATAGCTGATATGATCCTCGGATTAACTCCAACACGCGTCCCATGAAAAATGAACTCATTCCTTCCTGGAATCTGGAAGGTGATCCTGCGGGCGTTGCAGTCGATTATAGCATGGTTTTCCTGGAGCCAATCCATTCCCAAAATGACGTCGAAATCCTTCATGTCCAACACATGCAAATCTGCCAACAGGGTTCTATCTTCGAACGTGACCCTCAAGCCCTGACAGAGGTGTTTTGTTCTTACTGTCTCTCCCGATGGAATGCTAACATCTAGGGTTTCAGCAACTACCCTACCGTCCTCAAGTTTCAACATATCACAGAATCCAGCAGAGACGAAAGAATGGGTTGCCCCGGTATCAAACAGGACGAGAGCAAGAATATCAGATACTGTCAACATACCTGTCATGGTTTCAGAACCTTCTGCAGCTTGCGAGCGTGTGAGGGCAAAGGCTCGTGCTTGACCCGCTCCTGGCCTTGGTCGTGGGGCGACAGCTCCCGGTCTTCGGGACTTCGGACAGTGGATGGCTATGTGGCCTGGCTCCCCGCACCGGAAACAGTTGCGGGTCCCCTGAAGGCAGGGTCCCATGTGCGTCTTCCCACATTTGGCGCAGGAGGTCCCGGGTCCTGGTGTTGGGAGGAGCGGAGCGTTGGTGGGTCGCTGGGTCTTGTTCTGGTTGAAGTTTCTGCTGGGTCCATTCCATTTCCTTTTTCCTGCTGCCATTTCTATCCTCTTTGGCGGCACCACATCCAGCCGCAGTCGTGAAGCGATTTCTTGTACCCTCTCAACGACTGCTCCACAGGTCACTATACCCTGTCCTGCCAGTATCGAGCTGATCTCCGGTCGCAGGCCCCTCTCGAAACGTCGGGCCCTCTTAGCATCAGTATCCACCAAGTGAGGGGCATGTCGGCTGAGCTGGTTGAACTTCCTCTCGTACTCGCCCACAGTGGAGGGCCCTTGGCGAAGGTGCAGAAACTCCGTCTCCTTCCTATCTCGGTAGGATTGGGACACGTAGCTGTGCATGACAACTTCCTTGAAAGCCTCCCAGTTCAGGGCGCCTATTTGTTCCAAAGTCATTGTCCGTACGCGGGATTCCCACCAGTGGCTTGCCTCGTCCGTCAGTTGGAAAATGGCGCATGAAATCTTTTGGTCTTCCGTGATGGTGAGGTGCCCGAACAGGCGGTCCAAAGTTCTTAACCACTCCTCTGCTTCGGAGGGCTCTCCTTTCCCATTGAAGGTGGGCGGATTGAACCGCCGAAACTGTTCGATCACGAGGTTCGTGTCATTCCTTGTTGAAGTCGCCGGTGTTGGCTGTGGTGTTTCAAAGTGTCGGGCCAGCCCTCGTAGAACTGACACCAGATTTCCCATTGTGGTGTCCGCATCTTGATCCGGCGGGTTTCCTTCTGGCGGCGGGTTTCCCACCGGAGGTTGGTTGTCTCTGGGCGCTTGGTCCTTTCTTGGGCGGCCACGAGGCGGCATATCGTTCTGACAAGAACACGATCTACTCGTTAAAACAAATACTACAAAGATCTTAAAACAAAGATTCGCGTCGAACAACGAGTACACGAGAAAAAGAGGGAGAAAAGACTAAAACGCATCATAGAGAAAGAAGGGGAAAAAGGAGGTGATAACATAGATCATAACATCCAAAAGGTCACCAACAACAACAGAACACAGCAAAATCTAACAATACATCATACAAACACATCATGTCCACTGCCCTACTGGCCCCCCATAAACCCAAAATAAACATCAAACAACAGCTAAACAACTATGGCCGCGGCCCCAGCGGCTGGTGGTGGAGGAGGTGATGGTCCTCGCTGTCGGCGGCGTGGAGGCTCCGGGTCCTCCTCCGGATCCTCCTCCTCTGAATCTCCCTCGCTGCTCGAGGGGTCAAAGGGTCTCCGCTCAGGTAGTGTAGGCTGTCCCTCTCGCACCCACGCGTCCAAGAGGATACCTATGTAGCGCACGAATGATATAATCGGCTCTCCAGTGAAAATCGAGTACACCACCTCATCTCGATATGTCTGACGAGCGATGGGTGTCCAGCGACCAGGCATCGTCCCCATCGTATGCTGACAAGCCTCATCATCAGACACGGCACCGTCCGTCCTCCTCCAAGCAACCAGTAATCGGGTCATGTATCCCCCGGCCGACTCTCCCACTCCGTGTCGGGTCACAAAGAAGTTCCGGGCCCAGTTCACCGGAATCCTCCCTCCGGTGTTCTTCCTCGCCGTAAGATGTGTCCTCGCCATCTGTATCGATCAAGATCATAACTACCCAGACTACCCCACATATCCACAGATACAACAACAGCAAAACAAATAAACGAGAAATAAAGCGGCGAGAAACAAATACACAAGAGGAAGATAGATAAAATACAAATGTAAGCGATAAACACTCATTTATTATTAAGTTTCATGATTAGGGGGTGAAACGCACGGGGAGAGGTGCTTATCCTTTATAAAAGAGGTTTTCATATTAATACACGTTCGAAAAAGAAAACAAACTTAAGTAGGATCCTACAAAGGGTAGGACCTTGCTCTGATACCATATCTGTCACGCCCCGTTTTCATTTTAATTAAAAATATATCAGAGTTACCTTTGGGCGTGCAGAGAAAGAAGGGAAAATAAAAGAAGAGAGGAAGATGTATGCTTTTTAAGTTAAATAAAAGACATCCTTTAAAAGATTACGAAAAGATTATGTATACGACGTTTAAAACTAACATTCAAAATAAATCCGTAAAGGTAGCTTGAACATATAAATTCATTACAGTTTTTCCAAAACATCGGCTCATTGCCGGAAGGAAGCAGTTTAAACTAACAGCGGAAATTAAACAGGATCCAACACGAATTACAACAGTTTTACAAAACGTATTACAAAAGTTTAGAAACTTGGTTTGAAGTTCAAAATACATGAAGACAGCAGAAAACAGGATACGGCACCCCTCTCGCAGCATATCTTAATTTTCATTGTTCCCTGTAGGGTGAGTACAGATAGGGGTGAGTGCCTTTGAATACACTCGTGGGAGTAGTTTCCGTTTTCAAGATTATTAACAGAATAAGTATACAAGCGATAAATAACACATCACGTAATTCACAGCACTTAAGAATGCATTGCACACATAAACTCTTCGGTGCGGGTAATCCCCGTCTTAGCCGGATACGATGTCTATATCGTTAGTATATTTTACGGCTCACTACACCCTCCGTGAGTTTTGTTACGGACCGTGGGTCCCTCCGTGATGAGGGTGGACTTTTTGTCCACGTATAACATTAACCATAACATGATGATCACATAATATCACAGCACATAATCCCAAGGCACATATATCCAAACAGTTCATAGCATGCAATTACAGACAGGCTAGCATTGGAAACGTATTAACATATCATAGCATATAAAACATAATTAAAAATAGAAACATAAAACCGTTAAATTCAGAAGTTACCCCCACCTGACTGGTGGTGTTTGACTTTGTGTAAAGTAAGCTCTCAAATAAATAAGCACGCCCCTACTCGCGATAGCCTACAACAAGCAAAAGTGACTTGTTAGCTTCGTTTTAAAAGCATTTCGCTTTATTAAATTAAGTACTCTCCCGGAAAGAAAAACGATGATCGAAAGGAAAGCGATTCAAAAAGGCTTGAACTTGATCTTGTATTGAAGAGGGTTTGATTACGGTTCTATAGGCGAAAGAATGGACTTAAACAGACGAGAAATGAGTGAAAACGGTGCGTTTTAGGGTCTAGGGGCAGTTTTGTAATTTCTGGCTATGGTTGACTTTGACCTGGAGTGAAAAAGTAATTATGGAGAAGTTCTGGGGTCAAAGTAGGATTTCTGGAAATTTTGGGGTCAAAAGAAATATCCAGAAGTCTTGGGGGTGAAAGTGATAAGGTTGGAAAGTTTTGGGGGTGGAATTGGGATTTCCAGAAGTTCGAGGACTAAACTGGAAGGAGGAAGAGTTGGGGGACTAAAGTGAAAAATCCCGGATTTTGCAGAGGGGTCCCTGGGGTTTTGAAAATTGTAAAGGGACCCCTCCCCTTCCAAACTTCCCCCCCCGCCTGCAAACCGCCATCGCCGCCCCTTCGAAGCTCCGCCGGCGGCACCACGCTGCCGGCCACCACCCATCACCACCACCACACGCCGGCGCTCCTCGCGCCGGCCACCTCAGCACACGGTGGTGCTGGAAGCGCCGCCCCAAGACACACGCACAGAAGACGCAACACACACACACACCAAACACTTCGCCGGCGAGCATCGCCGGCGACACCAAGCACGACGCCGCCCCCACGGCAGCGCCCCCAACCACCACGCACACACACACCTCCGGCGACAACATGCAGCGGCGAGGAGGAGAGATCGGGGAGAGAGAGAGAGAGTTTGCGCGAGAGAGAGAGAGAGAGATGGAAATCAGCGATCTTCAGGCGGCGATTGCCGGAGATCCAGCCGACCGATCATCGATCCGAGGTCAGATTCGTGAAGAGCTCGATGAGAGCTTTGAATGCATGTGTAGATCGGCTCGATCAGAGAAGAGACGGAGGAGATCGAAGAGAGAGAAGGAGGGGTGGAGGGAGAGGGTTTCGCCGGCTGTTTTTGGCCGATTCGCGGCGGCTCCAGCGGAGGAGGGGAAATCCGAGCCCGGAAATGGAACGGGCTCGGCGAGGGCTTCGATTTGATGTGTGGTTCAAACAAAACGGGAAGGGGATGCGGCGGCGCCGGTGGTGGCGCCGCCTCCGGCACGGCGGCGACGCGGCGGCGCTCCGGCCGCCGGCCGCCGGAAAAACAGGGGAAGAGGGAGAGAGAGTAAATCCAATTTTTTTACCTTAGTGTGAAATTAGCCCAAGTGTGGTAAATCCTCTCAACCTTAGGTGTTTTATCAACTTTGTCCAATTTTAAAATGGGCCTATCTTGGCCCTCGTAACTCCGATCGGCCCGATTCTCATTTCATATGCTTCGTCTCTCGATCACGATCATTCTCATGACATAAGTTATGCATTTTCATTTCCTTTATGTTTTCGATTAAATTACACAAGTTCTCCGAATCAATTACGTTTTTGATAAATTAAATCGTGAAATTATACGATTATTATAAGCAACATAAGATAAATTATTTCGCGCATTAAATCGATTAATCTGATACGCACAAAAATTAAATCACATACTTAAAGTTGAATTATTTAAATCATCAAATTATGCGTCGTTTTTCTTAGGCGTTACAATATGGTATGTAATTTTTCATTTAATTGAGATTCTAATCCAAAACCAAAATCCATATCCATATCTTCCCAAAATTAATGCAACGGTAATATTAGATATCGCTCATTTGATATGCTCCAATTATTACATTCACGCCCTTTGATATTTTGCCAACTATAACTCAATATCTTACAATCATACACCCCGCATATTAAACCTTCATCCCAATCTATGTTATATCATCCATATCAAACTAAAAAGTCAATTTCTCTCGACGAAGAGGAGCAGCGCCAGGAATAAGCGAGAAATGATAGTTCGAGCGGATTACACTGCCGACCACGTAAGTAGAAATAGTCGATTCTCACGAAACTAAATATTGCAATCATCATCATCTTCTACGAAGTATTTTTTGGTTGGTTCTAAGTTTAATGTTAAAGCCGTGAACTGTTGTTTAAGAATGTGCTTGAATTTTTTTCTCATGTAATTTTCTAAATTGAATTTGTTTACGCGCGTGATTAATATCTTTTGTCAAGTAAATTTTAACATTGAATTTGTTTTCATTAAAGAAATTACATCGAATTCATTATGATTTCGTGTTCCCCGACTGAACAGTTACGCCACATTGACATTATTTTTTAGTATCATCAGTACTAGTTTATTGTTGTATACCCATTAGAATTCCTACACATTAATTATTCTCATTTATTTTATAGATTCCCGTTGCATCGACGAAGTGAACCATGACAAGTAAGATGCTCACATCCTTTGTCTTGAAATTTTTTTGAATTGTGAAAGCTTAATTTCAATCCACATTTAATTGCAAGCTACGCGTAATATGTAATCGACCTTAAACGTGTTATAAATATGTGAAATTTATACTACGTGAGCTTGATTGTGAAACCTTGTTGTTTATAAATATATAAGAAGATGTGAACATGTCATAACTCTATATTCTTGTTCAGTTGAGATCCCAATTGAATCAGTGTCAATAGAAATCCCAATTCAATCAATGTCACAAATGGATGGAGGTTTCAAACAGTTCACCGGTTCCAATGCCTTTGCCCTAGCCTGTAGTGAACGTTCAATCTCTAGTGGAAATGTTAACGAGGATAGATCCGTTGATGATGATAACGGTGATTCTGAATCATTTTTGACACAACCCTCACTTGCCACTGTTTCGTGTATAGCTAAATTATGCAAGGACTTGGGAATGCCCGAGGGTGATTTGAAATACTTGGTGCCTGCCGAAACTCAAAGGTTGATGCATCCACCAGAGGGTCATATCACCTCATACGTCGAGTTCTTTAGGAGTGGACTAACTTTTCCCATTAACCCTTTACTTCTGGAGATATGCTCCAGCTCTGGTATTTGCATTAGCCAGTTGGTACCAAATGCAATACTGCTTTTCAACGCATTCTGTGATGTTTTAGGATCACGAAAATTGCCTGTGAGTGTTGACAGCTTCCACGCTCTATTCTCTGTCTCCCGTATCAGGGGTAGTTCCTTTTTTTGTTTTGCTCAACGCAAAAATTTTAAATTCCTGACCAATGTACCCCGGAACCCTCCGAATTGGAGAAGATATTTTTTTTTATTAAACAAGGTTCGGCTTCCAACCGATGGTCTGAATCCCTACTCCCTATTCACCTTACCAAACCCCGACGTGACATTCAACTTCTTTGTCGGAAGCATAAACTGTTTGATTTTATAATAGATCCTAAGAGGCCAGGTCACACATACCATCAATCAAAATCCACGACAACATTCGAACCACCCCGCCTTCAGAGTAAGAATGATTTGTTTGTCATATCCCACTCTGCAGACGTAACAATAATATAAAATTATTTTGTTTTGGCTAATTGCAGATGGTGTCACATTTGAAGAGGTCCGTGCATTGAGGGATAACCTTCGTGTTCAAAAGCACGCCGAGCTAACCGACAAAGTAGATGATGGCTCCCGAGCTGAGGAAGTGAATATTCCATCCAGTATTGAAGATGGAGACGATGCAATTGAGAATTTTATTGAGAATACACCACATCTATCCGATGAGCATAACACGTTTACGTCTCATGAGATGTTACCTTTGAAAAGACCACATCACACCATCGAGTCCGACCAACCTGGTGGATCAGGTGGGTTCAACGAGTACGGCATGTTCTCATATTGGGATGACGATGTTAGTGGCCTGGCATGGATGAACACAAGACAATTCATTCTGAACCATACCGATCTCAATGGTATCAGGTCCATCTCTGACCGCGATCTATCTCAAAAGTCCGCGACTAATTGTGTCCAGGTATTCACTTAAATAATAATGTGGATTGTTTATTTTCTTTTTTTGTATAGTGATTAAAGCCTTAATCAAGCTCACACTCGCACACTCAGAACTCACCAAACACAGCTAAACAATTCGCAGAACTTGAGCTGAAAGAAAAACGAACAAGAAAATGAAAAACTGATCAACACACAGAAATTTAACATGGTTTGACTCGTTTAGCACTTGAGACTACATCCACGACAGAGAACGCAATCAATATATTCAGAGTTTAACGAAGAATTACAAGGAAATAGCTAACTCACGCAGTTTAGGGTTTTCTATGTATGAACATGAAGAACCCTAATCCTATATCTTACGATTTACACTATATCTCTCTCTGAAACTAAAGTGAAATGTGCATGCTTATATAGAGATCAAAACCCCTCTGTCAATTGAGCCAAACCGCAACTGAATCTGTTCAACTTTATCCGATTATAACTGATCTTGTGCCAAAACCCTAGATGAACCCTAGTTTCTGTTTTGCATACATTAACTGATTTTATCCTTCAATTAACTGATCCAATCTTGTTATATCAGCTTTAGTTACTTCTCAACTGATCCATGAGATGATTTCCACGTCAGCATTTTGATTTTCTTTAATTTCAATTTTCATTTTGGTATGACTCTGAAATCCTTATTGATTTTATCTGTCTGTAGCTCCTACATTACAATTCGGTGATGGATGAGAGACTTCAACAGTATCGAGCTTTTGTTGACGAAGCTAAGCGTGAAGTCGATGAAAAGAATGTTCAGATGAAACTGATGGATGATACTATTCGGAAGTTAGAACAGACAAAACAAGAGCTGTCTACACAAGTTGATGTACTTTCAGTCAAGTATTCCAAGGAATGCTCAAGTGGAGATTCGTTCCTAAAGAGCGATAAAGGTCGGGCAATCATTGAAACAACAAGGGTGTCCGCAGTTGAGGAATTTCGTAAGTCGGAAGAGTTTCATATGGAGTGCAGGGCGTGCGCCGTTAAATTATGGGATGATATAGTTGTGGATTGTCAGATGGTGCTTCGCGAGTCTGGCCGCATCTCGGAGGATGTAATTAAAATTTTAGACACTTGCTTAATGAAAAAACCGTAGCTGCGTTTGTTTTCTTCCGTTTTTCTGACCTATTTAAGTTCGAGTTCAAACATGTTTGTTTTGTTGGTGATTTCATTGCTATATGTGCTATTGTTGAATTGTTAACATCCACGCGTGACCCTGTTTTTTAATACCAGACCTAATCGAATTGGTTGTTGCGCTTTGTGACACCTGTTAGATCATGATCAACGCTAACTTTATGATTAGTTTCAATGATCGAGTTGGCCGTGTTTTAGTGAACGAAGGCATGCACATTTTATTATTATTTCTACCACAAGAAAATATCGTCATCATCCATACCTGCATGTTGTTCTTCATTGTGTTCTTCTGCTAATTTCTCCGCCTCCGATCTTGCTTTCGTGCAACTGGACCTGTTGTGTCCAGTTCTTCTACATTTGCCACAGCGCCTCTTACGCTTGCTGGTGCTTGTATTCGGCTGTGATGATCCCTTTGTTCTCACAACATCTGGATCCCTAATAACGCTATTGTGGTTTGCTCCGACTTTGCTTTGTTTGTTTTCACCACTTCTTTGTTTTCTTGTTTCCTGAGCAAGTAACGTAGCTATTGTGTCCTCAATCTCCTTCATTGCAATATTATAAAGTTCCTCGCTCTCGGATGCAACGTGGCAAAGTTGGTATATCCTGGAATTCAATGAGCCGAATCTCATGTCCTTCAATTGTTGAGTCGATATCGTGTGCTTCGTTGATGCATCTATCAGCTTCAAACTAGTCTCTTTAGCCCACCTTGTTTTGAGCATGACCTCGGGAATTGTCTTCCAATTCAATGCTTTCATGGCACAGAACATATGCTTACACGGCCACCACTGAGAATCAAACATTCCACATGTACAAGATAGAAGTTTATCCGAACTACGTATACTTACCCTTATCGTCCTGCCTGATTCGTCCCCGTATTTGGCAAGAACCACTTCCATGTCCGTGTCCTCATTCTTCATACTTAGTGGAATGAACCTGGACTCCTTATTGATCTCATCACGTACCTGTAAGGTGATTTGAACTTTGTTTGTCAAAAATCTTAATATGATATGAGCAAGAATGATAATACAGAGTACTTGATTCAATACATCACTAACCTTTCTGAAAACAGGTCTACTGTAAAATTGTGCTGCTGTTTTTTCCAGCATCTCCAGATGTGTTAGCAATTATGGAATGGATTGGTCGTTGACAAAGTCATGACGTATCTCAGTTTGCCTGAGTCTGCTCACTGCCCTGTGGAATTGCTTTACAAATTTGTACAATGTTAGGTCGTTATTTACAAAATGATTCATATACGCATGCGTGCTCTCACACATCGAGGTCGTTGACATCCCAGCAAAGAATACACCTTTGAAGAATGTTGCTTCCCACTTTTCCTTCCTTTCATACATCTTCTTTATCCAAACATTCTTTGTAACCCTGTGTTTATCTGTGAATGAAAACCATCGTTCATCGAATTCATCCTCAGTGTATTCATTGAGCATGATCTTTCTAAAATCACGGAGGAAGTCCTCATCGGAAGACACCGCTCTCGCATTCCGCATCAAGTGCCAACTACACAGTCTGTGTCTTGCTTGTGGCATGACACAGCTTAATGCATTTTGGATGGCCCTGTCACCATCTGTGAGAACAGATATCGGTTGTCGTCCACCCATTGAATGCCTAAATGCCTGAAACACCCATGTGTATGCATCGGTGGTCTCCTCTGATATCAATGCACACCCAAATACCACTGTGGTGTAGTGGTTATTTAGGCCCACCAACTCCACGAGTGGAAGCCTAAAAGCGTTAGTCCTGTATGTCGAATCAATAACCAGCATATCTCCGAAGTTTGTATAATCCAATCTTGATCGGGAGTCAACCCAGAATAGTCTGTTGAGCTTGTTCTCGTCGTCCACAACATATTTGACATAAAATCCCAGATCATTGTCCACAAGGGCTGTTAGATAGGCTATCGTTGTCTCGGCATCTGCGTTGAGTTTTCTTGTTCGATCGTGATCTGCACTCACATAATTGTATAAATCCTTATGCGTGAATCCCACCTTTTCAAAACCACCCAACGTTGTAACCATGAAGTCCATAATCTGGCTAGTCTTTATCCCTGCATTTTTCATAGTCTTTATCCCCATGCCCTGACCGTCATCGATCTCCCTATTGGATCTGAAAAAATGAACATACTTTGTATTTGAAACGTTGTGGTTGTGTTCATGGTTGAATGCTATGACCCTATAGTTTCCACTGTCCGGCTGATATCTGACCACAAAACATGCCTTGCACCAGCACCGTGTCAATGGTCGGGGCTCTCTTTTCCTATCAATCTTTCGGATGTACTTGGTAGCTCTTGCACCTTGTCGGCTGCACACCCATCGACGTCGCATAATGGTTCCATATTGTCTATCTACCTCTAGAGTACATCTTCGTACGCCGAATCCAATTTAGGTCGAATAAGCTTTATAGAAGGACTCCGCCTGCCCCACACTCTCAAATGCTTGTCCAACTAAATCTTCAAAAGTCCACTCCCAAACGTCCTTGCCAACCACGCGAACAAGCATTTTCTCCGTTTTGTCGTCCATGGATTTCGACTCCGCGCTGCATCTGCTTTCCCAGTCATCCCTATCTTCATCTGAATTCACTCTTGATCCACATTCATCGCTCACAGATATATTGATATTTGTGTGTTCAGGAATTGTATTTCCAGATCTGATGTACTCCATCTCTACTGTTGTTTTCCCACACAATGACTACTTCCATGCAACTGCAAATTTGGACACAGCTCATTTATTAGCATAGCAAACCGCACAAACATGCTCCATAAAGAAGCTGACCATACTCAGTTCTGATTTTGTAATATTTCCCACCCATGACATAGTGGTTTATTACAGTTAATCGATCTTCTTAAACACATGAATTCTGAATTTCAATGTGGCTGCAATATTATTGTATGATGAGCAGATGAACATGAGATTGAAAACAATTGATGAGAAGACACATGCACTTATACATATATGTTAATCTGAGATGTTTGGAGACCCAACTTCATCTATGGCCATTGCAAGATCAGCGACATAAGTTGTATTTAATGTGTTGATTTGCAAACAATAAAAACTCATCTTTTAGATCGAGAAGAAATGTAGATGAGACCACTGATTAGTTATAACTAGACGATCCGACTGTTTGGATTTAAGCATCTTGCCTTCGTTTCCTTCCTAATGTCGTGAGTTTTTGTTGTTTGTATTGAAGGGATATGAATGGCTAGCCTGATTGAGACATTTAACCCAGTCAAACCAATATTAGACTCAGTCAACTGTGACAGTAGACCTTGCTTTGTCATATTGTAATTCGAGCCCGCATGCAGGTTGCATATCATTAAAATTTTAGTTGATCCTCTACCTTCATTTGTTTTATTAAGAATTACAGTAAGTGAATAATTCTTTTGCCTGTCATTACAATTTTGGCAGATCCTCTACCTTCATTTGTTTTATAAAAATGAAAGTAAAAAAAAAATTCGTTTGTATTGTAAATCAATATAAATTTAAAAATACGAGACTAAAATGATCAACACGCGATTAAGTAAATATCAAATTCTTTTGCCTATCCTCTTAATTTTGGTAGATCCTCTACCTTCCTTTATTTTTGGAAACAATGAAAGTAATCCGAAATTAGTTTGTATTGATTTACAAAAAATACGTTTGTATTGTAATAAATAAATAAATAATAATAATAATAATATTCAATAACAAAGATGAGATAACACCCAAAAAAGATACATTAACTTGGATACAAGAGATGGCAAATGATTTCAAACATCTATAATGTGTGAGCATCATATTCCTAATAGACAAGCTTCGTACTCTTTTATGGCCTCCTCACCCATGCGCCTTGCCTTCAAGATGTCCTCGTTGATGTTGTCTTCCGAATCTTCCCTACCATGATTGCTCTGGAGCTCGAGAAGACAAGTTTGTACCCTCACGCATGACATCAGCATCTCAATCCTCCATTCGGCTAAATGAACATTTCTAAGGGCAAACAATTGTTTATACTGTAGTAGACGGATCGCGTAATACCATTCGTCCGTGTGTCCTTCACTGTTCTGCACGAGCAGACGTAGTTGTGAGTTCATCAACTCACTCTCTTCTCGCTGCAAGAATGATTGAAAAAATCATGTGAATATACGTATTATAGCATTCAAACTAATCAATGTTGGAAGTATTAATCCGCCACACACCATGTGCTTATCGCCCATAGATATTAAAAGTATTTTGTTTGATAGGATGACGAAGCAGATGTTTTCCAGCATAAAACAATCGAAATATATTTAGTTTTCATTCATACTCCCAGTAAATCTTCAAAGGAGTGGGTGGCTCTGCACTGACTGACCATGGTGTGTTGATGAAGCGGCTGGATTGTTTTTTGATTCACCAGCGCTCGAGATTGAAAATAGATTCTGGCATCGGGCAATGAAACAAAATTTGCATACACTACATGTGGCAATCATTTATATAGGCACTGTGGGCGTAGCTTGAGTGCGAACGAATTCCAATACAATGAACCGTGTCAAATATCATCGTTCCTCTTAATCGAATTAAATGAGATTGGTTGTAGTTCGCCTCTCTATGCAAACCACTTTACTTACAAATACTTATGGATTAAATACAAATTGAAAGCACGCATAAGAGAACAACGAGAATCATTTTAAAAGATTTAGAGGACTCCTAAGAAAAACGTTTATGAGGAGTTTGCAATCCGTATACTTGAATTATAGTTTGGCTTGAAATGAAATTCAAATTGAATTGTAATATAATAAATTTTTGTAGATAAAGATGCATCGAGTTCATTTCAAAGAATGCATATTCAAGAGTGGATTCACTGATTACTTATTTCAACGAGGCTTAATTCCTTTTAATACTTACTTATTTATATTAAATTAAACACATCCCGAAAATTATTTTTAATTTCACTATGAATTGTTATATTTTTTTATTTGATATTTATTCATATTTTTCTATTCATTTATATAAAAAGGTTTTTATATATGTATATTGTAAGGGTTTGTTAGTTTGTACAATTTGAGAAATGGTTTTCAACAATACTTCGTAAATTTTACCTGCAAGTTAACTTCAGTATAATAAATTAGCTTGCTTATTTAGCTTCAAATATATACCCTTAGGTGAAAAAGGAATATTGTGGTCTTATGAAAAAATATAGTGGGTAGTTGCAAATCCAGTCATTCTAATATATCACTAGTACAGGTCCGGTGTGATGCACTTACATATAAATTGTATATTGTATCGAAATAAAATTTCTAAATTTAACATACCATCAAACAATCATGCTAAAAAATGTTTTTTTTTTCCGAATGCCTTCAAATCGAAATTTATCTACTACAAACATTTTATCTATAAATAAAATTTTCATGTTCTTATAAAATTAAAATCATGAAACTATATTATAGCAGAAACTAAAGAGGTTTTATCAATTTTCATATAATTGTGTATAAAAATGTTGTCCTGGTAATGAAACTTCATATTTGTATTCATTTCGTAATCATGGACGAAACATCATTTTTTCTTGACGTAAATGATATGATATATATTTTTCCCACTAATTTGTTCATGGATATATAAAATGATTTAGATTAAGGTATAATTTTTTATTCACAATTTTAGATGACATGACATTATTACCATGTATACACCAATCATTTAAATTACTTTACAAACCTTCGAAGACAATTATAATATTCACTCAATTTTCGTATATTTTCATACCATGAATATACGTGCATTAAAGTATGAAGTTAATATTTGCAATATACAAATATGAAAAATATTGAATATTTGTATTCCTGCTATAAACTGTAGAAATGAGATTAGTTAGTTGTTATGTATATGGCAATGAAAATTAAAAATTAAATGTTCAAAGTGTTCAAGATACACATAAATAAAATTCTTTATTGACATATTATCACTCTTACAAAAAGCATATATTATCCTTTCTTGTAGCTGAATAATGAAGATTTATTTATATAAGTGAAACATTATGAAAAACAAACTATTTTTTTATTAATTATTCTAATTATAAGTATTAGTACGAATGATGTGTTAAGTATGCATTTTTGAAAATGATATTTATATAGGTAATTCTTGGATTTTGAATAGAAAGTATATGACTTCGTAGATTCTAGTGCATATTGAATGTTATTGTATGGAAAATCGGCGTGGAACCCCCCTTGTGGTTTTATAAATGCACGAAACCCCCTTATTGTTTTCTAAATGTAGCCCGAGATCCACAACTATGTTACGATTAACGGAAATGTCATGCACGCGCTCTTCATGCAGGAAGTTGGTTTTCTTTTTGACTTTTTTTATAGAAAATGTATATACCTTTTTTTTTACTATCGAAGAAGATTATTTCTCTGTGGTTTTTCTTGCAATTGCAAACACTTCATGAAATCTGATTTTTTCATTAGCAACGCTATTTCAATTGTTTTTTTTCAAATTTTTTTTGTAATCAAAGTTTTATATGTAGTTATTTATTGTTTTTAATACTAACAGTTGGTATCTATGTTTTTTTTTTTTTACTTTTGTTTATTTCAATAACTTTATTGTTTTGCAACAACCGATACGTATATTTATTTCTTTATTTTTTTTCAGTTCATTTTTCCAAAATGTACAATTTTTTTGTTATTTAGTTATATTTTATTGCTATTAACTCAACTACTTATGAACATTATATTAAATCAATAAGACTCCATATTAAGACAAATCTAAAATAAATAAATGAAAGACTCATTGTTTAATAATTTTAGGTTCAACGAACAAAATGAACCGTACCAAAAAACAATTTACATACCCAAAATTTAACCATACTGCACCAATATGAAATTAATTATTACACGAGACTTGTTGAGGTTACAAGTGTAAATATGAGACAATATAATCCAAGCTGATTGTGGATTTATTTTGTTTCATTATTGATTATTGAAGAACCATACTTATTAATTGATGATTCTGTTTTCCAACTACTTTGTAGCTGCACAATTGTTCCTCTTAGGTATTAAAAATTATGTACTAGTGCCTAATCGTAGGTTTTGTGTATCTTTTGTGGCTATAATGATGAGTATTGACTGCACACCGCTGAATGGCCAATTAGAATCAGTTTTAAAACAATTGACATAATAGGAAAGTTAACACAACACCTTCCTTATTTATAAGCCGTCCACACTGTTCATCTCCCAGTTTCATCATTTCGAATGACATTACCATCCACAGTACAACTTGCCACGTTGGTCATGATCTATTCAATCGATCGATACAATTATCTTCTCAGATAAATAGTTTTTTATTTTTTTTCTAATTGTTCATTCATCTATTACATTTCGTACAGGTAATCTTGTGTTTATTCGTTCAAGTTTGTTACCACATTTTATATGCAATCTATCCGTCTACATATTTGGTATGTCGTACAGGAGCCCCAATTGTAATTCATGGTGTGCTGGTTTCGACATTAACCGAGTAAATAAGTTTCAATGTTTGCAGTATTGCTGACAACACTGTTTTGTCAGAATTATAATTACAGTTTGTTGCTTGAAATTCAACTTTCCTGTACTATATTGACAAAATTGTAATCCTAAAATAATAAATAATTTAAATATGTATCTACGAAACTTTTGAATTATATGTACAATTCAGATAGGGTCCATTTCAATACGACAACATAGGGTCCATGATAATCATGAGTTAAGCAGTGAGATACAACTCTAATTAGAACAACATGAACGTAGCCTCGTTCTTTTGCCTCTATAATGATAAACTAATTAGGTGTATGCACAAACATATCGTTGCCAAAATCTTAATTTCTGTAATCTCACCCTACAACATAACCAATGCGTACTACCTAAGTGAATCTCAACCCAAAGATCGCATACGAACATTAATCACACATGATGAAACAAATTTACACCTCATTATCCCAAAATCACTGTTGTAATTGTTTGTTCACCCATTATATATTAAACAGGTGCTTAAACCCTCCTTAGTTAGGCCGCAAACGATATTCCTTACAACTAAATGGATGCATACTACATAAATCAATGTCAACTCAAAGACCGCAAACGAACACAGACCACCCGCCATGGATGACACTTAAACCTGATGCATTACGCGTTATCATTACCACAAATGAAGTAAGTTAAACTGCAATACAACCAAAAAACATTAATTGTTTGTTCACGTGATGCTTTAACGGTTGCCTAATTCCCAAAAAATAGAGCACAATAACAGCAAAAGCGTAAATTGTTTAGACCCCCAAATTCATATTTTAGTCAAAAATAAAGATAACACTTGAATAGAATACCGTGCTCAAAACAGGTCATCCTCTTCCGTCTTCACCTTGATAAGGGTCACCTGCTGGCTGCTGCCTTATCACCCATAGATGGAGCCGTTGGCGTATTGTATTATCCCTACCCAGGTGGACAGAATCATTTATATTTATACCTAATCGTTCCACCACACTTCGCCATCCCGCTCCTAGCCGGCACATAGGTTTCTTCTTTTTCGAAATCTCTCGATATTCAAATGTCACTGGGTATACATCACCACTTTCGCGCAGCTGCACTTCTATCATCGTTCTCCCAACAGTTCCAAACAATTTGGCGGTGAAGGAAAGAAGGTACTACAATAAAAAATTCTGTTGTTTAGCCCTAAAAATCCCAATAATATATGTTGTATACTCTGGGTAAATTGATTGTAAAATCGACTTACAAGTCGACTCCTGTACTCGTCAGTCTTACACACCACTGTGAAGTACTTCGGAATTCCCTCCGATGGGTGTGGAGGCGGCGATAGTGCCGTCTGTGGTATCTCATCTTCATCCATGGCCGAGCAGTCGATTGGTTGGTTCGGGAATGAAGGATCCTGAACTGGAGGATGAGGGTTAAGGATTCGGATGGGCGTGTAGTTAAAACCATCGTCGACTCTTAATTTCTCAGCCAATATCGGATCATCCATGGGAGGAGGCGAAGGGTTTTCGAGGGATGATATTGTGTGTTCTGGGTTGAATCCCTAATACTGTAGAACTTATTTTTCCAATTCCCTTTTATCACAAGATGTGCACCAGAAAGGAGGCACCGTCCACTTTCAATAATATGCTAATATATATATATTTTTTGTATATATATATTTTTTGTTATCAGAGATTATCAGAGGTTTTCGAAAGAACTGCAATTACTTACGCAATAAATTTTAGTACAATTATGTGAAATACATTTGGGTTATAGATTGTGTTAAGTTTTGTCAACATAGATTATTGTCTTTCAAACATTTATTCGTAGTTGCAACTAGTATACTAGAGTAATAGCTGAATTGTTAATAAATACTATAGTTATGAATTACACACATGTAGTTGATATTGAATTGGTATAATATAAAATTTTCAGTGCAATTTGAGTTAGAATTGATTACAAATAACAATTTCCGCATATTACATTCATCTTATATGCGTGATGATTTTAATATAATTGTACATTGCTCGTTTATTTGATATTTAATTACTATACTCCACAAATTTCAGCGTTATTTCCAATATAATCTACATTACAAAATTTGCAAAAATTTTTAAATTGATTTTTCATATTCATCGTTTTTATATGGACAAATTTCTAAAACTTATATCACATTCGTGTTTGATATGCTTACATCGAAATATATAAATAGTAAACTGAACTGTTGGATCAATTTTGATTTTACCGGAATGTATATTCAAAGTGTTTAAGCCCAAATCACTTCGTTTAAACACGATTAAATAATTTTCCAACACAACTAATGTGAAAATAATTTTCAATTGAATTAGTTGAATTTATTAATTACGTATACTACGGATGCCTACGATAGATGTTTCAAGTTTATAATTTTATTCACCTTTGTTGATTAACTACATAATTTGGTTAGATGTTTCAAGTTTATAATTTTATTCATCTTTGTTGATTGACTACATAATTTGGTTATTTATAAAGTCATTACGTCACACTAAGGACCGAATACAACATAATAGAAATGTTGATTTCGAGAATCTCTATTAAATATATTTCAACACAAGTTATACATTATTTGAAATATTTTTCAAAATTGTGAATATGTATATACGCAAATAGAACATGAATGTACTGACCATGATTTCCTATTGAATTGAAGATATTATTAGGTTGAGATTAAATATATTGAATGACAATGTTACTATAATTTTTTATTTATGCATATCCAAAAAAAAAAAAGTCACGACTATTGTCAATTAATTTCATAATTCAGGATACAATACGATTTTGCAAGAATTTTTCCAAAATGGATACAATTTTTTGATTTGTGCTTTCCCAAAAAATAATAAGTTATCATATGACATCGAACACCTATGAAACAACAACTGTTTTGTGTTTACTTAGTAATTAATTTATATTTTCTGAAAATATACATTAATGAGAGAGTTATATGCCCCGTTGAATTAGTTGGGTTCCATAAGAAAACAAATTATAAAATTAGAAAATTAATATTTTTTCCAACAACTTGTTGCACTTCAAAATCTCATATGTGAAATAGATATTATGAGAGTTTGATGTGCGTGCCTCGTTGAGATGACGTGCAGGGTTTCGTATGAAATACACCCAATCAACTGACATACACATAAGTTGTCTAATGATTAGAACCTGTGCAGTCACTCTGCCCTAACAATCATAATCTGATCAATGCATTGAATGTAATGCAATACACGAATTGCAACATGTATGGTTGATTGAATATTAATATTAATATTAGTTCATTGAGTTGGACCGTGCTATTATACTAATTACTACTACTATTACTATTACCTTCGCTCATTGGATAGTGCTAAATGGATCAATTTCATCTGGATCAATTGCATTCAATAGTATTCACACTATTGTACTCAAGGACAAAAATATCGGTATCGGTGGATATATCAGTACCTTGATTTTACGGATATATTGACGGATATCGGTGGAAATATCGGTATTTGCGAGAAAAAAAACAAAAAATTGAAAAAAAAGTTTGAAAAATGTATCTAGTACTTTACATAATATTATAATGAACATTAATATATATTGAACTTAAATTTGAAATAAAAAGATATGTTTACAACCAACATTATAAATTGATTACAATCAACTTGAAAACCCTACTGCTGCCACTAGTCATGTGGCGAGATTAATTATAAATTACATTAAATTAAATTGGGTAAAAAAATGAATAGCGTGAGAGACAAGGGATAAAATTATGTGGCCACTTCCACCAACCAATTATTAAAAAAAAAAGGGATTTCCACCGACAGCCGATAAATTGGCGATTATCTCCGATATTCTGTATAATATGTGCACTATTTACCGATAAGGATATATCTCCGGTATATCGCCGATATAATTCCGTCAAGGTATATCGATATCCGTAGGCTATTTTTCGCGATAATCGGTGATATAAATCTTCAAGGTATATTGCCGAATTATCGTGATTTTTTCGTCTATGATTGTACTGTATAACGATTTTTAAAAACCCTTTTTTTTTTCTGCTAACTCAATGAAATATAGGGAATACATTAACTATGGGTTTTAGGAAATGCAAGTTTTGTCAAGATACATCAAATATATATTTAAGTAATGCAATCTCTTGTTATCAAAATAAATTAATTTTATTACATTACCCAAGTTACATGGACATCTTTCTTCATACAATAATGAAATTATTCTGGATATTTCATCTCTTTTTCCCCTTATAATCTCTAATTTTGACTTCTCTCATTTACTATTACTACAAACAAAACTAAAATGTTTAAGCCAATTTTAGAAAATGAAAATCGATTCTTTGTTTAAAAAAATGGAAATTTTATTATTTTCTACAGCACAAAGATTTCGTTGAGTGGTTTCATTTAATGCATTGAATTTATTTTAAATTAAATGCAACAAATTAGAAAAAATTAACTAAAAATGTCTACTAGTGGAATTGATACACTAATTTGTTGAATAAATGTTACATATTATAATTTGGGGTAATTCTACTTAAACAAAGTTTCATTTTCAGTTACCATCATCGGTGTATGCATTATATAGACCGATTATTTATATAAAGTATCATTAAATGTAAACATATGACAAGAGATTTTCTGAAAAGGAAACGATTTTGCCCTTTCGAAATTTCAATTACCAAATTGTCCTTAAATATATGTTTAAATTACCATTTAACCAGACTGACTTCTATTATTATTATTATTATTATTATTATTATTATTATTATTATTATTATTATATAAGTGTATATAGATTAGTGAATGCGGTGAATGAAGAGTAGAATTTCTAGTTTTCATAGGTCATATATATGTATATATGAATGATATATATGTGTCAATAGATATATGAATGATATATATGTGTCAATACATGTCCAAGCTTAATTTAGCATAATTGTAGGGCGATTACAGAGGAGTATTCAAAATGTTCAATCCTTTCAATTTTATTCTTTAGTGTAAGTCATTTCAATTTTTGTGAATATGTGTTTTGCTAATTTTGTGATTATTACTATTATGCATATAATTTTTGTTAATATAATTAACAGTCATCAATATACTATTTGTGAATATTAATTTGACGATGACGATTATTAGTATTATGGTTAATATGAATTATATGTAATGATGATGATCAAGATGATGAGTAGATGCCGTGTTGTAAAATATTACAAATTTCCTGATATATCAATTCATACGTTAAATGAATTGGGAATCAGACGACACGGGGATAACTGTCGAGCTAGTCAATCAATGAAATTCCATTGGGCGAGGACTCCTATACGTTTTTCTGACCACGATTTCCATTGGATCGACTTGCGGACCTGCGGTGCCGCTTCATCATTACGCTTCATCACTGCAGAGGCTTTTAAATACCAACAATTCATGAGTACGCAAACAGCCTCGAATATAAAGCACTACATGCAGACCCCCTCAAGAGTGAAGACCGTTGTTGAGAAAACAAATCTAGTCTCAAAACACCGTCTATCACTTTCGGTGCTTCTCTCTTGAGGACGACTATGGTATATCTCTACACTTCATTACAGTTTAATACTCCTTGAATACAAAATCAACTGTTATCCATTATTTTATGGTCACAGGAATCAATTACAAATTTGATTTTGTCCAACCAAAGGGTAATGAAAGGTCTCCAAAGGGAGCAACAGGTGGGTGCCAATTCAAACCCAAACATAACCATGATGTTTGCTTTATATAAGTTGGATTGTAATTTCAATTTACTTTCATATTTTACGACAGCAAAAGGAGATGGACCACATAGCGGCACATATAGAAGAGTATGACAGATTTGCTGAGGAACGGAGTTTGGAGTGGCTAGCTGAATTGCACCGTCGTCAGTACACCCAAATGTTTGAGTTGCTTGTATTGCATGATAAGATGTGGAAGGTGGAGGCCCTCAATTGTTGCCGACGAGTTATTGATGCATTGCATGCTATGAAACTCCCCCCTCTTCTCAGGGAAGACGGACATGGGCTTGATGTAGAGGCGCTGAATATGTGGAATCAATGGGAGAGCATGCACAAGGAGGCCGTCAAAGATTTCGTTCGATTGGTTGCACTAAGCAGTGACTAGCTCCATAAATTCAATGTTCGAATTGTAATGCTTGATATGTTTTCACCGTTTTTTGTTTTTACAACCTGACAAAGATTTGGTGTTATGTTCTAAGGCAAAACTTACAAATGTTTCATTCGTTGCGTCAAAGATGAAATCAACTCCCACGACACATTTTGATACACTTGAAAAAGTGAAATCAACAATTACCTATATGTTAATAATAGATTGAAAATACTTATTTCATTGTGGTTTGAATCTGAAAAATTGTAGTAGTACAGGGATTATTGTTACAATTGCATTATGTGTTTGGCTCTGACATCTATCAGGAACTATTTTCTCAAACTTTAATCAATTATTAAATAATGACAATAACTCAGTGTCTTTCGAATATGTGTTTTCAAGATAACACAAATATATAAACCAATGTCTCCACATTCTTTTTTATCATATAATTGAAAAAATATGTCATCGTTGTTATGAACTCTATTTTGAATAAAACAAACTATAACAAATGTTCATGTTTTGTGAACTGTACAATAGCCAACACAGTATGTACACTCTTTTTCATGTAATATTGAATATTAATTGCTATTTTTTGTTTAAAAATGTTTTTGAGAAAAATCCTTTAATTTTTGTAATTAGTATTTGGACGTCGTAGAAATGAAGTTAGAATTAATTAAAATGTATTTGACACTGAATAATTACGTAGTAAATAATTTATTCAATTTCACATTAATGATATAAAATAGTACTACTTGTGTATTTCAGTGGTTGTTACGTACACAAGTTGAAAGAATTAATATAATGTGAAACTACTAAGATTATGATATTTGATTAAGACAAGTAATGTGTACTATTAGGTCATGTATATTACATACACAGATTTTTGTTTTGGCCTGAGTGTGTCATGTCAATGTATTCCAGGGTTCAAACCACAAGCCACACGAAATTGACTGTTTCTCTAGATATATTACCACCTTGAGTTTAAATGTGTATCTGCAATGAGCAAAAAGAACCATCCACTTTGTTGTTAATGATGCATTATTTTGTTTTGAAACCCTTCTCATTGGCCGACTGAGCGGCTTCACACCTTCACATGTTGTAATCATCATTACAAAATGGAGCGTATATGTCTTGCATGCATGTGGTTTAATTGCCCATGCCAGGATGCCTTCACAAGTAGCCTACTTTGTAAAAGCCTCGTACAGTACACCCATCTTTGAGGAATACGAGAGATTGATTAAACTGCATGGGAAGTACATTTCTTGTATTACTATCGATTTATATTCTTTGAGTATTGGATTCTTAATAATATTTATATGAAATGGTGTTATTCATTGTTATGTTAACTGCAGTGAAACTATTCAATTTAAATTAGTCCATTACAATACTGCCATATCAACTATCACTGACAATACATATCAACGATGTAAATCGTATTTGCATCCATATATTTACATCCTATGTCATCCGATATTAATTCTTGCATACTATATTTTCGATTTCATATTCATGTTGGCATGTCAACGTCATGTGTAGAACCGGATATAGCTAGATTAACAACAATTTTAATATCTCGAGAATATATGGATTTGATTGTCAATGGATGTTGTTATCTTAGGTTATTTTTGGATTTCCTTTGGATCTCCATGGATTTTGGTATATGTTAAGTAATTTTTTGATTTGAATTGGATATGCATGTGCACATTAATTTCACAATATATATATACATATATATGTATATACAAAGGTTCGTAACATAAATTATTATATTGGATTTAATAATTAAACTTGATGTTTATTCTATTCAATGTCTTGTACTGGAAGACATTTAGTATTCCATCATCACAATCATTCCATTTTAAAAACTATGGCTTCACTCAAACATATCATTGTATTAATATTAGAAATCAATAGAACAACATATAATATAAAATGCTATTATTAACATCTAATACAAAGTATTAATTAAGATGTAGTATAAAGTATTATTAACATATAATTACAAAATATTCAGAAAATCGAAATATAATTTCCATTTCTGAGAATAATAGGTATACACTTCATTAAACTATGTCTACTAGACTGCTCAACCCATCAACTCTAATGCATATTGATTTTGTTTCTAAATGTCCTATCACTTGTTCTTTTCATTTAAGTGTTACAAAATACAATTGGTCCCGAGAAAATTTACAAACATTGTAAATTTCAACCTTCCTAGTAACTACTTACTCATACAGTTTGAAAATTCATTGCCAAATTACTAAACCTTTATTTTAGAAAGACCATTGGACATATTATTTTAACGTTAAATTGGAATAACGAACGGTTTATTATTTTATTTTGATAACAAAAATTTGTAATAAATTTACACATGTAGACTAACTATTTGTATTTTATATTAATTAATTTGAAAGCGAACTTGTAAATTATAAAATATATTCTAAATGAAAAGCAATGGAAATTATTTGACGTACCTTGAATTTCTATTTGTACATGATGTGAACCTATTAAATAATTTGAAACCCTTCACATTTCGTAATGTGAACGTAATCATTACCTTCTATATATTTTTTTTAAATGATTTGAATTTACAGAAGTTGTAACACCACTATAAAAGCACGTTCTCTACCCCCATTTCATTCACAAAACCAACTTGCACTATAAAAGCACGTTCTCTACACGCATTTCATTCACAAAACCAACCTCCTCAAGTGACAAACCCTAAATCCCAGACTACCTTCACATAATCTCAACATAATGATGGTTCGTTTGTTGCCCGACCCCAGCTCTGTTTATTTGTTCATACCACTTTGACGAAGCTCACATTTTTTCCTCTTTTTGTGTGGCAGGACGCTATAGTCGAATTGATTGCGCACAATCAACATGTATTGCAAATGCTTGTCCATGAGCAGCTGGTATGTGTGTGCAGACCCTGCAACACCGCCCAAAGTTTGCTTTTCTTTTCCCCGATGGTTCACTTGAATTATAGTCATGTGATGTTTGTTTGTTTCTCATGTGGCAGGAAGCACAGATTGACCACAGGAAGGAACACAAGGAACAATACGACTCATTTGTGGGGAGGAAGAGTCTTGCGTGGTTGGGCGACCTACGCAAGATGCAAGAAGACCACCTACAAGCACTAATTAGGCTGCAAAATTGGGTTTGGAAGACACAGGCCATCAAATGTTGCAAGCAAGTGTTGAAGGCCCTCCATCGTATGACACTACCCCCACTGCGAAAGGAGGACGGTAGTGGCATTGACGAGGAGACTGTCCAACTGTGGATACACTGGCGTTTGGTGCACAAGGAGACAGTTAATGAGTTGGATGCTTTGCTTAGGCAGTTCGATGAGGAAGGAAATTGATCAAGCGTAGACTGTTTTTTGTTTTTTGGTCCTTGTGGTTTATTTTCCTTAGTGTAACCACTAATTTTTGGATGGCTTAATGAAAACTATTTATGTATTGAAATGATGTTTCCTTTCATTGTTAAAACTATATCATTTATCATCTTTGGAGGAGTAGATGATGGTAATTTATTTTAATCAAACAGGTTAATTCACTACATTAAAATGTGGGATGCTCTTAACAATAACTCACATACATACGTGTCAAAACATCTATTTTTTATAAAAAAGAAAGGGCAGAATTGATTAATGTATGCATACTATTAAGAATAAATTATTTGAAATGTCCACAAAAGTTACGAGAATGACTATTCACGATATGCATGTAGTCCATTCTGAACAAGAGCAATGACCACAGATATGCATATCAACGATGTACGCGATCAACTGAATATTGCATTTCTTGCATTGGATGATTTTGAAATTACATTGAAATAGTGTAAAGTTTCGGTGGTCAAACTTTTGATATGTTGCCTACATATGTCCATCTATTTGTACACGGATAAACTCGCACAAACATATCGAGAATTACGTTTCCGCATTTATAGGTACTCACACATACTTGCATTTATGCATGAAGCTTTTAATTACATTCACGCTAGAGGAATGAATTATTTTATATGAATATTAATATATCAATTTTCCATGCCAAAATTGGAATTCAAAAAACTGTAAATGCCCTGATATTTTTTGTTATAGATGCAGTGGAAGGGGTAAACAGGAATAGTACGAATGAATTTTACATAGAATTGAATATTTCTTTTGGGTGAGAATAAATCTATTCAATATCAATGTGTTACAAAATTTCGTTTTCAATAATAGATTGTAATATCATCCGGATATACTATATAAAAATATAATATATAACCAAATCATCAATTTTTTATTCTAATGGATTTGATAGACAACATTTCAATGTACCGAAATTTGATATATCATACATAATAAGCATTCTATTATATTACTACATCATTTAGATATTGCGTGAAAATCTAGATATAATGCAACATAGATTAGTTAAACAAAGTAAATCACTAAAATTTTGATAAGTTATTGAGATGATCTAATTAAGTAAATGAGTAATTATTATGCTGCTAAGATTCTTAATTTTGTGGATATACACACACAATATATATATTGAAAAAAGATGTAAAAATCATCTTTACGTGATATTTCAATAATTTGTTTACTACTGTTTGTATTTACGTTATATTTTGAAATCATATTTTTAAAATTTATTCAATGAAATAAAAAATAACATTAGTCATTTTCACAATCTAATGATGACACCTTATATAATATATATATATACGACATATTTTTAAATCAGAAATCACAAAGGTGTTATAGATTTTACCGTGTGTTTTTGAAAGAGTTATATACTTGCAAATTATATAAATATTAGCTATAACACGCTTAAATCTTGAGATGATATGATGCACGCCTACCATGACCTCTGAAACACGCATATGACTTGGAAGTGACTGCACCATCGAATACGACACATGTTTATGTTTTTAATACAAGCAACGATTTGCATTCCACCAATTGTCTTATCTAGAAGTAATCATCTAGAGATAATCATCGAACTAGGCGATAGTTTACCATGCATTCAAACAATAGAGGGATAAGTGGGTGGTAATACAGTGGATCTTTGCCTGATATTATTTTCCATGTGAATATGAATCAATGATGTCGATGTAAGTGAATCTAGGATGTCTATGTAAGTGTGCACTAATAAATCTCTATTATAATTAAGGAAATATATATACTGTATGGAAAACTTAGACTTAAATAATTAATTTCCTTACATCATGTCATTGAAAGATTTGAAATCACTGATAACATTAGATATACATGTAATTAGGCTTGAAGATTGGCGGCGATACAACTCATAAGTAGCCGGATATACAAGTGGGGTGGAATTTGAGCGGACACATGACGGTTCCAATATTGGCGGCGATAAAGTGATCCGAATAGATGATTCATGACGCTACGTTTACTCATGCTTTTATAGTTGGCATCTTTCCCTCTCAATTCCCTATAATAAGGAGGATGCACTACATCAGTGGTTACACAAATCCAGAAGCAAAACCCTGAAACCTACCCTTCTCCTATCTCGCGAAATTTTTTCAGTTCAAACCCTTATTTGTCTAAAGAACACAACACTTCATTCTCGCAGATTAGCAATGGTATGTGTTGTTTATGAGGAATTATTCATCATGCTATGGGTTATTCAACCATTAACCAATGTATTTTTTTTGGATGCAGGAAGCCGTTACCAAAATCATGAGGGCTAACAAAAGAAAGTTG
Organism: Scutellaria minor; assembly: GCA_954870855.1. NCBI lineage: Eukaryota > Viridiplantae > Streptophyta > Magnoliopsida > Lamiales > Lamiaceae > Scutellaria > Scutellaria minor. The sequence continues at coordinate 10,719,774 of OX940725.1, read as the reverse complement.
CAGGCAACCGAGTGGGAACATCGGGTATTTCTGTACTTCACATACATCTGAATTAACACATAAGCCTTAAATCTCCGATTGACTTCTCATTGTTATGGTGTTTCGTTTTTTTATTTGACGACATAAGATATTGAATGTTGCGAAGAACCTAGATGTAGATCACATAGAGCACTTCCTCGGTCAACAGAGTATGGAGTGGGTCCTTCAACTGCAGCGCCGTCAGGATGAACGCCTTGCGGCGATGACGGATATGCTGAGTGAGGATTACAGACTAGAGGCTCTCTATTGTTGTCGGCGCCTTTTCCAAGCACTGTTTGCCATTAAACTTCCACCAATCGAAAGGAGCGACGAACCCGGAATTGATGAGGAGGCGCTGGACGCCTGGATTGACTGGGAGAGGGCACTGAAGAAGGCCCGGAAGGAGTATGGGCGGTTGGTGGATAGAAACAACAGGGAAGATGCTCCTTGAATGTCTTGCGTTCTTTTGACGGCATTTCACTCTCTCAACTCATCAAATAAACACAATTAGTTTACGTGCATAATTTGAATTTTACAAGATCAAACGTCGTTATTTGAATTTTCAATGAAGGAAACAAAGACGACTATCCCCTGTCCCGATATTTTTGGATATGGACTCAGTAGAAAACGGAACTTGAATTGTGTGAGCGATTTGTTATACATCACTGCGAAGATATTATCTGTGTGTGAATGAATGTAGCCCCGACCAAGGATTCCTTATTTTCCGTTCTCAATTCCTACAAATCGGGTACATGTAATTTGACTACCATAATTAAGAATTTGTTAGAGATTTGCCGTATTTTAATGAAAAATGAAATATGTAGCTTTGTTTCTTAACTAATTGCGTAATCTCTATGTAATATTTCGGGATTCCTTCAGCAATAAGTAATAAATGTTTGATTTTTTTTTGGTATTCCAATTATTGTAACAACTCTGGTTGTATATATAAATGTATTACTAACACTTATACTGACCATGATCGAGTTTTAGTACAAATTCCAATTTGAGTTTTCTTCAAACAAATGAACTAACTATAACATTATAATAATTTAATAAGAGTTCATAAATCTTTATATATATAAATCCACATACTAGACTTATCTAAATAACATATGCTAGAGTTCAATGATAGATATTATTAAATATTTGAAATTTGTTAAATTTAAAAATTTGCGGAAAAAATATAAATAGATACAAATCTAATGTTACAACCTCATAATTTAATTCATTTATACATATAAATAGATACAAATCTAATGTTACCACCTCATAATCTTACTATTTATAATATTTAAAAATGTCTGAAACCATTTTTATTTAATGTAGCATTTGTCGTTTTTTATATTATTATTATTTTTTATATAAATCTACAAAATGAATAATATCGAAATAAAAAAAAGTTATGGACACATTTTTATATTATTATTTCCAAAGTATTAACATAAATATTACATAAAACCAATATGTATAACTTTTTCTTATAAACATTTTGTTAACGAGAAATTATGATTTAAGTTACTTGATTTTTATAGGAATGGTATGTTACGCTTAGAAATTTACTTTTGGAGAATAAGAAATTATCACAATCTTACGCTCATTATGAAAATGATTGAATAATTTTTGGTAGATTAACTATAACAAAAACAATTATTAAAGTATATAGCAACACATGATAAATATATGAAATATTTAAAGTATATAGCAACATATTTGATAGTGGGATTAATATTACAACTCCACCTATATGGTTGCCCGCTATGATTTTGAGTTTGTGATCTATGAATGTAGGGTTGCTGAATGTGCCTCGTCGATTACTATTCCAATGACAGAGATTTCAATAAGGTATCTAAGAAATTGACGTAGACTATTGGAAATCCTCTGACACTATTATTGCAGGATAAAAGTACCTCATTCGTAATAATATCGAGGTAGCGTATCTCTATGAATTTTAATTGCAGATGATTACACCAGTCGCCGGTTTCATTCCACGGGTTTTTGATGGTTTCGATGCAACCTCTCACACCCCTTATTGAAATAAAGAGACTCCCCAACACATTCTTTTAATTGTTCCAAGACACAAACACTGACACCGCTCTTTATCACTGAACACATTTGTTTAAGTTGGCTGGATCGATGGTATGTGTTATGGTATGTTCGATTCTTCGTCATTCAATAAATATTTAATAACTTCCCATAAAAAAATTTATGTGCAGGAAGCAGTTAGGACACTGAGAGATGAAAACAAAAGGCGGCTCCAGGTGCTTGAAAATGAGAATCAGGTATGCTGGCTTGTTCAGTAAGACCTTCAACCGCGTATTGCTTGAAACACCAAATGAATAGGTCACATTATGGTGGATATCTGATGTTTGGTTTCTCTCATCTCTTGACAGCAAAAGTTGAGGGAAATAATGGACAAAGATTATGCTGATTTACAGCAGCTATTAGGGATAATGAGCATCAGTTGGCTGGTTGAACTGCACCGACGTCAGGCTGCGCGACTGGCGGCGCAGAAGGAACTGCTAGATGAGACCCATCGTAGGGAGGCTCTCGCATGTTGCTTGCGCCTATTTCGGGCGTTGTTTGAAGTGAAACTACCTAGTCTAGAGAGGACCGACGGTGATGAAGTTCCTGAGGCGGCGCGGAACCTGTGGAATGAATGGGTGATGGTGTTAATCGAGGCCCTCGCTGATTACGATCGATTGGTTGGCGAAAACAACGATGAAAATGCTCCATGAATGTGTTGTGACTTCCTTAACATTTTCTCAGAATTTATGTTCTCCTTCTGGGTGACCCGTAGGTTGACCATGATTTTGTATGTTTTTTTTATTATATAAATCGGTTTGTCTTGGTTGTGGCTAATCTAGAAACTGAACCTATGACATATATGCGATATATATGCACAAGACTAAGTTGAAATTAGTAATTAACTTAATTGCACAGGTTTGATAGTTGGACTATCGTGGATCGGATGACTATAATATGGCATAGTATTAATTAAAACCTTATTCCTTTCATTCTTAGCATTAATTATTGACCAATTTTCATATATACAGCTTTGATTGTCATCATTCAACTGTAATTGAGTAATTAGTCGTATCGTCAAGCCGTAAATATGAAGAAAAAGTATAACCCATAAGGAATTTAAATAATTAATCATTATTAACAATACTAAGTTACAGCGTTTGTATTTTATAATATCAATGTATTATTTCATTTAATTATTTTGTGGTGCATATGTAAAAGAATAGTGTCGATTAATTGTTCTGTAGTATTTTGACAACAAGCGCAGTGTTATGTGTAGTGTATTATATAATATTCACACCATTATTTTAGTTTGGCTTGAATCGTTAAGGTTTAGATAAGATAAAAATAAATGAAAGTTACGTACATGATAATAATATGAAATCAAATTTCCTTTGAAATAAAATAATGTTATATTCATACTCTAATGAACTCAACTCTGCGTTAGTTTTTAGTATTTGTTTTATTTATATCTCTCGCACAAAATTGTGAACAAACCAATATAATTCGGTTACAATATATATAGTTAATAATTAATATGTGACATTTTAATGACAATGCTAAACTAGCACATGCTAGAGTCCCAATATTCTTCATTTATACATTCTAAATTTGTTTCAATACATATCTCAGAAGAAAAATAAATTGACAAAAAAAGAAACAGTACTTAAATAAAGTCGAGGTAATAATTAAATGATTCTTCATACTTAATACTACCATACATAAATAAATGTGGTGATATGTGTTTTAAAATAAAGTATGATTTATTATTTGTGAAATTCTGGAATTTCAAGCTTAATTATCATATAATTGGAATGTCGTTTCGTGTTATTATATATTTTATAATTGCTACTTCATCAGGTTAAATATTAATTTCAAATATGTAGCCTACCAATTTATAGTGTCATGTTGCACTACAACTATGTTATAATCCATGACAACGTTGCCTACCAATTTGATCATACACATGTGTTTTAATGGTCTTGACATCACATGTATTGTGTTAGGCTCTTGGAATCGAGCAATTTTGGCCAATCACACCATGAGAATAGTAAACGCTCAAAATATGTAATGATGATCTAAATCTTCACACCGGTGGTGACGCCAATGGGATTCGTTGTAGTACATCGGTGGAAGGGGTTGTCAGCCTATGAAAAGGAAAGGGTGCTTTTGTTTCCAGGTAAAGACAATATTGAACTCGCATTGGTTGCATGTTTTGGGTTTTGGGTCATACTGATCGCATGGGCATGGCAGGTGGTATCCATGTACTTGATTATCGATTTTCATGGATACCAACAACCCTAGTGAACAAGCAAATAAGACGGAGGTAATAAGACGGAGGTAATAAGACAGAGGTAATAATTAAGCAACGGCACAGATGCTTTTGTAAATACGTCAGATGTGACTATTCGGATTACGCATTGATGAAGTTGGATTGATAATAGACCGAAACCTAAGGGATTCAGATCTGTTTTTAATCATGAACTGTAGTTACATATTATTAATGCATATTCAGTCTCTAATTCCGTAATTACAGGAGTGCGTATTCAAATCAATTGGTATTCTTATGGATTTTAACTAAGGTGCATATGTATTTGGTGCTGTTGAGACGTATTAGTGTTATACACCTATTAGAATTTAAGCACTAACATTGTATATTAATTGAACACACACAATTTATGAATTATATCGTACTCGGATTTTCTAAAACTAAACGAAGCAATGTCGTGGAAGTTTATTTGCACAATGCAACGTGGGTGGACGGGTCAAGGTTGCAGTTCTGAAGAAGTTGAAGTGGGCTGATCATGACGCATGACTCGTTCCCATACCCATTACCGTCATAATGGCCGGAGATGATTGTCATTGGGCAATGAATCCACTGATCGTCGGTTGCGTATTGAGATACAATCGCAACTAATCACACATGATCAAAGAACTCAAAATGGTTCTCATGATGCCCTGAATTGTTGAACTCAACACAAAGCATCTGTCCTTATGCAATGCCTCCAAGTCGAAACCAATGATGACCATAGCTGTAACGTGTAATGGATACTAACACTACTCAGTTATGGCCACATGTCGACGGCCACCAGGTCCACGTAGTTTCCCTTCGATCCATCCTATTCATTTCGATGATCATATTTTCAATATTAAAAGTTAGTAATGAAAGCTCGAAATTCCTAATGTTAGTTTGGGCAATCATAATTTTCATACGTATTTGTCAATGCTAAGTAGGATAAACATGATAAGTAAATGGAATTGTCGTGAATGTGTTGAAAGTATATTAGGCTCCCCTCGACATTTTGTTGATTGGAAAACATATATCTTCGATATATACAAATGCAACTTATATTTCGACAGTAAATATAGTACGTAACGATATTACATGAATGACAAAATAAAAATAGATGATTCTTAAATACTTGAAAATGAAAAACAACCAAGAAGATTTAATTGATTAATGTGACGGGTGACGACTAGTGGGATGTTATCAATGTCTAGTATTGTCAAATTATTTCAATATGTAATATTCAATTCAGATTGTCTCTGATCAACAACAGCCAATATGTATTTAAATAACTAACACTATTTATTATAACTAAATTATTTTGTCTGTAGCAATTTTATTAATGGCAGGTAATAAAAACCTATCATTCTTAAAATACATTACAAGCTGCCTTCAATTTTTTTGGTACTTTGATGACATATTTGTTTAAAGCCATTTACAGTAAAACAACACAAATAATTGAGTGGTCATATAACATCAGAGTGCGAGTGACAAAATTATTGTACAGAAATGCAACCATTGTATACCTTATTCTAGATCGTATTGTATCATTACCAGGTATGCCCTAATCTGACTAATAATCGTACGGTTTCCCATCATTCAAGATTGACGGAGACAGTGACACTAATACGTGGCGTACTTATTTTGGATTAAGTATATATGACATGAAATTTTTTTGTTATGTGATTAAGCGAAAGAGGAGGTGCGAAATAAAAAATGACCATGCCTTACATGAAATTATGGTATATATACGATATTTTGAATTGACGAATGTAAATGTTGGGGAAACTTTTTATGTTGAGTACACATATTAAAAACACTATGATTTACGCACCGTATTGTATAACACGAATGTCTAATTAAGGAGCTAGTAATATGGTGGGCAAGCTGCGGGAGGGCAAAACAGGAATTTCGTATGTATCCTACATTGAAGTACACGACCTAGATGACATAAACGGAGTACATATAGGTTATCCATCGCGCAAAGGGCATCTCCATACAAATATCGATTTCTAACATCAACAAAAACCTAATTCTCTCTGACTCTTATTGCCTTGAATGATATCATGGCCTTCTCAACTTCTCAGAATTCAGACACTTCACAGTCGTGGGCATGGTTCAAAGGTACCAGGTTCGACTATGAGGAACCGGCCAGGATGTGCTTCTGTACAAATCCGATAAAAGCTCCGATGTGGGTTTCTAAAACAAAGAGGAATCCTGGTCGTCGTTTCTTTTGCTGTGCGAAGGGACGGGTATGTTTCTTGTCATCCATTTGTTGTGCTATTATAATTTCCAGATAAATAATTGATAAAAAATGTGTTCCACCTCGTTGTGTGGACAGAATGAGGGGAGATGCCAGTATTTTGAGTGGTTTGATGAGGAATTCACACCTTGGTCGGCTGAACTTATAAATGGGTTGATGAGAGACAAGTCAAGGTTAAAGCGTGAGCTGAAATTGATTAGTGACTACGGCTGTGAGGAGTGTAAGGAAGCCAGGATCTCTCAAAAAAGTGTGATTGAGAGCCTCACGGATTGTGTGAACAAGATGGAAGCTGAAATAACAATGCAGAATGCGAGTTCGCGACGACTAAGGATGTTGTTGGCTATATCTTGGATCGGGTTCCTTGTTTACCTCGTCGTCTAGTAGTGTTTCTAAGATCACATCATATGTTGTTTTGGGTTTGTCAACGTAGAAATTCGCGGATTTATGTATTCAATATGTTATCAAACTATAAATGCAATGCCATTTTATCCATCATTTGGTTTGTCACTCATGCACAAGAAAATTGAATTCCCAAAAAACATTAACTTGTACATTGCAATTTAGAATCTTTATTATTATTATTATTATATATATATATATAAAAGTAAGACCACTTACTTTGGTGTCAAGCTCACATTATTTTGACATAAAATATGATTAATTAATGTCTTTAGATTTTATGTTACAAAATTACTAAATAATTAAAAAAAATTATTTATCTAAATAAATCTGGTGGGCTTCAAAATAATAATTATTTTCATATTTGAAATTAGTTAAATTAAAAAATTTGAAGAAAAATTTTACATTAAAAACAAGAGAAAAATGCTACAGAAAAAAATGAGTTTATTGAAAATGATTGTTCAGACTTTCCATTTAAACTTAATAATTATTGGGAAAAAAAATAATTCTTTCTTAATCTGTGTTTTAAAATAAACTATAAAATTATTTTGTGAAAATTGGACTTTCATTTGTTTTGAATTTAATTGATAGAAAGGGAGGGTTGTTATATATGTTAACAATAAAAAGCTGACTAAATTACGATGATCGTTGGTTGGTTGAAAATATAATTGGCATATAAATATATATTATTTTCAAAATAATAGATTATTCATTTCATGATCTTTTGCAAATGCAACATATTTCGACAATTAGATAATTATTTACTCATATTAAGTTATATTTAATGTTGTGATATTTATTGCACAAATAATAAATTTAATGTTACTATATAAATAATATATGAAATTATCTAATTTTACCAAATTAACTGTATTTTAATTGTTTTTTCAATTAATTTTACCATATTACAGTATTTCTCTTTTGTTTTTTTGGCTTATTTGAAATTTTAATTCAAATTTATCCTTATTACATTTCCTAGCCGTAAAATTCAGGAAATTGACATACCTTTTCTTTTTCATTAATTTGATCCATCTTCTAATTTTAATTCTTAAATTATTTGAGTAATTAAAAATAAGGCGTCACATTTCATAGTTAATCAAATTGTGTCAAAAACTTTATAACAACACTTAATTATAATTAAATTTTAATTGTAATTAACAATCAGAAATTGTATTATTTTGTACATGGATATTTTAAATAATGATTTCTTGTCAGCTATTCATGACATGAAATATTTTCAAGAAAAATGGAATGATCAAATATAAAAAGCCCAACTCTCTTATATCAGCAAACAGTGAGATCAATGAGATTAGACAAAATAGACCATATATTGTGTGTTAATTGTATACACAATTGGTCAGTAAACAGGGTAGAAAATAATCAACTGACCGCAACATGCATATGTGGAAGACGTCGTTTGGGCTTCTAGGGTAATCACCATCTTTGACTGACGAAGATCGAAAAGACTGGAACGCTATTGGCTGTTAGACACCCCTTGGATTGTTATCTCGAGTACTATGAAAAGTAGAGGATGCGTGCAAGCATAGCACACGTAGTGCATCAAGGGAAATGATTAGGTATATGTCTATATATCTATGCATCGAGTTGTGAAGTGTATGCAAGCGATCAATACACATTGTATCATTCTAAGTATTATTTTCATCAGTCGACATTCAATAGGTGATGGATACCAACGAGGAAGAGTATTTCTTCCCTAGAATAAACAATCCTGTCAATGCAAATGATGGGTATGATACAATGATCGATGAATTCTACATGGTCGTGAACCCAGACGCACACCCGATTGAAAGCGACCCAACTGTAAGTTATCGAATATTCATTCAGTATGCATTACAAGCATACAGGCAATAGTTAATCATCAATGACAACCCATATATCACCACATGCATGTATCAAGGTGCAGGTGATGAAGAGCTTACAAGAAGAAAGAACCAACCTAGAAAAAAAGTTTGATGCATGTATATCAATGTTTGAAGACTTCCGGGAAGGCATGTGCAAGGCAGACGGAATCTCTGTAGATGCAGAGGATCGGATGCATATGTACGCCACACCTCACTCGGGTAATCCAACTTCACATACCTCCCATAGACATCGTAACTTCATTCATCCATCGGATGATAGAAGGGGGTCTGTCGCTCCTCATGAAACGATTGTCCAAGAGAATGCACCTGAGAGGCGTTACATTGCGAGATCCAGGATATCCCTTGGAAAATTCAGCAAAATGGTAGGAACCCTAAACCAGCGAAGGGTCGAAGCCATCGAGGAATGTGGATTTGGTGGCCTCCTCAAGTTGGCAGGTGTTACACTGTATAAGGAACTTATTCTACATTTAATTGACACATTCGATGCAGATCAGTGTGCCCTACGTATAGAAGGAAAGACACATTACATAAAGGCCGTTGATTTCTCTGAAATGATGGGAGTGTCTGAGGGGGGTGACGAGGTAAGACTGTTTGGCGAGTACAAAGCCGTTTCGGAAGTGCGACATAGGTTGTGTCATCAATCCGCTGACGGAAGATTGGTAGTCCGACTGAGAAAAGTGGAGAGGGATTTATTATCGACAGATGACTTCGGGGATGACTTTGTGAGGCGATTCATCCTTTTTGCAGTGGCAACTATACTGGGTACGACGAGCACATATGACAGCAACGTGAACTATTTATTCCCGCTGATGGACGTGTCTGGCATAAGGAACAAGAACTGGGCTACTGTCTTTTATCACATGATGGTCAAAGGTGTAAGGAAGTACAAGAGACGCCAACAAAAACCGCATTTGATGATATCCGGTTGCACGTTATTCCTCCAGGTGAACATATATTCAAATAAGTTCATAATTTGGCTCATACGTTGTATTGTTTAAAAGGTATATTATCTTTTCCATGTACAGTTAAATGTAATGATGATAACAACTATTGCTGTATTTGTAGATCTATTATCTGAGGACTGTGTTAAGCAAAGGACCACTTACTAATGTTCGTTTGCGGAACATTGGTATACTAGAGGAACACATACAACAACACCTGCTTATTATGATTAAAAACAATTTCTGGTGTTTGTCAGTCATGAACGTCGAGGTACGACACTTTACATATCGGTTAATCAAATATTTGATTCAAATAATAATATTACTCAACATCTTTTATTTGACACTCTTCCTGGGTTGAACTGTATATTTCCCGAATTTCTATTTCATATTCGTTTAGATGTTTTGTATTGTTGGTATATACCAGTGGGTCACAATCTTGTTTGTTTTGAAATCGAATCTTGATTAATCCATATTTCAAAGCTATTTAATAGGACAAATAAATATATGAAATATAACCCCTGATAATAAATATTGCCATATATATAATATATGGCAGTGATATAAATTGTTAAATAGCACGTGGTACGCGTCAAATCCACAAATCATTTACAAACACATTGAATATATTTACAAACATATTTTATCCTTGAAGAATAAAAAGGAATAATATTTACTAACACATTGGTCGTGTATTGTGATTGTTACATAACTCATTAACTCACAACATGTGATTGATTTTATGCTAAATTAAGTGTGTTCCATGAAACCTTTCCTCTTCCGATGACGGTTGAAAATCTAGTCTTATGCTTCATCTTTTGCGAGACACAGGGAAGGAGTCCACCTAAACTTTTCACTAATAATAAGCAAGAAGATGTTGGTAGGGGAAAAGGGACAGCAGCGTGATGTTGATTTGGAGAAGACGGTTCAGGCTCTAATTTCATTGGCAACAGAAGTGAGGAATCAAAACCTTGAGATATTAGGATTTATGAAAGAAACTCGGGTGGAGCTTAATTTCCTAAAACAAGCAAACGAGTCCCTGGATTCGACTGTCATGGACTTGATCTGCAAGGTTAGATCCCCCAGTGCTGGTAATGATCAAAATGAGTCGCCAGCTGTATGCGTTAGGGAAGTGGACGTTTCTACTGAGCGGCGAAATGAGAGTCAAAATCGTGGGAGTAAATTCATTGACCCTGAAGACATAGTGAATCTAGATTCGGACACAGATCAAGGAGACAATAGTGCAATGCAATCCGTAGAAGAGAGTAAATCCTTGAATACTGGTGCACTGGTAAACAACTTTTAAGTACTTGCACAATCTTCAAATGTTTTGATTGCTCAAATTTATATGCAAGTTAATTAAACTTTAGGAAACAAGATCCACACCCAAAAGCATTCTTCGGAAGAAACTGTCAAAATCACATTCAGATAGGAGGAAGTATGGTCGGGCTGTAATTGAGGGATACCCATTCCCAAGAGCACGATCTCTAAGAGACGATGACCATGTGAAGCTGGTTATGTATGCTGTGGATGAGAACCTACCACCTGGGTAAGGCTAGGGAATTTTATTCAAACACAAGGCAGTACTGCAATGATGGATCCATTATTTATGACGTTTATGATTCAGGGAAATTATAACATCCAGCATGAAAAGACATTTAACTAGAGTCGAGCTGAGGACATTGCTCCCGGGCACATGGTTGTCCCACGTGGTTAGTACGTGTGTTGAGTCTCGTAGTAGTCTCATAATTTATTTTCGTTGTAATAATTAGTGCAAACGAATGTGCAGGTTCTGGATATGGCTGCAGACATACTCAACCACGAAGAGACCACTAGGAAAGGCAGGGACATTTTCGACATATGGTTTTTTCCTGTTTTCACAGTTGTGAGTGGTTCATTGGTCACTAAACCAAACCAATCAAATTTAATAGCTAAGTGGAGATTAACATAAGTATGATATGGCAGGATTCATCATTGCAAATGAAGGCTCAATTCGTGTCATACTTTTCAATGCTGAGGATCAGAAATGGATTTGCCCATGGCAGTCTCGTTTCCTGCAAGAAGGTAACTTGTAAACGCATCAACAGGAGTAGCGAGTGGTCATGTATTGCAAATTATCAACTCACCGTGTACAACTGATACAGATATACGTGCCTCTTTTCAAAAAGGATCCAGGCCATTTCAAACTACTATTGGTGGACAACATCGACCATCATATTGAAATAGTGGACTCTGATCCGGGAGCCACGATCTTGGATGATGCAACCGAGGCCGCTATTACAGTCTTTGTAAAACAATAAAATCCCTATTAACATCACTGCAAACGAGCTAATTTTTTTTTTAAGTTTACATTTTTTTTATTGTCTTTTCATAGATGGAAGGTATGGATGAGGTCTATGGCAGACAGGTTGTCAAAATGGAACTGATGCCATTTTCGGAATACAATATTAGGAAAGACATAGTGGGAGCGAAGCAAAAAAACAGGTGTGTTTTCGTAAATAAGGAATCTCAAAGTTGTTGATTGTTATGTAATGTTGGTCCAATTTTAATATGTGCAGCAACGACTGTGGGATGTATGTCATCGAGGCAATGCGGTCGGGACGGACAATGTCAACACCATTCTACAATTCAAACGACAATGAGGATGAAATTGAGGTGATTGTACTAACTTTAATCAATAACATGCATGTCGTTTACTTGATGTAATATTTGTCAAAAACATTTACATGCTAGGAAACGAGTCAGAATTTGAGAGTGAAGCTTCTTCTGTGGTTGATTACCAACGAGAATAACTACTTGAGGAAGGGCATAAGGACGGATGCGGAGAGATGGTTTGACAACCGCCTTACCAAGCAAAAGAATGTTGATCGGGGTGAGGTCACGACCACACCGAGGAAAATGAAAGCCCAAATTCAAGACAAGGCTTGTAAATCGGTGCCAGTCTCCTGGAAAGCGAGAAAGCAATGAATTTGCTTTAGCACTTGTTTCTGTGTAAGCTCGAAAAAGATACTCAAATTAATACATTTTAATAGATGTAATTTATCTATTTGACATCGCTAAAAAAATGCGAATTTCATGTTCATGTGTTTTGTTTACAATCTGGTAAGGTGCTATTCAAATTCCTCAAGTAGATGATACATGTTCATGTGTTTTGTTTACTAGATGATACATGCATTCAAATTCCTATGCCGAAAATCGTTGTCCAATCCATTTAGACTGCATGAATTCTGGTGTTGTGATATTAAAGGATTTGGTTTTGTATTGATATTAACTTGTAAATTTAGATTGCATGCATTCAAGTTCATTGACACATGATTGCATCCATGCATCTTATATTAAAGGAATATTGGTTGTAAACTACTTCAAGTTCATTGACACATGATTGCATCCATACATCATATTCTATTTCATAGAGTGCATATGATTTATGATCCACACAATCTTGAAACGCATGTTGGTATCTCAACGCCAGGTTTAGATCCAGATTTGATTAGAATGGATTTTCATATATGTATTCGATAAGGATGGATTTTGGTATCTTACGATTATTTTTAGATTGGGATTGGATATGCATGTTGGGTTATTCATATATGTATTTATGTATATATATATTGTTTTATTTCAGCCAAGAAACCAGCAAGAAATAAAACTCAATACAACAGATGAGATGAACCTAGATATGAATGATGAACACAACCATTGTAAACCAATAAGAACGCATGAGGATTTAACGTGGTTAGATCACAATAACTGTGATCTACATCCACTGGCCAAAAATCGTTCTGTTTCCATTTAGTTTGCATGCGTCTTGGTGTTTTGTAGTCGATTTGGTATTGTATTTGTATTGATATTATTTAATTTAGATTGCTTGCATTTTAAACTCATTGATACGTGCATTCAAGTTCATTGCATCCATGCATCCTCTTTTGTTGAAGATTTATATACCTGCAAAATATAATGAAATTACTATAACACGAACAAATAGTAAAGTTCAACATATACTTACAAAATTCATTTAGAAATAATAATTTACAATTTTTTCAATTACTAGTGAAAATATCCGTGTCATACACGGCTTTAACACTAATGTTGTTATACTTGGAATATGATTGGTTACTTATGTTTATTCTTAATTTCTTACTGAAATTTTTTACATTTCACACTCCTTTTATCATACATTTGCTTTGTTATCCAATATTTAGCATGACAAATTAAATTGAACTTCACGTCTTAATTTTACAGCATTGTAATACACAACGCCTAAGTAAACTTAATTTATTCATTAAGATGTGCGCGCATGAGATCAACCACAGGACGGTGACTATTTTTTGTAATACAATACACGATTTGCATTCCACCAATTGTCTCATCTAGAGACCCATCATCTAGAGATAATCATTAAACCAGGCGATGGGTTTACCGTATTGCAATAAGCGAGGGATAAGAAGGTGGTATTATTTGATTGCCGGATATTATTTTTCAATCGCAGGATGTGAATCTAGGATCTCCATGTAAGTGTGCAATAATTAATTCCTATTTGAATTAAGGAAATATATGTACTTTATGGAAAACGTAGATTTATCATACATTTATTTCCTTAAACCATGGTAGTAAAAGATTTTTTATTGTAAAACCGCACACAATAGAGGCGACTATTGGTAGCGATACAACTAGCCAAAACATAAATGAATGTTGAAGTAGTGTTTCCTCATGTATTAGTTCCGCATTTATAGTTGGCGACTCTTCGATCCAAGGGTATTCATCGTTTCGAAGCATCATTTCAAATCCCTATAATAAAGAGGTTGCACTACACCTCTTTTAAATGAATCCAAAGGCAATACCCTGAAACCTACTCTTCTCCTATCGCGCGAACACATTAGTACAAACCACCACTACTTGTCTCAACAACGCATTACTTCATCATCGCAGATTAGTAATGGTATATATTGTGTATCATGAATTGTTCATCATTCTCTCTATGATTTTATCCACTTATCTTCTTTTTTTTTGTGCAGGAAGCCGTTAACAAGATTCTGAGGGCTAACAAAAGAATTATGCAAGCGACTGAATCGGAACAGCGGGTATGTTGGCAACTGCACTTACACCTCCACACACAGACTGCTTTAATCAGTATTTGGGGTTTTTTTTTCATGGGTGATATTTCATGGGTATTTGGTGTTTCTTTTTCTTATTTCATGACAGAAAAAATTGAGGGAAGCCAGGGATGCAGATTTAGATCATTTAGCGCATTTCCTTGGCCGAAGGAGTTCGGAGTGGGTGGTTGAACTACGGCGCCGGCAGGATGAACGTCTGGCGGTGATGCAGGAATTGCAGTGTGAGGAATATAGGCTACAGGCTCTCTTGTGTTGTCGGCGTCTCTTCCAGGCACTGTACGCAGTGATACTTCCTCCAATCGAGAGAACCGACGGATCTGGAATCAATGAAGCGTCGCTCAATGCCTGGATTGAATGGGAGAGGGCACTGAAGAAGGCCCGGAAGGATTATGAGATGTGGGTGGAGAGAAACAACGGGGGAGATGCCCATTGAATATTGCTTTGGAATTGTTGTTTGTTCGTGTTTTTTTTTTTTCGTAAATTAATTTGAAACTGATGTGCATATATGGTATTGAAATACAAAGTCTTGCTTTCTTTTAGCAGCATTTCAAGCTCTCAATTCATCAAATAGACGTAATTTTAATTACATGTATATATTTTATGGGTTCCCACTTTTAGTGTAATAAATATTAGCAAATTTGAGATTACTCGTAGAAAAAAAAAGTGTTCATTGTCTTACACATTGCTTAATTTGGCTTCTGAGAATTTGTAATGTCAGTTTTATTTTGTATTTAATTCTTTGGTGTGGTGTTGCCTATTTAATTATTTAATATTTAATACACCAACATATATTATGTTAGAAATCGTGATATTCAATTTCTGATCATATCATTTGAATGTCGTTTTGTTATTATATATCTTAACTGATTAAGATTTGCATTATATTTATTATTATCTTTCATGATAGTACATATGCCATAGAATCATAAATATTTTTTCCAATCTAATTTATAAATCTTATTAAATTTAGTAAAATTTTAGTAACTATGCTAGGCACGTCATATAACATAGCGCGAGATTGGCGTTAATGGAGGTTGGTGTTTTAGTATTGGTGCTTAATCAGGTTATATATTGCTTGGAATTAGTATGTATGATCGACAATATAAAATTTTAAAAATGTCAATGTCATGATCCTGGAAGAGTAGCACTGGAACAATATTGTAGAGCATACTTGCATATTAATAAAGATGTTCTCATACTTGTATTTATGCCTGAACCTTCTAAGCACATAAACTCAAAAAATAAAATTATTATGTAATATTAATTATTTATGTTTAGGCTTGTTAAGGAACGTGTGAATGTAACTAGAATAACTTTTAGGCTTGTTGAGAAACGTGTGAATTTTACTAGAACAAATTTCGTTATTTCAATTGAAATTCAAATAACGAAGACGACTATCCCATAGGGTTGTAAAAGAATCGAATCTTTTTTATTCGATTCGATACTTGAATTCGAACACAGTGATTCGAATTCGGAAAATATGAATCAGAAACCGAATAAGAATTCTCTTTTATATTCATATATTACCCGAATACGAATAAGAGAATGGCGAAATTCGAATCAAGTATTCGCAGATATATTCGAATAATTATATATAAATATATAATTTCTTTATTTTAATTATATATATATCCAACAGAAATCCTAAAACACATCTTAAATTTCTCTATTTAAGATGTATGATATTATTAATTTGGAAATAAATATATTTTTGAAAAAATTTTAAATTTGAAGTTCAAAATTTTCGAATACGAATATTCGAATATTCTCGAATATATTCGAATATTTCATTCGAATCGACTACGATTTACTTTTGTTATTCGAATAATAAACGAATACAAATACGAATATTCGAATAATTAAACGAATACAAATCGAATATCATGATATTCGAATCGATTCGATTCGTTTACAACCCGAGTAGTAGTATCCCCTGTCCAGATATTTTTGGATATGGAATCAGTAGAAAGATTCCTTAATGTTCGATCTAATTCCTACAAAAACGGGTACATGATATTTGACTATCATAATTAAGAATTTGTTAAAGATTTGGCCGTATTTTTTTCATATATGTATGACAATATAGGAGTGTGTCTACACTAATTCCGTAGTCTCTAATCCCTATGTCGGGAATCCTTCTTGTTAAGTAAAATAATTGAAAGGGTTTTGGGTTTTGAGTTTTGGGTCATAGTAAGCACAAGAGATGGCTTGTGGTATCCATGCAAATAATTATCGGTGTTTAATTACAACACCAAGCACAATGTGTTTCCAGCGTTGTAAATAATTTCAATTTGTACTTCGGTTTTTTTGAAATCACACCCATATTCCAAAGCGACCATCTCCCTTTCTTTCCACCGCCAAAATCGGCTGCCGCCCTTTAGCCCTCCTGTCGCAGCCGCGACCCTGTCTTCTTTTCTTGTCATCCCTGCACACCCATCCATTCCAGTTCTCTCCTCAATCGGGTTGCCGGAATTGTTCATAAACCAAGGTATGCCCTAATTTTTGCTTATTAATGTCAGTTTTCTAAATCTTGCCCTAATTTTATGCCCAATTTTGATTTGTTGAATATATGAATTACTTTGGTAATTTACACATATACCTGATTTTGATTTGTTAACTATAATCATTACATACGGGCATTTACACATGCTAATGAGGTGAGGGGATGCTATCAGTGTACAATGTTTGCGATGTGTATTATGTTAGCTCGTAGTATATTCATAAATTGTGTTCGTACGGATGGTTAACTTGGGTTATTCATATATGTGTGATTGTTTTGTATCTAAAATAGTTTTGAAACTAGAGGGGCCTATGAATTGACTTCACTCAAACATCATCAGTCTTTTACGAAAGGTGTTGATAACACTAGAACTTGAAGAGAAATGAAAGAGATGAAAGATTGTATTGTATTGCATAAAGAGAGTGTTAACTAGATGATTTACATTGAGTGTAGTTTGGATCTATATATAGAGCTTTATCTAACTTCTTTCCTAACTAATCTTGATAAACTAACTTGCTGTTGATAACTAACTTTGAGTTAGTTATATCTTCTTTTCCTTTTCTTGATTGTATGAGCTTTTCTTCTTCTTTGCATGTGGAGTTGTTTGTATCCTTAATGTCCCCCTCAAAATGGGAGTACTCATGTCTATCATTCCCATTTTGCATCTGATGTCTTCAAAAGTTGGTGCTGATAATGGCTTGGTAAGAATGTCAGCTATATTTTCTTCAGAAGGAACTTGTATTAGCTTGATGGTCTTATCTAATATCTTCTCTCTTGTGAAGTGGTAGTCGACTTGGAAGTGTCTTGTTTTCTCATGTAGTACAGGATTATGAGCAATGCAGTAGGCTGATCTGTTGTCAGTATTCCCTAATGCTTGTTGTTTTTGATTTATATGTAGATCTTGAAGAAAGTAGATTATCCATTGAACTTCACAGCTTGTATGAGTTAAAGCTCTATATTCAGCTTCTGTTGAACTCCTGCTAACTGTAGCTTGGTTCTTTGATTTCCAAGAAATTAGAGAATCACCTAAGTATATAGCATAACCTGTAATACTTCTTCTTGTGGATTCACATCTAGCCCAATCACTATCAGGAAGGCCTGCAACTTAAGATCACAATTAGCTGAATAAAAAAGGCCAAGACTTGGAGTTGATTTTATGTACCTTAGCAATCTGTGAACAGCTCCTAGATGAGATTTATTCGGTTTGCTCATAAACTGACTTAAATTTTGTACAGCATAGGATATGTCTGGTCTAGTTATTGTTAGATAAAGAAGTTTTCCAACAATTTTTCTATATGATGATGGATCATCTAAATCAAGAGATTCTTTTGATATGAATGACTGTTTTGAATCCATAGGAGTTGTACAAGGCTTACTTCCTAAGTATTTTGTGTCTTGTAATAAATCTAGAGCATACCTTCTTTGGCACAAGTGTATTCCTTTGTTGCTTCTAGCCACTTCAATACCAAGCATGTACTTTAAAGAACCAAGATTTTTTTAGGGTAAACTTAGCATGCAAGAATGATTTAACTGATTTTATCATATTTGCATTTGTTCCAATTACTATTATATCATCTACATAAACCAATAATGCAGTAAATGAACTATCTTTATCATTCCTAGTAAACAAGGAGTTATCATGAATGGACTGAAAAAAACCAAATGTGATAAGAGAATCAGTAAGCTTACTAAACCATTGCCTAGAAGCTTGCTTTAAACCATATAAACTTCTTTTTAATTTGCATACTCTTTTATCATTTTCTGAACAATAACCTGGAGGTGGTTGCATATAAACTTCTTCATCAAGCTCACCATGTAAAAAAGCATTGTTCACATCCAATTGATGTATGATCCATCCTTTTGTAACTGCAACAACTAATAAGATTCTAACCAAAGTAATTTTAGCAACAGGAGAAAATGTATCAAAATAATCTATTACAGGTTCTCGTGTGTACTCTTTGGCAACTAATCTTGCTTTATGTCGTTCTATGGATCCATCAGATTTATACTTAACTCTAAATACCCATTCACATCCAATACAATGCCTATTTTCAGGAAGATGCATCAAAGTCCAAGTGTTAGTCTTTTGTAAAGCCTGTAACTCAGCATTCATGGCTTGGATCCATTCTAGATCTTTAATAGCTTGCTTATATGTTTTTGGCTCTTTGATTTGAGAGATGGAAACTGTAAAAACCTTATGTGCTTGTGAAAAATTATCAGTACCAAGATGCTTAGAAATAGGATATTGTTTACCTTTCCTACTTGCGACTAGATTAGTATGAGACTGATTAGATGTGATGGACTTAGGCAGATCAATTTGAAATAAGGTGGAGTATGTCTTTGTCTCAACTGATCTTCTATAGGCAATACCATCTTCTTGTTCTTCTTGTTCAATCATATTTGTATTCATGTTATCTGTCATAACATTATCAAAAATAAAAGGTTGAGGCTCAGTTAGAATACTACTTACTTCCTCCTGTAAAACATTATTTTGTTGATCCTCTTGCTGATTTGAAAGCTGATCAATCTGCTGATAATGTTAAAAAGTGTGAGCTGTTCTGTGAACTTGTTTAGTTTTTTTGATATACTTTTTGAATAATGTAATAACATGTTTGTTTTTTGTTGATGTACTGTATGCATTAATAGCAATGGTCGTGACTAGAAAGCAAAGTCGGAAGCAGGAAGAAGATGAGTACTTTGAAAAGGGCACGAGTAAGACATCACAAAATACGGAAGGAAAAGTAAAGGGAAAATCTTACACGATCGAGCATGAAGTTGCCAACCTGGATAGTCATGATGATGGACATAGACAAATGTCCGGATCAATGTCGACTTCAAGCAAGAGAACACCTAGGGGTCCCAACACAAAGCATTGCCCCCCCACAAAGAGTTCAGGAAACGAAGAAAGATGTTGCACTTAATGCACAAGGACAGCCTTTGGGAGAAAATGGAGCTAGATTGCAAACCTACATTGGTGTTCTTGCGAGGAAGAATGTGAAAATTACATACAATAGTTGGAAGGATGTTCCAGATGAAGTGAAGGAAATGATTTGGGAATCGGTGAATGTAAGTCGGTGGTCTACTTATTATTAATTTTATAATTGTTCATTGTTTAGTAGATATATGTGATCCATGTAATGAAAACTTGTTTGCAGATGGTTTATAATATTGACCCGACTTGGAAGAGCTCTTGTCTGAACTCTGCAAATGCCAAGTGGCGACAATACAAGACACTTCTCACAAATCATTATGTGTTTGATAGATTGAATAGCCCTAACTTGAATACTCCTCCTGGTGGCTTAGGCATCGACCACTCAATTTGGAGTGAGTTTGTGATCAGCCGTATGTCTAGAGATTTCATCGTAAGCTATAACTATCCTGTTCTTGATACTAATTCAGTTTATCATGACTAAAAATTGTAGGTTTTAAACAATCTGACTATCTTTGTATTTTATTTCATAGAAATTGAGAGAGAATGCACAGGTTTGCCGAAAGTCAAAATACCCACATCTCCTTGGTCGAAAAGGATATGCACGATACGTAGAAGAGATAGTAAGTTACATTTCATAAAATATGGTTGTGTAAGAACACATGTCTTATCACACACTTTGGTTGCACATTACTACTTTGACTAACATTGTTAATGTTGTGCTAATACCCTCAGCCTGAACAATTATGTGATGATCCTGAAATAAATCGAGCAGTTCTTTGGGTAAAAGGACGACTAAACAAGGAAGGGATTCATGACGGAGATGAGTTGAAAGAGACCGTAGAGAAGATTGTGAGTATAACGTTTAATGATGATTTTTCTTTTATACTTAGAATATTTGATTTGTTCCTTAAGTTTATTGACACTTCTTACGATTTTCAGCAATCTTACATTGATTTGAAGAGAGAAGGCAGGTTGGTTGAAGGAATTCTATCAAAAGCTCTTGACAAGGAAGAGCGTCCTGACCGTCGTAGGGGTGTTGGAGGTTACTGTGCATCGACATCATCTTCTCATATGCCGAAACGACAAAGGGCTATCTGGATAGAGATTTATACATCGCACAGCAAAAGGAGTTGCTAGAGTCGAAGAAAAAAAATGAGGAGATGGATACACGCATTACGCGGTTGGAAGCACTGTTCATGGAAAAAATAGTGGGCCACGAAAGTGGTTTGACTGATGAGAAGTGCAGTTATTCAATAAAGGTGCAGAATGTCGTGGATGAAGAGGCCATGGAGAGCCCGGGAAGTTGTGGAAAAAATACACCGGCACCTGCTACACGCATTCCACTTGAGGATGGTGATGATGATATTGTGATGCTCAGTGAAGATGAAGCATTACAGGTTTGTGTTTAACTTGTGAAATTATTTAGTGATGGTTAGAAAGTTTAGGTAACTATGAATATCTTGATTGTTTAAGCGTATGTGATTACTTACCCTTTTCAGGATCCTAAAAAGAAGAAAGGGATTGCTTCAAAAAATAGGACATTGGTCCCATCTAGTGTCCCGACTGCTCTGTATATGTTGTATTGCTATTCCAAGATGTCACTCTCACATAAAGGCAACATAATCATCACCCTCGACAATAATGTTTTTGGCCATGAACGCATATTATATGTGAATTTTGAAGACATAGATCCATTCTGTCGTTTGAAGCCAATTTCATACACATGCATCGTTGTTTATATCTGGTAACGCATCCTTATACCCTTGATTATTGTTTTAACCATCATCAGCCTTTATTCTGACTAACTTTCATTTCATACTAATCATAACAGGACTTTATATGCTAAATTGGAGAGAGAACAAATTACAGAAATTTCGATTTGTTGATCCCTTTGGTGTAGGATACGTGCCTAGTACAAAAAAAGATAAAGATTCACTCCATCAACAGATGGAAAATAGGGCACGTTTCCTTGAAAAAAGGTTGAAAGGTACATCAGTCGATCAAATTGTCGTGGTGCCATGTAATGTGGGGTAAGTGTGAAAAATTCTACGCATTGCAAATAATTCTTGTTGAAGCTACTTATCAAAATCTATAACTTATGTTTATATATGGCGTAGTGAGCATTGGATTCTAACCGTGATCGATCCTCATAAAGAGGATGTGTATGTATTGGATTCTCTTTATACACGCATCAGAGATGAAGGTTGGAAACGGGCCGTTGATTTGTAAGTTCTAATTTTACCTATTATGTGTAATCAATGTATTGTAGTGAAGGGCAATTTTTGAAACTCATACGCCAAATGTCAGGGCAATCAAATGGTTTAATGTCGATGTCAAACGGAAATGAAGAAAACAACTAAAGTGGAAAATTATCAAGGTAGCATCAGATGAATACTAACTTATATATTTAAACATATATATATGCATGAGATCACATCTTTCTTTTCTAAACTCAGGGTCCTTCGCAACCAGATGCATATCAATGTGGATATTATGTTATGCGTTATATGAGACAACTTACTGAACTGGATGTGTCGGCTGATCTGGATTCACTGCCACTTAGAGTACTATAACCATTTATATTCTTAAATATTGAAGTCTTTTGCAATATTGTTGTTTTTATTTTAGGTTGATATATTCATGTTGTAAATATGCAGTTCACACAAGATCAGTACTCCAAAGACGAAATTGATGAAGTGCGTTTGGAGTGGGCAACATGTGTCCAGCAACACGTACAGGAGATCTAACTTCAATCCTTTCGGTGGCAGCAGTGTAATGGTTTTTTGAAACACTCCCAAGCTTTACTAATTCAAAAAAAAAATTAAGAAACACATGTATTGAATTGTTAGAGACTTGACTTAACTTGAAAACTTAGCCCTCAATTACGGTTTTGCTCAGCATCGAAACACAATTGTACCATTGAATATGTAGTGGCCATAACATTGTTACAGTCTATTTATTCATTTGATCTGGAGAATCTGTGTTTGTTGCTCTGAGTAATGCTTTCTCTTCCAGGATTAGAGATTTTGTTATCAAATGTATCAAATGCTTTCTCTGTGTTTGTGTGGTGCAACGTATCAAATGAAACAAACTGCATTCAATTCAGTTGTAATCCATATTTGAAAAGAATGTGCTCAGTTCTAATTCCGGCAACTGTAAAAAGGAACATTTACTAGTACGAAGAAGTATTCAAATACCTTGCATAACTGTAATTTCTCATACTTTCTTGGAATGTGATTTAAATCTTATTGGCATACCAAAATAATTTGTACATCTCAACAATATTTGAATCCAAAACAGCGAGATTGAATCGCACAATCGGCTGATGTGAGAGTTTGACAACCGTTGTTGCACTTGCATCCATTTAAATTATTTGTTATTGTTGTGAAAAGATCAGTAATTCAAAGCCTCAACACAACAATCCACCATGTATGCAGAGACAAACCTTGGATGAATGCATGATCAAGAAAAACAATAAAATTGCACCTTGCTTTGTTTACGTGGTTCGAAACGATGATTGATCGTACAACCACGAGAGCCAAACAACCAACGACTTGTATTGATAATCGAACAAAGAATTACAGCTGAAATGCAAGCAACAAGAAGAACTCCTCTAAAACCCTAGAAACCCTATCTAATTGCAGAGAAAAAGGATTTCTATGCTAAGTACTCCACTAGCTCTTTCGGAACTGCTATATGAATGTATGTATACAGTGTATAGATCAATAGATGTATATATACTAAAGCTTTCTCCACCCAAAAGAGTCTGCAACAAACTTCAGGAGGTAACCACCCCATAACAGCCTTGCATGTGGTTGTTATGCCAGCTCATCTAGCTCGTTTATTGCTTCCATGCCACTAGATCATCACTAGTCTCTTAACTATGGACCATTGGATCAAACAGTTATAATAATGGTTTAATAATCATTGCATCCATTTTCAAAATGCATTCTTATTAATGTAAAGATCGATTGATATGAAAATAACTCACAATTCAAAGCAACGGCCAAGCTTAATAAGCATACGTTAATTGTACACAATATCAATTAATAACATTAACTTTAATTAGTAAAACTTTAATAACATGATCGGGAAAATATTAACTTTTAAAATACTTATTATTATAGTGTTTGTGTGCGTGTGTATATATTTATATATAATAAATTTTTGTTTTATTTTTCTTCAATAGTTTATACTTATTTATATTAGTAGTACTATTATATAAATCTAATTTAAATTATTGAAAATTGTTATTATACATGATGTAGTCAAAATATAATTTGGGGTTTTACACATACTATTGCATAGCATTACATAGCATTACATAGCATATATTTAATACCAGTGCAATTGCATACCATTGCATTGCATGGAGTTGAATACTATTGCATAGCATTCCATATCATTGCATTGCTTTGCATACGTGCAATTGCATAGCATTGCATCCTATTTTTATCTATGCCAACGTCATGTTAATTATTTAGATCCGGATTTTATTACAATGGATTTTCATATCTACAGAATATATGGCTTCGATTAGGATGGATTTTGGTATCATAAGATATATTTAGATTTCGATTGGATATGCATGTTCGACCTTATATTTACAAAATATGGATATACAAAAAAACACCAATATTATTTAATAATTGGATACAAAATTAAAGTAAATACATTTCCAAAGGAGTTTCATAATTTTTTTTTCAAAAAATTCGTTACCTAAAAATAAGCAAATTAATTTATATCTATTCGAAAAGATTGGTAGTTGATGAACCACGAGTATTTTTTTTACATTGTGATTTATAATATTATAAAATATTTTCTTCAAATTATATTTATTTCGCAAGATATAAAGGTTTGTGTCAACGCCGACTTCCCAAATATAATTAATTAAATAGTATGAATACATGTGCAAGATATGAAATTGTGGTTGAAGTGTTTTTGGATGTATGATACATCAAAAACATTGTGGCAATGATTTTGGATACATATGCATCATTCCTATGCAACAAGGGTTTTGATGTTTTTGATCCTACGCAACATCAAAACCATTGTGGCAATGATTTGGAATACCTATGAAACAGTCTTGTGCAACAATGGTTGCAAAACTACATTGATTCCAAAAATACATGTCTAGCAATGATATAAGACTGTAGTTTGCTAACTAAGATTAGAATACAAAACCATGGTTGCATGTTTTTTGGATCGTATTATACATCAAAATCATTGTGACAATGATTTTGGATACATATGCATCAGTCTTATGCAACAAGGGTTTTGATGTTTTTGGATCCTATGCAACATCAAAGTTATTGTGGCAATGATTTTGGATACCCATGAATGCAACCATTACTGCAACACTGCATTGATTCCAAAACTACATGTCTAGCAATGATATGCAATAATGTTTGCTAACTAAGATTAGATTACAAAATCATTGTTGCAATGGTTTTCGATCATATGTAAGATATAAAATTATGGTTGCAGTGTTTTTGGATCGTATGAAACATCAAAACGGCAATGATTTTGGATACATATGCATCAATCTTAAGCAACAAGGGTTGCAATGTTTTTGGATCCTATGCAACATCGACACCATGGTTGCAATCTATTTCGATCCTATGCAACATCAAAACCATTGTTGCATT
Organism: Scutellaria minor; assembly: GCA_954870855.1. Taxonomy (NCBI): domain Eukaryota; kingdom Viridiplantae; phylum Streptophyta; class Magnoliopsida; order Lamiales; family Lamiaceae; genus Scutellaria; species Scutellaria minor. The sequence continues at coordinate 10,693,767 of OX940725.1, read as the reverse complement.
CATTTTTTGTACATAGGCATCAAGCTTATGCAGCAATGTTTCTTTAAAGGCATCATTGGATACAACCTTTGTTGCATCGCAAAACATTACAATGAGTTTGGATGCATCTACATCAATGACATTGGTTTGTTGCATCGCAAAATATTACGGCAATGAGTTTGGATGCATCTACGTCGATGACATTGGTTTTTGCGATGAGTTTGGATGCATCTACATCGATGACATTGGTTTTTGCGATGAGTTTGGATGCATCTACATCGATGACATTGGTTTGTTGCATCGCAAAACATTACAGCAATGAGTTTGGATGCATCTACATCAATGACATTGGTTTGTTGCATCACAAAACATTACGGCAATGAGTTTGGATGCAGCAGTACAGAAGCAGGCTGTGTGAAATTTTAACGACGAGATTTCATAAGAAATATCCAAACATATTGAATATGGATCTCAAATGATTCGTAATAACGAGATACATAATACAAACATATTTGATTGTGTTATTATGGTTGCAGATTAATGATATATACGATTAATGAAGAAGGTGGATTTAGACTTCATTGCCCAGACCCTTTTGGTTGTTGGGGGGATTCTTAGTTTTTACCGCGGTAATTTTTCAAGGTAGGTAAAAAAAGTAAAAAGTAAATGAAGGGTCAGGATGAGATCATTCAAGATCTGATGGCTGAAGACACCGGTGTATTAATACAACGGTGTACTATAGAAGGACCCATATATATATATGGAGTATTACTCAAGAACAATTTAAATTTAATTTATCTTCTATTTTATATCAATCAACTTTAATTTAATGTGTTACTCTACTATCCAGCAAGAATTAATGAAAAGAAAAGGATTTATTGGTAAAAATCAGAATGAATGCAGCATCTATTTAATTCGCCTTCATCTCTTCAGAAATATTTAGAATTGAAATCATATTTTTTTCACCCATTTTACTGGAAAATATTTCATTTTATGTCTCTTTTTCTATCAAAATTATCTCAATAGTTGTTTTCTCAATTGAGATAAATTATGAATAGTCATCTAAATTATATCACTTGTTACACTTAACAATATAAACTATTTGCCATTGCAACTAACCATCTAAATTTTGTGCGATATATAAATAACCATCTAAGAAATTTTTATATAAAAATTCTTTAAAAATAGGATTTTTTATGTGACGATGGATAAAGAAGGGACGTAAAACGTTTCCTTTCCCATGGGCCATGGCTTATGGGGCTTTAGACTTGCCCCCCACCCCCCACACACACAATTTTCTTTTAAGAATTTCACTGCCTTATATTTCATATATTAAAAAAAAATTGATTTGTAGTGTTTAAATATTAACTTTATATTGATTTAACCCTCCAAATTACACTAATAAGCCCTATATTAAATGCCACATTCCGGCCTACATAAATATTGTAAATATAGGCTATAGGGAGTATATAATAATATTAATGATGATGAGCCGCCACTGCAATAAATTAATCATGCTACATAATAATACCCCTAAATACAACAAAATTAAATAGTAAATTACTTTTCCTACTATTGATATCAATTTATGGTAAATTAGGAAAATTGGCAAAATTATCCTTTTGACAAAAGAAAAAAAGTCACCAATCTTAGTAACTTTATATGATGTGTTTTATAGAATTATCTCGCGTTTTATAAGGTTACGCACTATCAACTTTATAAAACAAACATATAATGTAATCTCCACAAAATTGATTTTTTTAAGTTTTTCAGAAGAGCAAATTTATCAACTTTTCAAATTTATAATAAAAAAATAATTATTTATATGAAATGTGATACTTTAATAACCACCATACTCACCCGATATAATCCTCAAGTTCTAACAGACCAAATAATAATTAAATACTCAAGTGGAGCCCCATGTCTAACAACTGTGGTTAATTGTTTGTATACTAATATTTATGTACACAAGGACTACTCACCTACCATGACCCGATGAGCCTACAACACTAAAATATGATATATTTTTCATCTTTGATTATTGCTTAAAATTGACACATTAGTTGTGTGCACATCAAAATATGTAACCATATAGTGAGAGTATTACACTATTCATTTATACATAATATCTTACCCATATTAAACATTTATCATTGATTGCATATCATCTCAATAAACTATTAATTTTTTTCCTAATTATAAATTATTTTATTTAAGTATTTAAAGCGACCACCTCACTGCCTTTTCTCTTTGATTATTTATTTTCTTTAATCATCTCCCATTACAAATTAACAAGTGAAGATGGAGAAAAGGTAAAAATGAAAAGAACAAGAACATAAGCAATAACATGATTAGCTATCCTATTCATGAAATTAATGGGCTGAAATTCGTAGTTGGTTTAGTAAATGTTGACACTATAAAAAGAGAATCATTAATTAAACTCGAATCAATCAGTTAAACCTTAATGATCTGTCAAAGGTAGCTAGGAATCATGCATCTTGAATGCATTTTGCCATAGCAGTTGGAGTTCACTATGATGATTAATTATTAATAACTATGCACATAGAATGCTCATTCAAGCACTTCCAAAAAAAGAACACATTACTAATTAAAAACTAATTCTCTAGACAATTTACAAGAAATTTGCATATTAGAGACAAAAATAGTTTCAAATAACATTCTTCACCACTACTAAAACACAAATAGATATGTAGAACGTGTCAAAATTAAAGTCTATAACTGTATATTAACAATATCATATCACTGATGAATTAAAATATTACATATCGTATCAATTTCTTAGTAACCTAGTCCGTCACTTTACTTTAGAGATGGAAAAAAAAAATTCATATCTAAATTTTAGCAACCAACATTCTTATGATCTATTAAACACGTAACACATTAACATATCGATAAATTTGCAATAGATCTAGAATCAGAGCCACGTTTTTTCTTCAAATTGTTTCATTAATTTGAATTCCCCTCAAAATGAATTGGTATGAAGGAAGGGAAAAGAAAACGTATAAAAGTTATGGTTAGATTAACGTAGGAGACAAGGAAAGCAATTTATATATATATATATATATATATATATATATATATATATATATATATATAGTCATGGAAGCTAGTATCTAACACAAACAACTTGGTTGACAGCCATAATAAATTCAGAGGTTTCTCAATGAGTTATAAATGCAGTGTTGTGAGATCAGTTGTTGGATTTAGGCATTAAAGTGACATCTACTTGTCACCCTTTAATGCTTGGCCTGCCCTTCTTTTAATGTGTTTGATGAATATCCAATTCATTATCATAACCCTCTCTCTCTCTCTCTCTCTCTCTCTCATTCCTATATACATATGCAAGCTTAATTTGCATGTCAAGAATGATTAATAGTCTATCTACTTTTTTATTTGCAATCTAAACAAATTGTATATATATATATATGTTAGAAGAATATAGATAGATAGAAGAATCCATGGAATTCACAGAACTGTCTCTGGCAGGTGGAGGGCAATATGGTAAAAGCGGCAGCGGAGGCGAAAGCGGGGTTCCAATGAAGAGAAAATGGAACACAGAAACAACTACTCCAAGTGTTGATCTTCAACTCAAGCATCCTTTGCCTTCTGACTGGGAGCAATGCCTTGATCTTCAAGTATGTATATATTCATCTCTCTCTTTCTATTATTTTTTATTTTCTATTGTTATTTTCTAATTCTTCTGTATTTTGGACTATATATATGGTCCAAAAGACTCTAAGGATAAGCAAATAATTGTGAAGATCAGA